>JADRCH010000265.1:69775-165114 GCA_019843965.1 Rhynchomys soricoides
TACCTACACACACTCACCATGCCTTACCTACACACACTCACCATGCCCTACCTACACACACTCACCATGCCTTACCTACACACACTCACCATGCATGTCCACTTAGTTTGCTTCCTGTTGCAGTCAGAATTCCCTCACAGCACTCTACCAAAATGTTCTTGTCAAATCACACCGATCTCCTTGGAGAACTCAATCAGCAATTTGCATACTCCTTATTTTCAACAAAGAAAAAGTCATGAACCAATTTTTTTCCCTTTATTTTCGCCAATCAATCACATTTGAGCTCTAATTATTTTTTATGACCGAATAGCCTAATTCATTGGTAAAACCGTCTTGGATTTTTCTTTATAAATGCTTCTCGTAGTTATTTTCTTGTGTTTAGTCTGCTTTCCCCTTCTCAGTCCATTTGCCATGAAATAATTCTATCTCCAATAAAAGTACTTATCAGGGGCGCACATACAAAGTACCCATCCCAACCTATCAAACGTATGCCCTAGACTATCAGTTTCTAAAGCTATACATCTACAACAAAATGGTTTCCTGTGTACCCAGTCATCTAAAACTGAAACTAAGGAGCTGCCATTAACCTGACCTATTTTTTATTTGCTGTATCCTGCATGCAGATATGCTATCATTTGCCTAAAAGTCTGCATTTTACTTGCATTTAACAGGACCTAGTGGCACAATTTTCCTCGACAAATCCCTCAAAGCTCTGCTTGACTTACCAAATAGTCCCTGCTGTTCTGCGGCTAAGCTTTCCCTTCCAGCCAATCAAAATGAAGCTGTGCTATGACGTAAGCCCACCGGAGGCCACAACTCGGACACTTTTAAAACAGAGAAGAAATTCTTTGTTGCCAGTTGATTGTTGCCCGGAACCCTTGTTCAAATCATGCAACCTCAAGTCTTACAGCTCTGTAATTTGTGCGCGCGTGCGCGCGCGCGCACACACACACACACACACACACCCATATCCTGGTTGCCACACTTCAGTTTGCAAGAAGCAAAGCTACCGAAGCCGAAAAGCTAAGTTCGTACATTAAGGACTCTTTACTTGGGGACTTTATAGAAGCTATGGCAGCGAGCCTAGTGTTGGGGCCATTGTTCTGGGTTTTTAGGTCAGAATGGTGCAACTAACACAGTGCCAGTCCTTCTAAGGCCTATGACCATGCTACAGTTGCTAAAATGATGCTTCTGAATCAATAATAGTTCAGAGCACCACACATCCCCTAAAACCTTAACAGAATAATTAATGCCATGAGTAAATTCTGAGATTCTTATAGTGTACAAAATAATCTATCGTTTAAATTAGTTATCCTCTTTCATCTTAATTTAAAAACAGTATTTTATCACTATAGTGCCTGAAATCATCAAATTCCCTCTAAATTCTTCCTGAAGTAATGTTTTCTTTTGTTTCTTATCATTTTTGTTTTACAAAGAGTTATCTTCAGCAGCCTCACAATACAGTTTTGTTCATTCTCCAAATTCAGGCCAATACTTCAGTAGAGATCAATATGGCCTCCCATTATCTGTATTGTCCTAAGTCTTACTAACTAACCCACAGAGCTGGTGAGATGGCTCAGCAGGCAGCAACCCCTGGGCACTCACAGTGAGAGGAAAGAAATGACTCTTTCCATGTGTCCTCTGCCCTCCACATGTGTGGAAGCACAAACATACATGAACACAAATAAATAATAAAAATAAACCAAAAACATTCCTTGATTTTAGTTTCACAGTAAGCTGAAGAGGAAAAGAGCATGCTCCCTAGCTCGCATTTGACTTTGTAAGACTACAAACCTATTAGGGTAATGCCTCTAGGAAAATATTCTCATAAAGAAGAAACATGCCCTTCATCAAGGACCTTCATGCCCACATCCTACCATCTAGAGCGTAAATGAAACGGTAAGAGCCCTGCCAACACTTGTGTTCAATACTGGGTTCTCTATGCAAAGCATCGACGTCTGATGTGCTGCTGTAACTCTAGTCCACAATGCTGCACCTCTATCACTGTAGGTTTTCCCTAATTACAATTATCCATTCCTTCAACCCTGCTTGGCCATTCTAGTGAATTAAAATTTCAGCTTCAAATAAGATAAGCAGAATCTGTTAAAAGCTGTATAACCCTGGCCCTAGAGAGATGAAAAGGGAAGGATCAGAATTTCAAATACAGACAGAAATAAGTAAGACACATTCTCAAAAATAACAATAAATAAATAATAGGTATGATACATTTTTAAAGAATTGAATTTTATGAAACAGGTGCTACATTATCTTTCCAGATGTTTTAGGTGTTTCCTTAAGTGGGAAGATAGATCAGTAGACAAAGCAATTGCTGTGCCAGCCCAGCCACCAGAATTTAGACCCCAGTACCCACATAGATGCTCAGTGGTCATGTAGTGTGCCTGCCATTCCAGTGTACATAGAGAGAGAGAGATCAGCTGAATTGATGAACTCCAGGTTCCATGAGAAACCCTGCATCAGTAAGGAAAGTAGTGAGCCCTTTAGGAAGCTACAAACTCCAATCTCAGGCTTCCACATGCTTGTTCATACACAACTTTGCTCATACAGGAAAATGCACATTAAATAGTGCATTTTCAACAAATTAAATAGTTACACACACACACACACACACACACAATATATATATATATATATACATATATATATATATATGTATATATATATATATATATATATTATTCTTTCCCTTAATGTTTGCCCCATTATTTGGCTGTCATTGCTCTAATCCATGTTTTTTAGAGAAAGACTGCTGTATTTTTTTCTTTAGCCCACTACTGGATGCAATACTCAATATAGATTTCTTGAATGAGTACATCAGGAAAACAAATTTCTATATTACAAGAGAAAAGGAAATAAAATGTTTTCTTTTATTCCTTAACGGGGACATGTGAAAATATTTAAAGGGCTCCATGACTTGCTTAAAACTAAGTACCTTGTTCTTTAATTTTAAAACAGTCTTGTCACTGTCAGAAGAAAAGCACAAAATGCCTCTTGGTAGGCCATTCCCACACCTAACCGGTACTACCAACAGCAGGTAGAATCCTTTGAACAAGGTCTCACATGGTTTTAGAACTTATGCAGGAACCATCACATCTTGGGCTTCAGTTTCCTACCCGCTGAAAAAGATGATTTTATGGCCTTTTCCACTTCTGATCCGTCCTGATTACATATCCAACATAATCCTCTTAGGCTGTGGTTTAAGGCTCCTCTTTCCTTTGCTAACCTCAAGGGAGATGGAGATCACAGTCTCCTACGCTTGAAAGCCATTACCAAATATGTCCTTCTGGATTCCAAGGCAACCTGATTAACCCCATTTCCTCCACAGTGTCTCCCATTACCTTAACTGCAGACACGGTGACTTAAATGTTAGAATGTAAAGTGAGGTGGACTAATTCCCTGATTACCGTGGATGTGGATTCATAGTTACTAATATAACTGACTGTTCAAGTGAAGCTAAGGCATTTGCCTTTGGGCTTTCCCCTCGGCTTTTAAGTACAGAACTAAAATGCGAACAGACATGCAGTCCCAAGACTATTCTGAAACTCAGGGGGAACAATGCCCTGTGAAGATGACCATAATGTCCTGCCAGAATTCTGACTTAGAAAACTAAGTTTATTCTAAATATATAGGGAACAAATTCCATATAAGTTTTGATTAACTTAAAAGGTGAAAAACAGAAGAGAGAGTAGAAGGGGGGGGAGTTTAACTATTCTCTAATGATTAGTTTCTATTTTTAGCACAGTAATTAAAAGAGCATTGTTTATTTATTTATTTATTTATTTGCATTTAAGCTGAGCTGATGGACAAAGGCTCTCAGAACCCCACAATAGGATCTTGAAGTAGGAAAGTAATTAATCCAACCAAAACTCATTTAGAAATATCTGCTGCTGTCACAAAACAAGAGCAAACTAATTGGGGTGAAGAAATAAATTCTCTGAAGTTGAATAGCTCTTGGCTCTGTCATATCTCAGATCTGTGGAAGCAGAAGAGACATCCATATTAATTAATGAATCTAAAGTGCATCAACTATTCTTCAGAATGCATTATTCTCCAGGGCTGTTTTTCTTGGTCGAGGGTGTGCCTCTGTTCTGTTTGCACAAATGTAACCACTGAAGGTGCAGAATTCCTAGATGATGTCTCTCCCTCAGGCTCCCTAACTAGATCAAAGAGCCATGCCAGGCTTTAAAAGAGAACTGAATTCTTTCCAAGCATAAGATAGGGTGATGCTTCTATCAGCTGAAAAGCAGCTTCTTGGACAGCCCAGGTCATTCTTTCATCTCTTGACTCCTGAGAACTTAAATTTTTTTTACAGAAATATTTTGTCTCTATATATGCACATACATCTAAAATATGTATCTAAACATTATATATAATGTATTATCTATATTTAGTTAGAGAACCTCAAGAATGGTATTTCAAAACCATTAACGGAAGTCTCTCTTTCCATCTCTGTAAAATTTGAATAATCTATAGGATAGTATCCTTTTAACTCATTATATAGCTCAAATATCAAATTCACACTCCCTCCTGCCTCACCTGCTTTGTGTAGGGATTACAGATGAGAACCACATACCTCTCTCAAAAAGACTGTTGTGATCAGTAAATGAGATGCTTTTTATAAAATGTCCATTATTTGGGCACCAAAGCTTTCGTTCAATTAAATATTATTAGTTATCTGCAAGTATTAATGGTTAATATTATAATAATATTGCCATTTATGTTTTGCGTGTGTGTAGTTTTAAGAACATGCTTGCTCTGGCGAGGCTCTGGGAACAGTAGTCTGCCAGCTAGCTAACACTTTTCCCACAAACGCCTGGAGCCCGGATCGCTCTACACTGACTATCCTCCCCCAAGACTGGCTCTGCCAATGGCCAACGACTGCCCACCCCCAGGCTGTACCCTCTCTCTTGCCCACCTGAATCGTCACTGATGGAAAACACCAGATAATCTTAATATTTTAAAATCAGCCAGATGACACAATTGCTGGGATCAGAATTAATTGTCCTAAATTCATCAGCTATCCTATATTAGAATTTATCATATGGCGGAGGCTGCCACCACCAGTTCTAATAGCCTGAAGGCCTACATGGTGTCCGTCTTCTCCCTCCAAAGCCTGCCTCCCCCCCATCCCTTTTCTCTCTCTCTCTCTCTCTCTCTCTCTCTCTCTCTCTCTCTCTCTCTCTCTCATCTCCTCTTCTTCCTCCTGGGAGCGGGAAAACCCGCCTCTATATCTTCGCCCAATGATCAGCTTCTGCCATCTATATAGACCCAATCAAGAGACAATTAGGGAACCTCCGTCTACATTTATATGTGCTCCCCACATTGTTGATGTCTTGTTTTGATCCACAATGAGACAATAACATTGCAACAAGATTGGTGTATATGTAGAATCTTGATAAATTTCCAAATAGGTATTCTCTTGTTGACTTGTGCCAAATTTATTATTTTTATTTTATTTTCCAGATTATAAGATAATTACATAATTTTCTCTTCCCTTTTCTTTCTGCAAACATTCCTATATGCCTCTACTTGCTCTCTGTCAAATTCATGGCCTCTTCATTTACTAATTGCTGTTACATGCACACATGTATATGTACATACATATATATTCCTAAATATAGCCTGCCATTTGTATAATGTTACTTCAGTGCATGTTCTCAGGGCTATTTGGTACTGGATAACCAATTAGTGTTCTCTTCTCTGGGAAAGGCTACCCTCACCCTCACATCCCTTATTTGCCTATAGTTCCTTGTGTAGGGTTGAGGCCCCAGAGGGTTCACCTCTCCTCCACTTTGACATGTTTATTACTGGCCTTGTTCAGCTCTTGTTTAGCCAGCCATGTGGGTTAGACTTTTTGGTGTAGCTTCTAACGTTGCTTAGAGATGCAATTTCACAGAAACTATATGATCCTGTGGCTCTTACAGACTTGACACTCCTCTTTTATAATGTTTCCTGAGCCATAGGTACAGGAATTGAGCAGTCTACAAAGACTCCACTTTTAGGCAAGTAATCATGCTCTCTTTTTACATCATATTTTCAACCTAAAAAGCTCAAATTGGCAAGAGTTCCAGACTCTCTATGTGAAGCACACTATTCCCTCAGGTGTAAATAAGGTGGAGGGAGTCTGGGAGTGAGGCAACAATAGAAGGACCTCCAAGAGACCACAAGTTCCCAGTAAGAGAAAAAGGCAAAGGGAACCTTCTTTCTGAAGCAGAGAGTCGGCTGGAATGTAAAGGAAAACATTTTCTTCTTTATGAAAGCATATAGTTTGTCTTCATCAGATGTCTAAGCGTCAAGTGCTTCTTGCCTACTTTTCTTGTTCAGGAAGAAGAAACTATTGAGGTTCTGAATAGGCAAACGGAAGAATTTTGTAGGCACCTGACCTTGAGAAATACTACCGGGAATGAGCACCTGGTGTTAAGTCGGGGAAGCTGGGCAGCACTCTGTGCTTCCCAAGGCCCTCTGGGATTCCTAAGCTTCCTCTACAGGCTGATCAGACCTAACTCTATCCAGGTGTCTGTCACGTGAGTGCAAATGGCACTTTTTTTTTTTTTTACTTACTCACTTTACATCCCACTCATTGCCCCTCTCCCAGTCACCCCTCCCACAATCCTTCCCACACCCCCTCCCCTTCTCCTCTGCACAGGTGGGGACCTCTGGGTAAGCCCTTGTCCTTCTTGACAGTCAATAAGAAGCAACATCATCTCAGAAGCTATGTTTGTGATAGATTCTCAGCAGTGATTTTGAGGCTTTGTGGGCATACCCGAACTCCAGAGCCACCCTGTGAAGTGACTGCCTCTCTAACAGTTAAAAATACATAACTGTGAGGCAAAGACAGAAGTGATAGATATTCCTCTACCTAAATGTTTAGAAAGAAAACAATATTCATCAAAAGAAAATGTCCCTTTAGTGATTAATTTGTAATCCCAATTAAAACACTGCCAATTAAAAAGACATTAGTTGTATAGTTCTAATGAACAGCATGATAGAGAGGCATAGGCAAGAAAATAAGGAAAATTGATGCAAGTGATCTCTTTGTAACAAATTAGTGCTTGGCTGGGGCACATGCACTTAACTCTAAAAGCACATTAACCAACATCACATGTAACAGAAGCTCTGGAGGCGGCATTGCCCTTAATGGATTTTGATGGAAAGTTATAGAGAGATTCCCATTCATCTTTAATCCCCAAAGGACACAGATGGCTCAGGGAATCATTTACTTAAATGGAATAGCCGTAGAATTATTTTAGTGTTTGAAACTAATATGATAATGAAATTCAATCTCATTAAGTGGAGAAAAGTCTATTTAAATTGCTTATCAAATATCCATTTGCTGTTAGTTTTCTAAATATCAAATACTGGTTTAACTTTATATTTGATCATAGTCAAAAGACCTAGAAGTCTAGCTTGCTTTAAAGGTTAATACAAATTTCTATGAGTTTCTAAGTGCACATATATGCACATAAACACACACACACACACACACCTACCTATACTTTAAAATACATTTTCATTTAGTCTGTTTTCTTTCTTTGTGACAAACTTCCAAGACAATCAAATACAAGGAATAAAGAGTTACTTGAGTTCCTAGCTTTTGAAGTTTTATCTTTTGGTTACTGTGTTCATTGCTTTGGGCCTATAGTCTTCTTAAACATCATATGGCCAGGAAGCAGAATGAAACAAGGGGCCAAAGACAAGGTAATATGCATTTTTCACAGGAATGCTCACAGTGGACTACTTCTTCATAATAGCTATAAATCCATCAGTGGATAAAATTAGTGTCCTCATAATCTGATCATTTTTCAACACTCTACTTCTGAATACATATTTCTGAGGACAAGCCCTCAATACACAATTCAACAGGGGATATTTCATTTACAAACCACAGAACACTTGAACAAATGACCATGATGCCATTGCGTGTATTAAATCAACTTATTTATGCTTCATATCAAGTAATAAGCAACTTGTGCAATTCGTCAGTCATTGTCTATACTGCTCAATATTCTCAGTGACCTCAGTAACATGCAAAGCACAAATCCTTTATGTAAATAAGGACTTTTAAGTAAATGACCATACAGTCCCATACTAATTATGCTAATTTTTGACAGTTCAAGGAAAGTATAATTCTTGATAACTATTGCTTCAGAAAGTAATGCTCGTGAGGTTTACTTCAGAAGCCTCCCAACACTCTTCAAAGAACTACAGACAAGTAAGAAACCCTAAGAGCAGGACAGTCTTCCCCAGAGAGAAGCACACCGATCGCTTACCCAATACCAAATGGTCAGCCATGAACATACGCAAATAATACTATATAGACTAAGGAGGTTCTATTATATATTTATATATGTATGTATATATGTATTTATGCACATACGTATGAATCAGCAATTGAAAGTAAAAGAGGCCATGGATTTGACATCTATTATATATTTATATATGTATGTATATATGTATATATGCATATACGTATGAATCAGCAATTAAAAATAAAAGAGGCCATGGATTTGACAAAGAGCAAAGACTATTATATAGGAGAGTTTGAAAGGAGGAAAGCAAGAGGGAAATGATACCCTTAAAAATATTAAAAATTACTTTTTAAGTAAAGCCTATATGCACATCTGAGTATAAATAACCCTTATATAAATATATCTACATAATTATTAGCTCAAAAAAATCAAAATTTGTTCGAACATAAAGTTCTGTACATTTACAACAATAAATTTAGTGATTTTAAACTTATCCATATTATTTTCTAAATCTTCCCTAACCTATTAACAGAATAAAAGTACTTGGTTTTTGTTTTTGTTTTTGTTTTTGTTTTTGTTTTGAAAGCTACAAAGTTTTCATTCTCTTTGTAATGTCTTGAACACTAAGACATCTCTCCAGCCACCCTATTTAGAATCTGTGTATGGTCTAGGGACATAATTGATTTCTCCAGATCTGAAGAGAAAACTATTTTAATAACAATCTGAGCTTGTCAGCTCAGTTGCAATACTCTTTGCCATATGTGATTTTCCATTCTTTTGAGTCTCTTTCAAACTCCCCATTCTCTTTCACTTTGTATGATATTTTAACTATCATAACCCTATAAAAACAACTCATGTCCATATGATGGCCTCCCTCATCACTCATTAGTACTGTTTTGATTTTGATTCATTAGTATTCTATATACTCTTAAGAACTGCTAAATAATTTATATGTTAATACTATTGGCATTACAGTCTATATGTCCAGATCAATATATGGAGCATTGACGTGTTTATTGTAATCACTATTCATCGAGAATATGACAGTCTGTATTTTCACTAAAGGTCTTATGCCCCAAGCCCACATGTGACTAATGAGATGCAGTATTAGGGTGTCTGTGCACCTTTCCAGGTCTGAAGGTGACAAAAGCAGCTTGCTGTAAAACTATGTAGAAGGCAGACTGACAGAATAAACAGCAGGCTTGGTTTTTGGTTGTTTGATTGGTTGGTTGGTTGGTCTGTTGGTTTAGTTTGGGTTTTGGATTTATTGCTGTGGATGGTGGTGGTGGTTTTGTTTATTGTTTGTATGTTTGTTTGTTGTCGTGGTAATGTTTGGTGTTTTTTTAGAATCTGTAGTATCTTTCAATATAAGGCTGCTCTGGCATTCCCAGAAATACTATTTAAAAAAACACTTTATAAAGGTACTTAGAAAGCATGAATATTTCTTGTTTCAAGTTTTCTATCACACACACACTTATTCCTCTTCTTTGAAGACCTGTTTTTAATACAGTTTTTCTCATTTCTACTTGTTTTTGTGTGTATGTGTGAGTGTGTATTCTCTGTGTATGTATGTAGGAGTCATCAAAACCTACTTGATGACCTTTTCTGCTGAGTCATCCCTCCAGTCTCAAATATGGTCTTCTGCAGGAGCAGCTAAGTCATCCAGACAGAAGTCTATAACCTATGGTATAAGAAATCTAGCAGCACAGATTGAGGGAAAGATACGACGTATTCTTTCTATATATGAGGTGCACCTCACTCTCTATATATACTCTTTAGGAAAGGCAAGCAATTTTTTAAACAGTAAAAGGTGAGATACTGGTGGACACAGAATGCCTAGGTCATATTTTTCTGTTTGCACAGAGTAGCTCATGGCAGGAAGGTGTGAGCAATGCTGTGCTCACAGCAAGCTGAAGGCAGAGTAAATACAAGTCATGAGATCCTTACTGATCTCAAGGCTTCAGTCTTACCACCCAGGCTGCCACTCAGTTTCCCAGTAAAGGCAGGGCTCAGATAAGCAAATAGGCCCACTGCTGTGTCACACAGAGATCACAGGCTCTGACCCCACACTGCCCGCCACACCGACATCACCGAAGAGCAAGGAAAGGATCCAGATCTCTGCAAAGGCTAAGAAACAAACTGGGTCTTTAGCTGCAAAGAACAGACTTCTTGTTCCACCTTACTGAATCTGGTAGATGAGAAGAGCTAAAAGACTAAACAGGAATTAGGAGAAGCTTAGCTTGGGAATGTATAATCTTGAATCAGACTGCTGAGGGACTCAAGGTCAGTTGAAGACAATATTTACATATTTCTCTGCACATTGTAGGTCTACACATTAGTTTCCAGCTACTGCTAATGGAAGCTTAACTGGTCATGGTTGAGTGAGATGCTGATCTATGGGAATAGCACCATGTCATTAGGAATCATGGCCTATCTAACCTCAGGTTCTTAGTGCACAAGCATTGTTGGGTATGGATTCTCTCCATTCAGTGGGCCTTAAACTGAATCAGGTAATGGTTGGTTATTCTTCCAAGTCTTGTGCCACGATTATACCAGCATATCTAGCAGGCAGGTCACCATTTTAGAACAAAGGGTTTGTAAGTGTATGTATTGGTATTCATCTACTCCTCTGGTACCAAGCAGAGTTCATTCCAGTACCATAAACACTACTCAATAGAGATCAAGGCTCTAGAGAGGCACAAGCGAGATATGTAAACATTGTCTTTAATAGTAGGCCTTACTATCACTGACTTCCTTTATTTTGCTTCGTTCCCTTCTTTTCTCCCTCCTTTTCTGGATTCTTTCATTCTCCTCTTTCCTTATGGTGTCTTTCATTCTGATGTGGCTGAATTTATACACTGCATCCAAAAGCTGCTCACTGCTTTTCCCCTGGGGTTAACACTGTCTGAGAAACAATACTATTTGGATTCACACATTATTTATTGAAGACCTCCTCTATTCCAGATGCAGTACCAGTAAATGCACTCCCTGAGTAAGCAGAACACACATAGCTCTTACATTATTAAGGTTTTTATAATCTTACATTAACAAACTAATCGCATCACTAAAGACAGAGCATGACTGGACTAGAGCTTGTGAAACTTAGAACTCAGTCTTAGGCTTCATCAATGGTAATAATATGGTCCCCTTATTAAAGGGGACACAACACAGATAAAAGACGCAGAATGTCCAAGCACAAGACCATGTTAGTGAATGGTTAAAGCTCAGCCTGAGTAAAGCCTAAGTATCTGCAACTGACACTACACCATGAGGCCTTCACATTGCCATGTGTCACACAATTTCATAAGGGTTTGGAAAAATCAAAAGGTATATCTTGCTTTCCACAAAATATCAACCTCTGCTTATCTACCCATCCATATACTCCTGCACCCTAACACATGCCACCTTGGCACTAATCTTTTCACAGCTAAGTTCTTTTCATATAGACATTCGTATCCTTCCTTAAACCTGCTAACAGGTTAATAGTCACGCATCCTGGACAGAATAGAAAGTAGAAAACAATAGTTCTCCACCATTTTCCTTCATTCTCATTATGGATATTATAATAAATACAGTATTTATATTACCCAAAATGGGATCATTATTTGCCTGTCAGTTAACTAAAGATAAATTCTTACTTATAAAATATAGTGGAGAAGAGACTATGGAGTCTGTAGAAAACAGACTTCGTTCTCCATCTTCTGGTAGAAGAGACAAGCTAAAAGACTAAACAGGAATTTATGGAAGCTTGGCTTGGGAATGTCTAGTCTTGAGTCAAACTGCTGATGGACTCAAGGTCAGTTGAAGACAATATTTACATATTTCTATGCACATCATAGGTCCATATAGTAGTTTCCAGTTACTGCTAATAGAAGCTACACTGGTAATGCTTATCTATGGGAATAGTGGCATGTCATTAGAAGTCATGGCTGATCTAACCTCAGGTTCTTAGTGCACAAGCAGTGTTGGGTATGGGTTCCCAACGTTTGCTACTTCCAAAATTATGTTAGAAACTATGGGGTACTATAAAGCAGAAGAAAAAAAATATTATTTCCCCAAACTGGTTTCTTAAAATCTGACTGTGAAATCTCAAACAACTCTTAGATATAATTCTTTTTTAGATGAATCAGGGATTACTTAATTTTAGATAAGGAAAAGAAGTAGCAATGAGAGATGTCACGAGTGCATCACAGCAAAGAAATCCTGCAGAGAAGCTTCGAATCAGGAATGGGTAAGCCTAATCAGTCATAATGAGCACACACTTATAAAACTGCTGTAGTTTCACCACCCCAGTGAGGAGCTTTTTCGGGGGGTACGGGGGAGGGGGTTCGAGACAGGTTTCTCTGTGTAGCCCTGGCTGTCCTGGAACTCACTCTGTAGACCAGTCTGGCCTCGAGCTCAGAAATCCACCTGCCTCTGCCTCCCGAGTGCTGGGATTAAAGGTGTGCCCCACCACTGCCCAGCAGTGAGAAGCTTTTAATTCACTTTATTTGATATAAAAGTAAAGATTTCTTTTTTCTAAGACAAACCATTTTTGTGACTTCTGCCAATCTGTCTGGCACCCTTAGCTCTGAGAAACTTCACTGCCTTGTGGAGAAGCCATGGGCACCACTTCACAGGAGAAAGATAGAGACCCATGCAGGTATCATTGCTCACTTAGTCCTTCCCACTTATCAAAGACACACAAGCAAGAGACCCGGAAATGGCTCTACCCACTGTCTGATGCAGTCCGATTGAGACCCTGAGAAGTAACTGCCCACTGAATCCACTGTGAGAAGTCTAAAGAGTTACTATTCTTTTTAGCTACCTTGAAGGTGTGATTTGTCGATCAGATTACAAATAGGGCTACCGAAAGAATAATATTGAGAAATAATCGACTTTGAAGCTTATTGTAAGTTTTATTGAGTTTAGAGTGGTTCTGTGTCAGCTAGTGATTATATATTCTGTGTTAGAGTAGAAAAATAGTAGTAATGGTAGTAAACTTAAAATAAATGAAAATGTAATTTATGTTGTAGCATAAAGTGGAAAATTAATGAGTTTTGTAAAGTTAGTTATTTGATGAAAATACTATGATTTTTCGGGTTTGTGTTTGGTTTAGTCCACCTCATGCTCCTATGAAGATTGATGAAATTGCTAGAATGAAAATGATAGTTGGATTTAATAGTTGGTAGATTTGTATAAGAATGGATAGGGGAGTGATTTTTTTGTCATGTAAGTATAATTAAGCCTGTGTGAAGTGGAATGCCTTGTGTTAGGAGGCTTACCACCTCTAACTGGATTTTTACCAAAATGAGCTATCATTACAGAACTGTTAAAAAACAATTGCCTGATGTTAGCAACACTAATAGCCATTATAGCACTACTGAACCTATTCTTCTACACTCGTTTTATTTCCTCAACTTCAATAACAATATTCCCAACCAAGAACAACTCCAAAATATTCTCACATATTATAAACCCAAAATATAATACTGTATTTTTTCTACTTACAATTGTCTGATAAAGTTTCACATTAGCTGCCCCTACGTTTTAATGGGCCCGCAGCAAGAAGAGGTACATGGGTGGGCAGGTTGTTGGTTTCACAGAGGATGGTAGAAGTACAGACCAAATGTGGAAGGGGATATCATATGGAAGCGAAGAGTTTATGTAAAGAGTGCTACATGATAACATTAATGTGAAAACTGTCCCAGCACTCGGGAGGCAGAGACAGGCGGATTTCTGAGTTCGAGGCCAGCCTGGTCTAGAGAGTGAGTTCCAGGACAGCTAGGGCTATACAGAGAAACCCTGTCTAAAAAAAAAATGAAGGAAAGAAAGAAAGAAAGAAAGAAAGAAAGAAAGAAAGAAAGAAAGAGAAAAAAAGAAAAGAAAGGAAAGAAAGAAAGAAAGAAAGAAAGAAAGAAAGAAAGAAAGAAAAAAGAAAACTGTTTAAAAACGAAAGGAATAGTGCTTTGGGCACTGCTTAACTGAATTATCATTTTTATTTCACTAGGAAAGTTATATGCGGGTGTTCTTGCTAGCAGCTTATTTTATGCAATGATATTTCTCCATTGGATTGTATTTTTAAAGATCTCTTTCTATGACAGCAACTCCTTCCTCAACTGTAGTTTTATTTTCCTAGTTTAGGCACAGTTTAAAGCTCAGAATCACTTTGTTGTATGTCTACACATATATACTGCCAAAGATTTATTGTTTTACATGTGTACATATTTCTAACTGAAACAGGTGGTATTGTACATTTTCCCTTTGGATTATTTGGGCTAATTTTGATTGGTCAATAAAAACTACAAACACACACACACACACACACACACACACACACAGCCTACACTGTGATATCTGTTACATTTTTACATTGACAAACCATTCACTCAGGTTAGTTTGATCTTCATTTAGTTTCAGGAAAAGGAAATCTTGACTAGTTAATTGAGGTGCATCTCAAGAGTTATCCAAATAAACAGAATAATTTATTCAACAATACTGTGAATGTGAAGGAAGAGTCACTCTCCTCTGGAATCCCTTAGCCACTGACCATAGAAGAGTATGCAACAGAAACAAGAAAAAAAGCTGTAGTAAGGGTCATTAAATGAATAAATTTCAAGGAGTGGGTTGCTTCTCCTGGATTCTTTCCATCATCTGCTGCATTTTTGTCTACAAAAGTTTTCTTCTGTGGGCCTTACTGCTCATTTAAGTTTTATGAAAGATGCTGCTGTGAATTGGCTAGAAAGAGAGCATTCCTCATTGACCTAGATTTATTCCGCTCTACAAAATCTGCTTTCATATCATGTTCCTGAATTTCTGAGGCAGGAAAACTTATAGGAGGGGCTCTGTGTTTAGGTCAATGAAACTAAGGATTTTTTTTTTTTTTGACAATTAATACTTGCCTAATCTGACATTTCATTTTGTTCTAGAGAAAGATAAGGTCCACATGGTCACTTCTTTCACAAGTAGACTGGAGTTGAAAGCATGCATTTTCTGCCAAAATGCACTTACTCAGATATGTTCAGGCATGAGGATCAACGGCACTAAAATGTACCCTGTAGGTTGATTCAGTTCTTAAAACCAAACAGTAATTGAATATTATCCTACACAACAATGATATGAAATAAAATGTAGGATGTATTAGCTTTTGCTTTCTAATTTACATGACCTCTGAAACCTGATTAAAAGAAAATAATAACTCCATAACTCATCTAAAATCATATTATATGATGTCACTAGCAGACATAAATTATAGCTCAGACAAGGCAAAAAAAAACATTTTCTCAACTATTTTACAATAAATATCAGAAGTAGGTATTTTCCCTGGTGATATATTTAGTAAGAAAACGTATGGAGACCAATGAAGCATGGGTGACAGTTAATAATGACAGGAGGGATATAGAGTAAACCCATTAGTCCTAAGCACTAAGCTTTTAAAGCATTGAGTTTCTAAGTAAAAATGATTGTAAGGGACAAGGAGTCACACATTACCATACAACTAAAAGCACTCCAGAAGAGGTAGGGCAAACATTTGCCAAAGAGGTAAACATGGAATTCCAATATTCCTGAATAAATTCAAAGGTCTGTTGTAATATTCAAATTCTAATATTTTATTATTGTCTTGGGATACTTTAAACACTTTTAATTTTAATGTAGGAATTATTAATAAAAATTTATATATTTCATGGGTAAGGAATTTTTAGGACTTTGTTATAGTCACTTAAAATTGTTTTATTAACAGTAAGTTCCTAAATTAATATTTATGGTTTAACAAACATTTGACGCATTTTACATTCCTCAAGTAAACTGCTTTCTATTGACATATTTTATTTTCACTATACACTATCTTCAGTTAACTTAGGCTTCCTGACAAACTAGCTGATAGATAATACATGATTTATAAAATATAATTTTGAGAGTTTAAGAGACTATCCATGAATCACTTGGCATCTATGGACATGGGTAAAATTCTACCAGAATTTCTTCTTTTCACAATGAGTTGTGATTTAAGTGGTATATGACATATTATATATGTGATCCATTAGGACAATTCAAATCTCAAAGCTTTCTTCTCCAATTTACTTGCCCCTCCCCCCATTCTTTGAGTATACTCTTTTTAAGTATACTAATTGTAGCTATTGAAACCAAAGTAAAATGACATTTTATTTCTAATTTTGTTACCATATTCATTTTCATTTTTATCCAGTTGGACACTGAATGTTACTAAAGTTAGAAAACTGTTTTAAGTCAATCTATCTAGAAAGCAAAGTATGAAAGATGATAATTTTCAAATTGCATGTCTTTTATGACTATATGTGCCAAGTGATATATGCCAAGTAACCCACAACAAAGCCTTTAGGTAGCTCAACATATAACTCAAATATCCTACCCAAAACTCAAATATTCTACCTAAAAAAAAATTTCAATCTCAAACATATGTCTGTTTTAATGTGTTTCAAAATATTACTATGTTCTAAAATTAGATTGAGGTCATGGTTTTACAAAGTCACGTGTACTCTTTAAAAGTGTGAATCAATGACTTGGAATGGGTGAATTATAAAGTGTGTGAATTGTATCCAAGAACACTTCTTCACAGTTTTTCTTATGTCTGATATGTCATACCAAACTGCCTTTAGCACATTTGCTCCTTTTCTTGCCTGTCTCCTATTATCTCCTTCTCTATACAGCCAAATTTGTACATATCATTATTCTTTATGGCATACTCACTTTATAGTTATCTCCTTAATATTTGTCTTTACTTACAAAGTTTACATGAGGCTGGAAAGATGGCTCAGCAGTTTTGAGCACTGATTGCTCCTTCAGAGATCCTGAGATCAATTCCCAGCATCCACATGGTGGCTCACAACCATCTGTAATGGGATCTGATGCCCTCTTCTGGTGTGTCTGAAGACAGCAACGGTGTATGTGCATACATTAAATAAATAAATAAATAAATAAATCAAAGTTTATGTGAGAACTGAACAGTGGAGCCATCATTTTTAAATTCTTAGTGCTTAAAATATTGACAGATACATGGATGTATTTGTTGAATAAAATAATTAACTCACAATAGGGAGATAGCAGAAAATATCAACTTCTGATTATTCTAAAAGTATAAATACAAGTTTATTAAGCTATTTAAACTAACCTTGAACTAAAAAGTCCCAGTCCTCACTCAATGAACTGCAACCTGCAGATCATGAGATAGAAACCTAATTTGAGAACTGGCCTTTGCAATTAACAGCTGTGACTCAATGATTGAAGTGGAGCTTCAGCCAGGCACAATCGGCCACTGGTCAAACTACTTTTATATGAGGGCAATGGCCAGCTACACCTAACCCAGCTGTCTGTGTCTTGCTTGACAAACAACCTGCACACATGGTGCAATCAACTTCAGAGTTTTAAGATGGAGGATTCGAACCAATTGAGGTATGCAAAGGTCGATCTATTATAATTTTATCTCTCAACATTTCGTGCCACCAGAAGCAGAATCTGAAACTGAATGTATACTATGGCTAAATTTCAGATTAACTGGGCCTAATGGTATATATTCCACATATTAGTTATATCAAGTTGCAATGTACTACTTTCTCAAAAAAAAAAAAAAAAAGAGCTCAATGTGTGTCAGATCAATGTTTGTTGGACTGCTTATTTGATAAAAGATGAGAAAACAATTGCAATAATCAAGATTATAATTTAGAAGAATCAAGAATCCCTCCAAATTCTTTTTGTTTTCTTTCATGAGAAACCCATTAGTCTCATATTGATAACGTATTATTATTTCTCAAAAAATGAAAAGAATTCTTAGTGACATACACATGAAAGCCAAAAACAAAGACAAACCAATGAGGCCATAAAACAAAGCTAAAGAGCTAACGTCTTAATAGAGTCAAGATTTGAATAAAAGTATGTTTACTATGTGAGGTATTAAATAATGGACTATTTGCTACGTTGCTGAGATGTGATTATGCTTCTAATATTATATTTCAGGAAGCACAGTAATATAATTAGTAAGATCAAGTTTTTGCAGAAGAATATACATGTAGCTTTAAAGTTAGTCTGTTTATAAGTCATTAATACTTTTGATTACTTTAATTTCAATTTTTCCAAATGTATTAATTTGTTTTGGTAACTATGTCTGTTTGGGGGGAAAAAGGCACTTAATTTTAAAACCATTCACAAATGGAAATGAGCAATCTCTGAAGTAAGAAATGATAACTGGAGCTTGGTCCCAAATGACTATGAAATAGTGAAACCTAGTTCTAATTACCCATTGCTAAGCAGATCCAAATACTAACTCAAACCGTAGACTTGACCTTTGATGACTACAACATCTGAATTAAGGTTATTAGGCAATACTATTATCTTGCCACAGAAATGTGCATGCTGCCTACTGTATATTGTGATTTGGACAAAGAACTCAGATCCCAAGGCGGCGGAAGAATCTACATCATAGCAAACTTTGACTTATAGCTGTAATTGACATAGAGTTGTGATATGTGTGAGGTATCAACATAGAGAAGCAATCTATTCATATGTGATTGTTGTGTAAAAGAAAGAAAAAACCCTCATGTTCCCAAAATGCATGCTGAACATTCTGTTTATTTGTATGCAAATGAAAAAATCCTGATTTCTTTTGACCAATACAAATTCTCGATGAAATATTTATTTCAAATTCCACATGTGATCTTTTTCAAAGAACAATGCAATAGAAAATAGATGTAACCCTTTTCCATCTCTCAGCAGGAAGGAAGGTCTCAGCAAACACTTCTTCTGGCAAGGGTCTTCTCACTGTGAATCACTAGCAGGTGCTAATTGGCAAAAGAGAAAGTAGTTTGCAGTAAACACCTTTCTCCATAGTGAAAGTGTTGAGCTGCAAAAATCAAGTTCTTTGAACTTTATTGGCTGTTCAACAAACAGGCTTTTCATGGAAACAAATGCTCTGCTTTACAACTGCATCAAGCAATAGCATTGGGAACTGTGCGAATGTGGTAAGTTTTGCTGACTTACTTTTATAAGAGGCTCAATTACTAGTGCCAGACAAAGGAAATCAAGCTGTATTTTAAGTAGTTAAAAGATTTATTTGGACAATGACTATTTCCCCTGAACAGCAATGGGACCTGAGATATAGGAGCAGTTTTACATTTATTATGCAATGAAAAATTCTACCCTCTATAGAAATACAAAGCTCTAACATTACTGAAAATGTATGTAATATCTCCAATCAATTATTTGAAAAGTAAATCTTTTAAACACTATATGAAAATCCAAAGGTGGGCTGGAGAGATGGCTCAGTGGTTAAGAGCACTGACTGCTCTTCCAAAGGTCCTGAGTTCAAATCCCAGCAACCACATTGTGGCTCACAACCATCCGTAATGAGATCTGACACCCTTTTCTGGTGTGTCTGAAGACAGCTATAGTGTACTTACATATAATAATAAGTAAATCTTTGAGCCAGAGAGAGCAGGGCTGAATGAAGCAGAGGTCCTGAGCTCAATTCCCAACAGCCACATGATGGCTCACAACCATCTGTACAGCTACAGTGTACTCATATACATCAAATAATAAATCTTTAAAGAAAAAAGAAAACCCAAAGGCATGAATTACTTTAATATGCTAAATAACTTCATGTGTATATAATTTGTTTTTTTACAAGATTTACTCCCTGGCTTCATAAGAAAATTTTTAAATGATATTTAGGAAATGATTACCATTTCATTTAATAATCCATAGCTCTCAACTTTAAAGGATCATCCCAGTGGGAAGTTAACTGTTTTGTCATACTAGATATAAAGCAAATCATTTGTTACTATGTACCTATAATTTAGAACAATTTCATCAGTGTCTATGTTTGTCAAATGTTAGGCCTTTATAACAATAAACACAAACTCGTAAGGGTAATAGAGATTTCTTTGTTTTTCTTTGTAGGTTGTGTTTATAAGCCATAGCTTATGAATAAACATTTGTTCAATTTCTATCAGCTGGATCCCAGCTGGATCTTATCTACAGAAGATAGTGAAATGATGTGAAGTTTTACAACGAGGCTGTGTAGATAATAGCATCCTGCGGAGCTCTGGAAATACTAAGACATACTACAATTCACTCTGAATCATAGCCCAATCTTACCGTAAATATGCAATATGTTTTAAGGATAGAAAAACTGTATATAAAGCTTTCAGCAATAATTTTCAAACAAAACCAAAGTGAGCTTTCTGGAAGCTTAACATCCTGCAGGTGATAGTCACAATCTGCTGACTAATGAATAATGCATTGTGGCTTTGCATATAGATGGCACAGCACATTATTAGTGCACACATGATGACATGTGGTGGGTAGCCTTCACATCTTCAGTGAGGGTGCTACTGAATTAGAATCGGAGTTGCTTTTGAACAGCTAAATCCAGAACAGTGGGAGATTGGTACTGTGATGATAACAGAGACACAAAAAGGTCACCTCAGTGAGTGTGTTGTCCCGGGAAGCATTCGTGAACCCCAAAAGACCGCGGAGGAGCTGATCAAGCTGGAGCTTTGGCCACACCACCTTCTCAGAACGGGAGAATGCAGCAGTGAGTCTAATTTAAAACAAGTATTTATAGAGGCAAGAAAGAGGTATCTAGCTTGGTACATCTCTGATTGGAGGGCCATTTTGGCCTTTAACATAATTGGCTGGTGCTGAGAGCCAATCTTAACTTCTGTTGTTTTCTTGATTGATGGTTGGTAGGAAGTGAAGTGTCAGACGCAGGCTTGTAACCTGGAGGTGCAGATTTGTTGGGGAGTAACCTGGAAAGTTGTGCTAGATGTCAGTTTGTTAGCTAACTGGAGTTCAACCTTAGGTCAGATTCTCTAAGATGGAATCTGAACCCAAAAGATCTGGTCTCTCAGGTGTACATCAGTGTTGGAGCTGATCAAGGCTAGCTTTAAGTGTGCCAGGAGAAGATGCCCCATGATGCACACAGCACCAGAAAATCTCATATGGAATCCAAAGTATCAGTAATACACAAAAGCAATGGTTAGAGGGAAAGTAGCTCTTACACATGATGTATAACAACATTTGCTGAGTAGGCTGGACCTGAGGAAACGCCAAGTGTAGTTATTAAATCCACCCAACATACACAGATGAAAATATGCGTGAGCATGGTCTGGGAATATAGGTCAGTGATGAATGTTTCCATACTCGGCGTGAGGGCTCAGGTTTAGTCTCCAGAGCTGAAAGCAGGGGAGGAGGAAGAGGAGAAGATAAGTTATGCTAATACATCCTTGAAATAACAAGTCAAATATAAATCTCTGTCTTGCCCAAATCGTGAGATTCCTGAGTTTAATTATACATTCAATGATATGGTGATAACTAGAGAGTTAAAATTAAGCAATAGAGAAAAGGTTAGGAGAAAATCTGGGAAATGGGAGAGAGAGATGAAGAAATTATTCAGGAAATGGCAAGTAGAGAAGAAAAATATGGAAAGAAACTGAAAGCACAGAAAGTAGATTAAAACGTTCCAATATCCATCTTTCAGCCTACTAAAATGATAAAATGAATAGGAACTTGCATTCGAACCAATAAATTCTGAGGATTATAATATTTAAGTTAGACATAAATCTTCTAATTTAAAAGATGCATGTATAGCCCCACAGATATGTACCAGATATGCAGCTTGGTCTTCATGTAGGTCCAACAAGAGTAGGTGCTATCCCTAAAGCTGTTGTCTGTCTCTGGAATCTGTTCCCCTAACTCTGCTATTTTGTCTGACCTCAGTAGAAGAAGTGCCTATCCCTGCAGACTTGATGTGCCAGGGTGGGCCTCCAGAGGAGAAAGGGAGGAAAGATGGGGGGGGGGAGCTATAGAAGGGGGTACTGGGAGAGGGGACAGCAATCAGGATGTAAAATGAATTAATTAATTAATTAAATGAAGAGGTATTTGAAAAACAGCACTAGGCATGAAGAAATCTATATTCTTTCCTTTTTTTTCTGTTGCCATTATTTTAAATAAAATGGTAGGACTTGAACACTCCCCCCTTAAAAGTTTTAAAGTTTTATATGTATACATACATATGCAATATTATATATATGAATGTATATTTATATAAGTTATATAAATATAAAACATATATAAACATACACCTCTGCATATATACACATACACTGTAAATATTTTATTAAATAATATTATAATTTGCCTTCTTTTTACATGTCCACCTGTGATATGGACATCCTAAGTTATTTATATGTTATACATATATGTGGGCATCTATATACTCAAGAACACACATATACACATAAAATAAACAATGTTAAAAATAATAAAAATAAAATCAATCTTTTTAAAAAGGAGTTTTATGTTAGCACGTTTATAACATTCTCATTGGTTAATCTCAAAATAATGACTAACATACTTTATTTAGCCAATGAATTTTCAGGGCTTGATGTAAAGGTGAAAAAGTCAGTCAATCAACTTTGACAAAAAGCAGGACAAAATTTCCCAAACAGCCTTCCCTATGAACCACATACTGGGTTCCCTATGAACCCAGTAGGATCCTGGGGAGTAGATTCTGTCACAGATGCAAGAGGCTGTGCTAAACAAGCCTTCTAAGTGAACATGCTGTGAGATTGATTTATTTACTTTAATGTTTCCTACATGGATTGCAGTCATTTTTGAATAAACACCATTTTAAGGGTGATATTTTTGAAACAGGAAGCTAATGTGAATTGACACTTTTGTCAAAAGCCTTAGTATCTCAGACCTCAAGGGAGAAAGAAGGGAATTCACTAGCACTTGAAAGGCATTGTCCTGGAAAATTTCTGTAAAAAGGACTTGCCATTTTCTTAAAATAGATAATTTAGGGGAAAACAAAGTAGTAATTTAATTTGAAAATGTGAATCAAGGGGTAGACATAATCATTTGTACTTTAGATTATATAATGAAATTTTAAAAGAGTCATTTGAAAAATTCAGTAAGTTTTGTCATGAGTATCCTTACAATTTTCTAAGAATGATTTGAAAATCTTTCTCAAAGGCTTACGATTTCATAAAGCAATAAAGTTCCACTATGAATAACAAAGTGAAACACTAAGCTGGAGAAAATCAAGCATCCGCTCTCTGTTGAGAAATATTTTCATCAGAAGAAAATGATGCGGGTATATGAAATTTAAACAGAGGATGGAGTATCTTACTGTGACATATGCTCCAATGAGAAAGGTCAAGATATGACCTCATGCCAAGGCACCCTGCTGAGGGGACTTAAAGTCTGACATTAGTGTTCCTCTGAGGGAAAGCAGTTGTTACAGTGAAAGTATTATCTAGCACATAGTTAATCCAGTAGCTTAAGTTTCCTGAAAACATTAATTATCCAGTGAGTCACTGAAGTAATGAAATTCAAGATGGGTTGATTTGACATTGTTAAGGGTCTTGAAAGAATGTGGACAGGCCTGTGCTGATTGGAGGGATCAGGCCAGGAGGCCTGTGGAGTGTGGAGAATGCTACAGGCAAAAAGGCGGTGAGTCATCTCCAGGCGGCTGTTGGCTGAGTCACTCCACTGGGCTTCTCAGTATCTCCTGTTTCTCCAGGTGATCACAGCCACTCTGTCTTTCCCAGCATTCCAAATCCACCACCTTTTCCTGTCCTTCCTTTTAAATGTCCTCTTTGGGAGATATCTATACAGCTCTTTTCTCCAAATTCAAAACAACAACCAAAAGGATGTGTGTGCAAATGTCAAGGAAAGTTGATAAACTGACAAAATACTGTAGGTATACCTAAAGTTTTAAAAATCTTAAACCTTTAACACTGTAACAATACTTTTGAAACAATTTAATAAATTATCAAATCAGGTTATGTTAATTATATTAATGTGGAATTATAACCTATTTATGTAAAATATATCACTTGTAACATGTTATATATGTATTTATAAATTATTTCCTAAAATTTTAAGAACAGAAAGAAAAAAATGTATTTCTTCTACCATTTTCAGAGTGTTTTCATTCCAGTTTGAAAAACTAAATGTAAAATGTTATATACAATTTTTAATAAAGAAAAGTACAATATCCAGCATAGATGTCAGTAAGTATAAATTTAAAATAAATGTATATCTGGACTAATTTTTGAAGATGTGTGTGCCTACTCGTCTATATCAGCACCATGTATGTATAGTACCTATGAAGGACAAGCCAGAAGAAGACGTTGATCTCTTGGAACTGCACATTCAAGCAATTGGGAGCTGCCAAGCCAAGAGAGGGCTGGGAACCCAAGATCAAGTCACCTACAGGAGCAGCAAGAGCTTTTAACCTCTGAGCCATCACTGCAACCCTAAAACTTCTCCATAATTTCACCAACTTTTATTGTTATTTATACTTTGAATGATAAATATTCTAGTTCATGTGAAGTATTGTTTCAGTGTAATTTTTAACCTTCATCTCAATATGCTTGCTGAACTATTCTTAGACAGATATCTACAAATCCATGTAAACCCTTTCGAATCCATTTCAAACCCTTTTGAAAGTAACTTGGCATCTCTTCAAAAAATTAAGCAAAGTTACCTGATGATTTATTGTTCTACTTCTAGACTTCTATGGGTGTGTCAAAAAGAAATGAAAATGAGCAACAATACTCAGTGGCATTATTGATAATAATCTAAAGAGTAACAACTGAAAAAATATCCATTAACTGATAAATGGATGAATAAAATATACTAACTACAGTACTGAAAAGCATTCCACCATTAAAAAGAGTGAATGGCTGATATATATAAGACATATGAGTAATACCTGGGAACACTGTGGCATGTGAAAGAAGGCAGTCACATGAAGCCAGATATGGGATGACTCCACTGACACAGAATGGTCCTAAATGAGGACTGGGAAGTAGTGGCTAATCCATATGAGGTTTTTGGGAGCACTGATAAAAATACCTTAAAAACTGGGCCTGGGAAATGGTTTATCATGTTAATGTGCTTCCCATCAAGCTGTTGACCTGGTTCAATCCTTAGGATCTACATGATAAAAGGAGAGGACTAACTCATGGGAGTTATCCTTAGACATTCACATGCATATATGACACTTGCCCACATATATATGTGTACATGCACACACAACAAAAAATAAATATAATAAAAATATTGCAAATTACAATTATAGCTATACAATTGTAGGTGTAACAAGAACCACCACACTGTACCGTTTCAGTGAATGCTGAGTGAGAATATTCAGTGAAAGTTGTATCACAAGCAGCCAGTTTTGCAAAAGAGAAAGTGCAGGTTCTTTGTCTTGTCTTAGTTTGGGTTTTATTGGTGAAGAGACACCATGACCAAGGCAACTTTTATAAATGACAACATTTAATTGGGGCTGGCTTACAGTTTCAGTGGCTCAGTCCAGTATCATCATGGCAGGATGGCAGTGTCTATGGAGATATGGTACTGGAGAAGGAGCTGAGAGTTCTACATGTTGATCTGAAGGCCCCCCAGGAAGAGACTCAGTTCTGTAGCCAGGAGGAGGCTCTCTTCCCCATTGGGCAGAGCTTGAGCATAGGAAGAGACCTCAAAACCCAGCCCCAGAGTGACACACTTCTTCTAACAAGGATATACCTCCTCCAATAAGACCACACCTTCTAATAGTGCCATTTCTCATGGGATAAGCATATTCAAACAACCACACTGTCCCATGATTACATTAGTACTACCCATGTACATGACCTAGCTACTCAGTTGCCATAAGTAGTAAGGACACCGTAAGCTCATTTGTCTGTAGACAGCTGGACCACATAGCAAGACCTTGTCTCAAAAGCATGCTTCTATCAATCACGTCTCTTTAGTTATGACATACTGTCATGTGTAGGGGAATGACTAGGAGGTAGAACTGATCAGTGAAGTGCATGTGTTATGAGAGAGAGAAAATGAGTATTTTGTTAGTGGAACGGAATTATGGCACATTATCCTTAGGCGTTGAGGTATTGATGAGGTATAAAATATTTAGACAGAAAAAAAGGCATTCAAATAGGCCTCAAGGTATCATAAGAGCCCAGCCAAGTGAAAGGTTATATAAAGTAAAAGGTATATAGAGTATTGCCCTTCCATTGTCCAAATCGCCATCAAGAATTTACTACTGATAGGCATATTGTTATTATTAGACCTCTCTGCCGGCCACAATTGACTAGACCATAAATAAATCCTTGGCCAAAACTGCTCCAGATGTTTTCTCCTAGGAGTTGAGAATTTGGTTTTAGGTGGGTGTAACGTGAACTGAGGGCTGTAAGTTTAAGAATTACATGTCTGCCATCATCTATTATCTATATGCAGAAGACAAGAAAGCCAATCTGGGAAGATTGATGTTTAAAAAAAAAAAAAATGGTACCCAGAGAGAAGAGACTAGATATGAAAAGCAGTCACTACTTAGATACAGAGAGCTCTTTTGAATCCACTGCTTGGTTTATGTAGGGGTTCCTCAATTTTGTTAGCTACTCCAGAAATCCTTCAACAAAATTAACCTTTTGGAAAAAAAAAAAGAAGAAGAAGAAAGAAAGAAAGAAATCCCTTCTTCTAGTGGGTCTGGAATACTCCTTCCTAAGGAGTTACAGAAGTTACTCCTGGAAGGTCACAGAAGTTTGAAATTAAACAGTCTAGTATTTGCTTAAGTATATTTCATGTCTTAATTATGATATTAGAATAGTACTTATAATCAATAATTATCTCTTACTAAACAATATGTTGTTTTTAGATAATATCTAACAAACTTCATTCGATCCATGAGAATGATTTTTTCCACACAGAAACTTTTAACTGTCAATTGATATTACCAGAAATCAGGACACAGAAATCCCTAGCTATTGGTCAGGGAAATGTTCAAGTATAAGTGAGGTAGGCACACGTGACTGCCTGAATTTATGGCCAAAATTCTCACACACACACACACACACACACATACACGCAGTGTGTATAAGTTATCCCAGAACCCCTGCAGTGTGATGGGAGGCAGAGAAAGGAGAATTAAGAGAATCCTCTATCATCTAGAGCTAGATAATTGAAAGGCACCTAGCCTAAGTACTCAGTAACCTTAGAAAAGACAGCAAGAAGATCCTGACTCAACACAGTGGAAGGTGAGAACTGGCTGAAAGTTGTCAGTTGTGCTCTGATCTACACACACACACACACACACGAAGAGAGATGCTTATGTGCCCTCAGATGTGCACAGGATATATACATATAACAGTAATAAACACTTTTTAAGATTTTTGTGAGAATTCATTTAAATTTGAGGCTTAGGTTTTGTTTCTCTCAATGTTCAGAGCAATGCTTTAAAATAGTTAATATTCAGTCCATATACATATTAGAATTTTCAATTTAAAAAGCTTTAGAAGCAAGAACTGATAAGGAAGCAGTCCAATTAAAATGCTTAAATTGAACAAGGATTTGAAAAAATTACATGAGAATATGGACAAAGATTTTCAGAGCTCGAAGTAGGTAGTATGAATAGAAAGAAATGGAATAACATTAATAACGTTCTTAAAATTTACTTACCACTTTTATAGTCTTCTAGTCAAGAATGAAAATTTTCCAGTTCATTTTATTATCTGAAACTTTGCCCAATACCTTTTTTGCTTGGATTGATGCATATGCATTTTAATTAATATTCAATTTCTTCTTATAATTATCAAACTTAGCAAAGAACATGACTGTATGTCATTCATCTTAGTCCCCCTACACTCCTCACGGTGGCCTCGAAATAGCAAGAGCCTCATGCCAGGACAGCTGTCATGGTTGGCATGGGGTAGATAACGAAAGGAGGACGGGATCTCATCAGTGCACCGAGTCATTTGTATTACAAACGAAGCTTACACAGAATTTTGAGTTCTATGTCACCCATGATATTTTTCCAAATAGGAACATTTTACATATTTGAACAAGACCAATGGATGAAGGTAGTCTAGTTGCTAATTTTCATAGCTGGTGTTTTTATTATTGTTGCTCTAACTGAGGTAAAGCTGGCAGTTCACTCTGCTTCAAACAAATCTATTAAAATCACATGTAATTTTATTGATGTGTTTCAACATGGTTCTGAATCTTAAAAATGATTATAACCTTGCCTAGAGTACGGCCATGGGCTTCTTTCAAACATTGTATCAATCGTTTGAGGCTGTACAGATGCTACAGTAGCAATGACTCCACAGCCTATAATTCTAGATTTCTCTATACTTCTAGAAATGACACAGAGGAATAATTGCCTTTGTGGGGGAAATAGGTTCTGTTCTCAGCATCCACATAGAGACTCACAACCAATCTTACTCTAGTTCCAAGGAGCCCTACAACACCCTTTCATCTCTCTAGTGACCAAGCCCACAGTAGGGCGCATAAATGCAATCAGGCAAAATACTCATACACAAAATCAAATCAATACATTCATTTTTTAAATTAAAACTTATTGCTCAATGTTATTTAGGCAAACTTTAATTTTGGGCATTAATGGAAATACTAAATATAAAATACCATCGTGTGTACAGTACAATTCTAAGTCTAATGTCACCCATGCCTTCTTTGACCTTCTCTATCTTTGCATCTGTCCTTTGGCCCTTTATTTGGTGTCTAGGTTTTCCTGATCATTTTGTCTCCAGAGCCTGACATAAGATCTATAAACAATAAATCTTCATGAATGCTTGATAGATCCATAATTTTAGAATATGTATTTCGTGGGTTCAGGGATATGGTGGAGAGGGTGAAAATATTTGCCAAACAAGCCTGGCAAGCTGAGTTTGCAACCCTGAAACCTTTGCAAAGGCAAGGAACAATGATGCCTATCTGGGATTCCAGGACTCCTGTGGGATGGTGGAGTCAGAAGAGGGGAATTCCTTGGAAGCGTGCAGTCCAGCTCACCTGGAATGTGCAGTCCAGCAGCAAACAAGAGGGAACGCAACTTGAGCATGATGCAAGATGAGGAATGACATCATACCTTGGGCTGTCTACTCTCCAACCAGGGAGACACATGCGCCAGCACACGTACAAACATACACACATGCATATTCACACACACACACACACACACAAAGAATTAAATAAAATATTTTCAAGTCTCATCTATTGTCAGATCCCTCTCTAGGTAATAGGTGATGAACTGTAGTAAGCTCATTTAAAAGCAAACAAACAAACATAAAACAAAAATCCTACTCTCATGAAGCAAATACATTGCCCATAGTCAGACAGGTAAGTCTGCTTGATTTCATCCCAAGCATTAAGATATAAACTCTATGTTCTGAAATATTGGTGTGTAGGTAGTTTTCAGTTCCTCTACAATCTTATTTTCCATCTCAGCGCCTTCCTGTTAAAAGGAGTTGATTAACGTATCAAAAGTATAGGTTGCTGAGTTAATCAAGTAACACAAAACACTTGAGTAGTGTCTGCCGTGCCCAAGAAACCTACATCATTCTGACTTTTCCTAGAAGCTATTGCTGTGGCTCAACCTTAGGGCAGGGAATGGGATAGAGAGTTCTAATAAACTCTGAATTTCAAACCTTTGTAAATGAAGGGACTATGACCTAGGGGCTGACAAGAAAGGGAGTTATGTGGGTGGTACAGAAAGATTTCAGGATCAAGGATGCAATTAAAGAAAGGAAAGCCATGACAATGAAGGTGGCCAGGACCCCAGCAGAGTAGAGGCCCAACTAACAATGGAGGAAAGGCTATGGACTCAAACTTTGTCCCAGTGAATTACTCACCGGTATTCAATTGTAAGTCAATGAGGCTTAAAACATTAAACCTGAAATTAACTTATTCCTCTGAATTTCTACTCAAAAATTCAGTGTTCTTGATATTTCTGGCCCCTCTACCATCTATTTTACCTCTCTCAATTTGTTTCCATTTTTATGATCACCAACTAGAAGTAGGCCTTTGTCGGTTAACTTTGTATTGTTCCTGCAGTCGCTTCAGTTTATAGTTTGTTCTGTCCTATACATTTCTAACTGAAATGTGTCTTTGTCTGGTTCGTTCTTCCCCCCTCAAGGTTGATCATAGTAATTAATGTTGGTTACTATTTCAGAAGAAAGCTAACTGCTTTGTCCTGACGTTGGAGGTCTCTCTAGGTCCAGCCTGAAGACCCTCCCAGATGTACTGTTTTAAAGAACAGAGTATTCTCTGTTCAAAGTATCAACACTTGCCTTCTTTGCTCAGCTTAACTGAATTTTCCCTCTGTCCTCAAAGCTTTACCACTGTTATTACTTCCCAAAAGTTTTATCTTTGCCAGTTGGTCATCTGCATGCATTGTGATTTAAAATTGAGGAATTATGCCAGGAAAGGAGTTGAAGAGGGGTTGCCATACCATGGGTAGGCAAAGAGCTTTGCTTTGATAGGGAAAGGGGGAAATATGCAGGGTTTCCTATGAGAACCCTCAGCAGGAGTGAAAATCTACAGCTTTGACATCCCTTCTTACCAAGGACTGTCTCAGTATTCCACTAAAACCATCTGGGAAGAGGATGGGAGCCGGTGTTTAAACTGTAACCACGCAATTAGCATGTGTATGACAGGTCTGAAAGAACTACAGCTGCAGTGTTCTTCCCAGCGGCCGGTAGTATGACTTTGCTCATAAAAATGGGTGACCCAAATTTGTACATGAATGACTTAGTCTCTGCCTTGGCCCTCTGCGTAACCTCCCCACCCGTGGACTCTCTGAATTCCTACCATTGTTGAAGTAAATAAGGCTGAGGTAGAGAGAAAGGCTACTTTGCCGCTGCACAAAAAACAGGGTTGAATGCCCTGAAGGCTGGGGCTAAGGACCACCTCCTGGGTAGTCAAGCAGTGGGAAGTGATCGCAGAAGCATATGCTTTTCCATTGTGCAACAGTAACCAAGGTCCTGAAGACTGGGATTACAGTTTCCATTACTAGTCATTGAACTCCCCGCCCCCATGGCAAGCCAATCCAGAGTTCAAGAGGAGGCTTCTGCGTCCCTGCATTTGTTTCCATGGAGGTGTACAGGGTAACAAGTGGGCTTTTCTTAGTGACTGCGCACTGATCTGTTGATGTTTTAAAAACAATAGTTCTCTTGGGCTGAATCCAATGTTTATCTTCAGGCAACCGAAAACACTGAGTAGGCTTAGCATTTTTAAACTTGTGTCTCAAGTATCTGATGGCGATCTGCCCCTCTGACGGAAAGAACTCGGAATGCAAACAGTGCTTCTTAGCCTGTGAAGAAGAACATAAGCATTGGGGAAAAAATGACTTTAAATTTTAATATTAATTCATTTGTTCTCCCTTTAAATTTCAAGAGGAATTTTGCTAAGTCAAGGATTTCCATAGGCATTTCAGGAAAAAACAAGGGAGGCTAGAGCACAAATACGAAGTATCTTGCTATGGAACAAAAAGAAAGCTTGCCATTCTTGCATTAAGAATGCAGTTGGCCGGGCAGTGATGGCACACGCCTTTAATCCCAGCACTTGGGAGGCAGAGGCAGGCGGATTTCTGAGTTCGAGGCCAGCCTGGTCTACAGAGTGAGTTCCAGGACAGCCAGGGCTACACAGAGAAACCCTGTCTCGAAAACAAAACAAAACAAAACAAAAAAAGGGCTGGAGAGATGGTTCAGTGGTTAAGAGCACTGACTGCTTTTCCAAAAGTCCTGAGTTCAATTCCCAGCAACCACATGGTGGCTCACAACCATCTGTAATGGGATCATATGCCTTCTGCTGGTGTGTCTGAATACACCTACAGTGTATTCATATAGATAAAATAAATAAAATAAATCTTTTTTTAACAATGCTGGAGCATTGTGAGGTCAAGGTCATGTGAGCTATGAAGTTATGATCTATGCCGTGGAGATAGAAAAAAGGAGAAGAAAAAATGAATAAATATATAGAGAGGGAAGACAGAGAGACAGGGAGGAACAGAGGTGGAAAGACTCAGAGAGAGAGAAAGATACAGAGAAATGGAGAGAGACACACAGAAACAGACACAGAGACAGCGAAACAGAAGAGACAGAAACTGTTGAAAAGAATGAGAAAAGAATTATTAACCTGTACATTTTGCCCCTGTCTTATCTTCCCTCTGTTTTGCTTGTCCTGCTTCTGCTATGTCCTCTCTCTTCTATAGCCTGGATGTTTTTGAAAAATCTGTGGATCCAGCAGCCCCAAAAGGTGAGGCTTGATTATCCATCGAACACAGCAATTATCAAATGCCTAATGGTGAAAGCAGAGAATTCATTGTGACCATAGAGGGAAGAAGAACAAATAAAGTGCTCAAAAAAGCCAAGTCTATCTTCCGGGGACTAATACGGGCTTTGCATTTGTTTATGCTAAGAAACAATTGGGGTAGGTAGGCCAGAGGTATGCTTACTAAGCAACAGCAGGCAAAGCGTGGTCTGGTTCTGCAAGGTGGTCTTGAGGAAGCTGTTATCACAGTCATTGCTTGAGGGAAACAATCTGGTTCTTCAGATGATTACTTCTGCTCCAGGATACAGCCTCACTATCACAGATAATTGCCCCTATTTGGATATAGTCTGTCCTGCTGGCTCGCTGATTGCTTGGGGGTAGTTTGAGGTATATGCCACAAAGATGTTTGTCAATCAGTCCTGTTGTCCTAGTAATTCAAGGTGACTAAAGGGGGAAAGGTTAAGAAGGTAAATAGAACCACAAAACAGAGTAACCCAAGTGACCAGTGCCCTTGCTCCTGAGTGAAAAGCTGTGATAGCTTCCACAGCCTATGAATCTATAACAAAACGCAAACTTCATCATGTCATGTGCAAAAGAAACTCTAAATTCCCAGACTCCAAAAGGCAGTCCTGGACTACAGGAGGTTCTCTGGTAGGTAGGTTGTTTTACATGCAAAAAGGAAGCCCAGCACACCTAAGGGAATCTACCTTTACACATAGTTTTCCTAAGGAATGCACAGCAAGGTAGATAAGGGATTGCATAATGGGAGTAGGGGATTTCCCTTTAGTAGAATGAAGCAAGAAAACAGGTGAGGCTCTCTGTTCAGATTCTCGCTGACTAGTCTATAGCTTTCATCCCAGATGTGGGCCAGGACCCCTCTGAGATGTCTTGTAAAGAGAAAGGAGAAAAGGAAGAGCAAGCTCTTTCTGTTTGGTTTGCTTTAGGATAGATGGGTTCTAGTTTTTATGATCTACATTTGGGAAGTGGTCAGAGAATAAACTATGGAACTCAGTTCTTTTCTTCTTCCATGTATGTTCCAGGAATCAAACCCATGTCAGCAGATTTTGTCCCAAAAGGCTTTGCCGACTGAGCTAATCTAAGAGTTCCCTAACCTCGCAACATTTTGACCCTGTAACACTGATAACATTCGACTATTGTCTTCGTTCCTATCCATTATGAATTGACTAACGTTAGCAACTGCGTCTCATTCATATCTGAGACTTTAGAAATAGCTGCAACATGGAGATAAGGTCCAAACCACCTTCTTTATAGATGAGGACACTGAAGCAGAGAAAGCAGAATTGGATAATTAGAAAGCAGAAAAAGAGCAGACGTGAGACCAAGTACTGCATCTTTTGACTCAAAGTAACACAAATCCCTACAGAGCATTTGAAAAAATAATAAATGCCTAAACATGTTTGATGCATACTTCATTCAACAATTGGTTCACGACGTAAAATAATTTTATAATAAAGAAGATATACTTCAAGAAGGTATGATTTTCTGGAAAATTGGATCTATTTGACATTAGCATTAAAGCAAAGAATAATTTTATCCATATTTAATGGCTAAGTAAAGTATGTTGACTTTAAGAATTTCTGTACATTTGTAACTTAATGAAGTAATAAGTGTATTACATTTAGTGAAAAGATATACATTTACAGAACATATAACAGTGTGAAATTCTGCAGCCACAGAGAAATTGGTAATTTTACACCATAGCTGGAAATCATGCTGTTAGTGCCAGCTGCATTTTTTTTTCCCATATGAAATTTTAACTTACACTCAATGAATTTTAGAGGTTTTATAAAATTCTGGAGATATTTATTTCATATTATATACTTAGTTTTTCATAGTGACTATTTTTATTTTCTTTGAAAATGATGATGTCAAATATTAATTTGTTAAATGATAATAGAAAGTATAGCCTGCTTTTATTTTATTTTTGTAAAGGTGTTTGTCAGCGTAATAGGTTATAATCCAAACCAATCCAAATTATAAATATATAAAATTACATATTTATAATTGTATTGTTCTTCATTATTATACACCCTAAATATATTGTACTTGCTTTTTTTGTAATGTTCCCTTTTATAGATTACAATTAACCCTGTTGTTTCTAAATTTATACATAAGAATTATAATTTATACAAATATAAGCAATGCAATGCATTTCTATGCTTCAATATTTCCTAAATTCCCATTCTAAAGATAAGTATAAGTTCCTCATACAAACGTAATGTCTCACATTCATGACTCAACTTCCAGTTCTCTAGCTCTTCTATCTTATGAGCAGATGAACCTAGCTGCATATCTTACACAATCTCTTCCTGGTGCTTTTCTCCCAGGTAGAGAGCTAGATATAATCTCTCTAATTAGCCTTGCTGACCCCACTTCCTGTACCTATGACACAGCTTTGTTGACTAACATCCCATATGCAGGAACTTTTCCATCACCTTGCTCCCATATCCTGGGTTGAACATAGGTACACTAGATTCCTTCCTTTTCTCATGGCCCTGTAAAATGGCTACTGTTTCTCTCCAGGATCTGCAGCTGCTTCCTGTGTTCTGCAATGTTACCTCCTCTATGTCTCACCTATCTAACACACAAGGACATCTTTTGCAGTCAGTGTTTTCCTAGAAACGAGGAATCTTGGTTCCAATGAAGTGGACATAGGTCAGAAGAGAGCTACAAAGGTTTTTGCCAGTATGAGCAATTTTCTTGTGAAAATGATCCCTGGTCAGAGGTCAAACAATTAAGCTTTGGATGTCTGCCAGAATAAAGAACTATCCCATGAAAGAAACACTATAAACATCCATGACAAAATCCCCCTAAATCCCATCAGAGAAGGATTTGAATTTATAGCTTTTCCCTAAGAGACTCTACAAATACAAATTAGTGAACACACACATGCACTTGTGTATGTTCATGCACGTATGTATGTGTGCGTGCACACACACACTTAAATATCTTGAATCATAAAATATAAAGTTTTTACATGTGCTTCTTTTCATATTTTCACAACATCATATAGAACAACGTCAAGGAATGGGAGTCCAGAAAGATTGGGATTTTGAATACATTGCTCTGGAATAAAATTGTGCTTACTTGAGTTCATTAAGTATTCATGCCAGTATAGCTAACGTTAACAATCCAGATCTTTTAAATCTTGAGATAGATTTTTTCCTAGACCTCAAGTGGTTCGACACTGTTCTCCTTCTTCTCCAGAAGTCCTCAGAAGTTCAGGTGTGGCACTAAAGAATCTGACGTTAATCAAAGGGACAGTGAAGTGCTTGGTATTCAGTGTAACTTAGGTTTCTTCTGTTTCTCTTCTGCATAAATAAAGTTCAAACATTTCCAGCAAGAAATTGTTAATAACATGCTGGATTGTAAATATTTTAACTTATGACCTGAGTTTATTTTAATCGTTGTGTTTCACAATTTGCTGTCTGTGTAACACACCATCTCGGAAAGGTGTAGGAATTCAAATAACAAACACCACACTTATCTCAGCCATTTGATTTCTGTTTGAAGGAATTGGGTATTTTAGACTTTCAGGCAACCAAATGATTTGCTTTAATGAGGGATCGCAACTATTTTTACAATGTAACACAATTTCACCCTTGCAGCCAGTGTTATGCTTAACACAAAACACACTACTCATCATCTCTCCTCAAAATGGTTCTTCAAAATGTTTATTTTAAGTAAAGAAAATGTCTCAAATATTTCTGGAGCTCACTATTTAAACAAAAAGTACACAAAATTCTTATTGAAATGAATATTACACAGGGAATTGTCACTACAGCAAGCAGACAAGCATAGAGTGAAAGGAAACTTAAAAATCAAAACTAAACAAAATAAAAGCCACATACCACCCCCAAACTGAGTCACAGACTCCCAAGAGATAAAGAGCCCTCGAGATAAGGTGGAAACGAATTGCTGCAGTGCTCATGGAAAAGCCTCTCTCGTCACACTCCCTCCTTGTCCCTGAACACAACTGAAGAAATTTAATCCTTGGCTTACATCCTATTTATTGAAAGTTATTTTATGATTGACAGCTTCAACAGTTTTCAGATCAGCTATAGTTACATGTATGAAGAATGCAAATTTTTGGTAAGTATAGAAGACAATCTGATTTTGTAGCATACAGTAAGTAGTTTCACTCAACTATATTGTATTAAAGCTATTACAATTTTATTATTTAAAAGGGATCTTATTTAGGTTTTAGGGATTTATATTAAATACCTAGCTCAGTTCTATAGTAGGTTTGCTGAATAACTTTTGGGAGATATATTGCTTCTCTGATCCATGCTCCAAACCATTTACAGAATGGTGAAGCATTTATGCATCTACTATAAGATAAAGATAATCTTATTAGTAGCTCCACAGACTCCCCTTAAATGTTCAGAGGGAAAATATCTGATTGTTCATTGGTAGTTGCTAGCATTTTGTCTAGGCTCCGCCCCACAGTTGCCTGGCAATAGCCAGGTGTGCCTGACTATTAGAAACCTCCTGTAAGTATAAAGATGTGCTTGTCTTTCTGTGCCTGAAGTGCCTGAAAGAGAGTAATGTCCCCCAAACACATCTTAATAGGTATAACAGAACCTAGGTTATGGGATTCTTGCTTTCTTTTTTAATCCAGGTAAGTTTAATGAAAATATGTGCATGGTGCTTCCAAACATACTTTAAAATGTTAGTTCTTAGTTGTCAAGTTGTTGTGTTTTATAAAATAGAAGGAGCCAGGAATACGTTTTTTATAGAGACAGGTATGGTGAGGTGGGAGGGATGCCTCAGCGGGCCCGTGCTGAGGTGTCCCTTTCCCCTGAGGTACCAGCCATAGAATGGGTATAATATAGAATAGAGTTTATTTAGGGCATGGGGACGGGAGTTGGGAAGGGAGGAGAGAGAGAGACAGAGAGACAGAGACAGAGACAGACAGAGAGAGACAGAGAGAAGGGGAGGGGAGAGGCGGGGAGGGGAGAGGAAGGGAGGGGAGGGGAGCAGGCAATGGTAGCCAGGAACACATGGGGGGGGGAGGGAGAAAGGAGTTGGGGAAAGAAGGTAGTTAGAATCAGAGAGTGAGAGAGGGGACAAACAGACACTTTTATCGTAAACCAGGTCTACCTGGCTGTTGCCAGGCAACTGTGGGGCAGAGCCTAGAAGGAATGGCAACACAAGTGAGCCAGTATCCTGAAGGACAGACTCCTTATTTATGAAAACGTCTTCAAACGATCCTTTCCTTTGGTTCCAGCTACGGCCTCTTTAACTAAGTGCAACCGAACAGACGCAGAACTTCCCTTGTCTACTGCAGTTAGGATTTAAGCTAAGCATATTGTGAAGCACTCCTGTCCACCACTGTAACTGTGTTCCATTCCTATTCTATAAAGTTTAAGATGCTCAAATAATAGAGCTAACCATTCCTAGAAATGAATCCAGGATCTCTCGTTTTTGAACTCTGATCTTAGATGGAGCATGCTTAGTAGAGGACAACTTAAACTAAGCACACTCAGGAATGTGACCTCAAAGTGCTCTTTCTGTAGACGATATGGGCTCCTGGAATATAACTCCCATGTACCCTTTGTTTAAGTGTAAGGATAGTGTTCCCCTCTTTTCCATGTAGTCAACCTCTCTCTTCTGTTTTTTTTTAATTATCTGGTTGCATTCTTTATTTAGTATTAACCTACATTGTATTTAGTATAGACTTATTAATTTGTGGCGAAGAACAATTTACTAAGTTGCTGTCAACTAACATTGAGCCGATTCATTCCTAAAACTTAGACTACTGAAATCCTCTAAGCTTATTAACCCAAAGGGTATCAAAAGGAGGAGACATTAAAGCTGCAGAGGACCAGAGTGAGAGAACCAAGGCTCCTTGTAGCCTCAGCCACCCCACAGACAAGGGACCTGCTTGGTGCTAATCACTGTCTGCTACTCACTGCGAGACCTATAGCTGGAATCTAGGCTGCAGTCCCTTCTAAAAACTTGCATTCCAACAACATATGATTTTACTAGTTTTCTTGTTCTATTGAATTGTTCTTCAATTTTTAACATTAACCATAACTGACTGTATACTTACAAAATAATCAAATTACAATTTGTGACTTCTGCAATACTTACCGTATTTAAAACCAACTTAGAAGTTACAGTTTAAGATGCTCAAAGACTAGAATTTTGAATGACTAGTCTAACCTCCACATTTTTCAAATACTGAACTGAAGCCCAGAGTGGCAAAGTTATCTCCTGAGGTAATGCAGTTTTTGTTATCTAGTGCAGAGTGCATGCCTAGCCTCTGATCCTATAAAGCCCTTAAGTTTACGTTCTTCGTTGCATAATTAGGTAGCTGTTACAGACGCTTCAATTATTTACGGTCATAATAAAGATTACACCAGGATTTTAAGCAATACTGTAATCTGAGGAAAGCTGCCTGGTCCATGCCAAATCTGTAGATGCACATTTTAGATAACGCACTCTTTGACATCCTTTCTGCTCCTCAATTTGTTGTTCGGTTGGCTTTATTTTAGAAATGTGTGTTGAAGCAACGCCAGGAGTACACAAACACTGTGATGAGTCTTCGCTTTGATTTATGGGTGAATGCTGGCCCCACTCCTATTGAGTCTTGACTATCTCCAGTCTGTTGAGGCCTGGGAAATAGTGGAGAGCTGCCTGCTGTTTCAAAGCCCTAGGTAAAGTGGAGCGTCCACATTCCATCCATTCTTCCCTGGGAGGGAGTCAGTTCCTGCTCAGAACAGGTTGCAGCTGAAACCACCAAAAGGTTCCCACAACCCTAGGTTTTATTAACGCTGACGCTCTGCCCAGTATTTCTCTAGATCACACCTGGGCACCTGCACCTTTCACCTCGACAGATCGGATGTGAGCCCCTGGTGCTTTGTGAACTTTCTCACAGCTACTTAAACAAGTGTTGCTACACCCTTAGAATTTCAGTACAGTGAACTTTCAAGAATCTGAAATTAAGGAAATAACAATGGAGCCAAAAATGTAATTAAAAAGCATGATTTCCTGTAACTTTTAATACATCTTTGAGATTTATATTTAAACATAGCCAATAACTCACACTATGCTGGAAACCCAAAAGAATTTAAATGATTTGGTAGCTAAATTCAACTTAGTATTTCTCTTGAGAAAGCATACAAATAACAAATCAGTCCTACTAAATCAACTCAAAATTCTAATTATTAATCTACAGACTATGAAAAAATATAAAAACTTCTTAGTTCAGTGATATCATTTCAATAATTATATTAAAGGGATAGTTTTGAAAACAGAAATATTTGATATTAACATAGTACAGTCCTACCTAAGATCCTAAAACATTTGTGAGTGCAGCAAGCAGTAAAACAATTAGCGATAAATTCTATATTTAAAAATAAAAAAAAATTAAGGGCTTATTATATTTTTAATTTGGCATGTGTGTGTGAGTGCTTGTGTGTGTGTGTGTGTGTGTGTGCGAGCATGTATACAAGCGTGTTGATGTATGATTGTAAGCCACATATGTGTATATGCCTGCAGATGCCAGAGACATGGCATTCCCTGAAGTTAGACTCACAGATTAGTTTCCTGACATGGGTGCTGTGGTAGAAGATACTCTCTTAACTTTTGAGCCAACATTCCTTTCCCAAATCTTCAAAAACTTTGCCTATGAAATGTTTAGGTGAAAGCAATGGCTATTTTGTTTTGCCTCTTTGTCCACGAAGGTTTATGTATTGACACTTTAGTTCCTAGTTACAATCATCTTTTTCAATACCTTTATCCTTATGTATTTGGGAGTTTTGCCTGAATGTATGTCTGTTCACTGAATGTATGCCAGATGCCCTTGTAGGCCAGGAAACAGTATTAAATCCCTTGGAACTGAAGTTACAGATTGTTGTGAGCTGTCATGTAGGTAGTGACAATGAAACCCAGGTCATCTGGAAGAGCATCCAGTGTTCTTAACTACTGAGGCAACTTTTCAGCCCATTCTTCAGTTTATTTGTAAGGAAAAAAGGAAAAGGATTACCATTGCTATTAACTTGTATTATTTGTAACAATTTTGCATTTTGTCTATTAATTAACAACTCCTGTTATGAATATTCAATATTTTCTCTCTCTTTTTTTTTTTTTCTTTTTTTTTTTTTTTTTGGTTTTTCGAGACAGGGTTTCTCTGTGTAGCCCTGGCTGTCCTGGAACTTACACTGTAGACCAGGCTGGCCTCGAACTCAGAAATCTGCCTGCCTCTGCCTCCCAAGTGCTGGGATTAAAGGCGTGCACCACGACTGCCCCGGCTTCAATATTTTCTCTTACTGGTGGAAAATAGAGAGAACCTTTCTATATAAAAGTTTCTATGTGGTGGAAAGAATTTCTTAACATATAACATGTTAGTGCAAAGTAATTATGAATTGTCACATTATACCAAAACTCTTAATTTATTTTTTATATCGAATTAAAAAGCTTTGCTTTTGAACCTGCGAATACAATGGTAGGATTTATTATCTTTGTTCTCCTCATAGACCAGAGAAAGCTGGTCATAGAGTATATTCAAGGTGAGGGGTCATTTGAGAAATATGGGTTTTATATGATCCTAATATTATATTATTTTGTCAGCAATCATAATGTGTCTTATATGTCTATTAAATGAATATACCATTAAGCAAACCAGTGATTGCCCCAATGTGATGGCCAAAATCAAAGTATTGTTTGGATTTTTTATTTAATATCAGTTTGCACCACTGTCTTACTTTCATCGACTTTCTTGAAAGCTTTCACTCTTCTCTTGGATCTTCTATGTTCAATATTTGAATTTTTCTTCCTTTATTCATTTAGAGTGCTTCTGTATGAACCTTAAGTATTACTAGTGTTCTGGCTTCTTCCTTCAGTCAATTTCTGTGCTCGCATTTCCTTTTACTGAATATTTATTTCTAATCTCAGAACCCTAGTCCCAGGTGAGGTACACAATTCACAGGCTAGTTACTTTAATTCAACACCCTCCAGTTGTACAGAAAGAGGTTACAGAGAAAAAACAAGGTAGACATAGATGAAGACAGAACAAGCCATAGAATGAGAAGGAGTGAGAAGATTAGAACATACTGCCAAAGTTAGTATGAGGCCAAGCAGAGCAGTTCAGGAGAAGCCAAGAGAAGCCAGATTGAATCAGTCAGCTTGGAGAGGAATTTGAGCCAGAACAGCTGAGGTGAACCAGCCAGCCAGAGATCGGACAGAACTAGGAAGGAGTGAACTTATTTAGCAGTAAGTTTCAGAAGCTGAAACCTTCTAGGGCTAGTTAGGATTGTATGAAGGCTAGAAGCTTCCAGGACTTGGCCTAGGTTAACAGACAAAGGCAGTAATCCTCAGAGACAACAATTACATCAGGTGAATAAAAGTTCTTTTATTCTTCCAAATGAGTATATTATCTGATTGATGTATATAGCACTAGGACACAGTCTCTTTATCATCTCACTAGGACCAATCATTTCTCTTTCTCCAAGTCTTTACTCACTTGTGTTCTTTGACAAAGCACCTGATATATGTGCATATTTTCCTTGGATTTTCTGGCTGTGTATAATCACTTCAGAATCAGTACCTTAAACCCCAAAATATGGTGAAGATTTTAAACTAAGGGCTTTGGACTCATAACAGAAATGGGTAACTGATCAGTATATATATATTGTGGGTTACCATGGTAGTCTTTTGAAACATGAGTTACATTGCTTCTCAAACTTAAAGATATGGTGAATATGTTGAATTAGGAACACAAGCCCTCTCATATGATATTGGATTTGTTAATACAAATGTTTTTATTATCTTTTATATCAAGAATACTAAAATAAATAAACAAATAAATAAATAAGTAAAGTTTTTCCACATACTCTTAACAAATACCAGATACTACCAGTACTTGGTGTGGGTAACCATTTTTATATAGAAATAATCCAGAAAATTTGTCTTGGTATAGAAGACAAAAGCTTGGAGAATATGTGCAGATCTTCACATTTTTCATATTCACGTCTACATTACAAAACATCATCAGTAGGCAAGAAACAGAGATAGATGCTAAAAAAAATAAGCACTAACAATAAATACCAATGATTACCTTAAAGCAAATATTGGCCTCATAAAATTTATATTGTAATTAGTTAGAATTACAAAAATACTTAAAAGCAGTGTGCTTTTATACATGGGAAACACTTGTTTTTTTTCCCAAAAACCTCCCAGTATACAAAAAAATTTTCAAGTTGAGCATACTGATTATTTCAGATAATAAAATTTATTTCTCAGAGAGCAGTCCTATAAACATTTCTCAAATTTTATGAGGAATTACTTGTAAATCTAAAAACATGTTGAATTCTTATATTAATCTTTTATGCCAATGGACCCCATGTATTCATGAGCTTTCTGAGTATAAAAATAATATCCATTTTATATTTTGTATCAAATGACTACCTGCAATTTATATTCTTTAACTTAAAATAAATATATTAAAAAGTACAATTTAATCTTAATTTACTTTATAATAAAGAACATTTGCAAAATGTTCGTAAAAGACTGAATATGGCAGTGACAATCTTGAAATTTTGGGTTCTTTGAAAATTACAAGAATTATACAAATATGTTTTTGTCTTAATTCTGGGTTGTGCTTCAGACTGTCTGCCTCAGTTGACTATGATTGCCTTGCTCTTTAGCAAAAGCATTGTTTTGCCAGCTGCAGATAGTTCTGTGATGGTGACACATTTGGAATTCTGAAGACTTTTGAGAGGCTATATCAATTCGAGGGCCCTGATAGAGTTGCTGTTGTTGGGACATTGTTGATTGGTTGTTGTTCATTGTTGTTAGTTGCGGTTTGTTAAGTAGTTGTTAAGAAAATAAGAAGAAATTAGATATCTCAGAGTGAAGATTAAACTTGGCCCAAGGAACTTGACACCTCTTATCAACAGGAAGTATTCTAATGATAATGTTGTCAACCCCTTTCCATTCCCTGACTTTATTCAGGGATCTCTTCTATCCTGTTTTCTCTTGACTAACTGTTAGGGGTGTTGAAAGGTTGAAAGAAAATGGATGGAGAAAGATGTAAGAGAGAAGAACCCACAATGTAGCAAAAAAAACAAAACAAAACAAAAAAAAAAAAACCCAAAACCAGCTACTGCTTATGGTTAGGCTAACAATAAGATTTTAATACTTTGGTATGCGTACAACATACAAGTTAATGAGGAACCTTCAAATTTATATATCAATAACCTTTATTTCATTTAACATATTAAGGGAGACATATTTATGTTGATCCATAGATTGAGAAGGAACACTCTAACACAGAGACGAAGAAGCAAAAGGAGTGTTTGGAAGGAGGAGGACACAGAGAAAGGGAATGCTGGGACAGTTTGCCTTCTCATTTTTCCCTGTTTGTTCAGTCCAGGATCTCAGTCCATATGATGGTCTGTCCACATTCAGCATGAGTTTTCCCTTTTCAGCTATGCTTTCAGGATGTGCTCTCTCTCTGTCTCTCTTTCTCTCTCTCTCTCTCTCAGGTCTAAAGTTGTACCTCATTAATGCCTTACATGTTTTAATTCAATCAAGATGATAATTGAAGTTAGCCATAAACGTGAAGTTGCTTTTAGCTCCAGTGATTTTGAAAGTGATTCAAAGATGATGTCACTGTTGCTATGACGGTGTTGCTATGATGTCACTGTTCCACTGGCTAGAAGACATCACCTCCTAAATTATTTCCTGTGCTAGAGAAGGAAGGGATGTGTAGGGTCTATGAGATGTGAACTGAATTTCCACGAAAAAAAATAAACATTTTTACTGATGATTCTGAAGACTTATTGACTGACTGGAACTTTGTGATCATGGAGAGTAGGAATGCCTATGACGTAGCAACAAAATTATCTTGGGCTATTGTGGATTTCAGGTACTTCCTTGTTCCAAGCTACCCCAAACCGTGTAGACTAACAGTCTGACCCTTGCTTTGAGTGACTACATTTTACAAAACAATATTTGACTCCATTTTGATTGTATAGCCAGAGGCAGAATGGCTTTTTATTTTATTTGCACATATACACACCACCATTTGTTCAGCATCAAATATAAAGCAGAGAATGATAAAAAACTTATACAAGTAAAAAGGCACCATCTATGAACTTATCAAAGTAGATTAGAAACATATGGGCATACTAGCTTAATTATGAAATTGCATCAGAAGGCTGGAAAGAAGGTTGGCTGCTCAACAATTAAGAGCACGTTGTGTTCTGCCAAAGAACTGAGTTCAGTTTTTAGTACACACATTGCAGTTTAATAACATTGCCTTAACAACAGCCCCATCGACCTGTCATCCAAACATCCAAGGAAGGTGAACAACTAGTGTAGAGATTGACAGATAGAGAACAATTCACTATTACCTATGGCTTCAGCTCATCAAGGTATCAGATTCAATGGCATCCATGAAATTATTGGATCAACACTCTATACCATGTGTCTTCTATGACAAATAAAATTCCATCTTACATAAAAAACAGACAAACAAACAAAACCAAAACCCTTCACATTTGAAGCAGTAGTATGGTAGTGACACTTTGTAGATGTAGCATAGCTCTTCCTTTACATATCTATTGATGAGGATCATACGTTCCTAGTATAATCAGTACGACTGACTTCCAGTCAGTTAGATGTAGCGTAAATCTAAAAGGCAGTAATAATATATCTTTATGGATATAGCAACTAATATCGCCCTATCCCTACTGTGAATGTCCATTGCATTTTGATTACCTCAATTCTATCTATCTATCTATCTATCTATCTATCTATCTATCTATCTATCTATATACACATACACATATTTATATATGTATATAGAAAAAACATGCTCCTATGAGTGTGGGTTTGACCTAATAGGCTCAGCCCACCTGTCATTTTTCATAAAAATTTTCCTTGTTATCCTCTGTTCAGTGCAGCTCCCTGGACTTGCCATTGTCCATCCATGAACTTTGCCTTGGTGGTCTGATGCTTCTATGACTCAGCTTGACCTATGATCTTGTTGCTTAGCTCTATATATCTTTAACAGGTCTCTGAATGAGTTTGTTAATATTCTATTTCTCAGGTTTAAATTCTTTTTCTTTTTCTTCTCTCTTTTTAATTCAGTGAATTATAGTTCAGCTGATTTGCTTCAACAGTTACATGGAACAATCTATTTTAGTTCAGGAATCATCAAATATATTCCAGAACCAACTATTATGCAATAAAGACTTCATATTAAAGGCCGAAGAACTTATATTTAAAATAATTTGAAAATTATGTAATTCTGAAATAAATCTAAACTTATCAGAAGGGGGCATTGAGATGGAGCATTTGATTGGTCTAGTAGCTTCTATTAGAACTGGGATAGTTCTAATGAAAATTTACACTTGTGGGAGCCATAGTTTATATTGGTCAAGTTGACCATCTTTCCAGTACTGACTCTAAAATACCCTCTGCCTTCCCATCTTAAGGAAAGATTACTCTCCTTCTCCCATCCTAGGTGATATGGCAGCCTATTGGCAATCATTATGATCAGTTTTATATTCCAACACTTTTGTTTCTTTCTTCCTTTCCTTACATTTGCCTACCAAAAACTCTATACCTACCATCCCTATCACTTAAATGACTTAGTCGTTAAATTTGTTCTTCCAGATGTTCAGGCTATTCCCAGATGTTTACCTTATAACCCATATCCAGTGGATTAGCCAATTCTGACAGCTCAAAAAATAGGTCCAGAATCCAAGCTGGTTTTCATCATTTTCAATACTCTTTCTCTAGTCCAAGAAAATATCATCTTTTTTAGACAGAGCATTTGGTTTGCTAACTGCGTTAGTCTTTCCTTGCTCTGTATTCCCTCTAGACTATCCATTCTCAAAGGCCAGGTGACAAGCTGAGATAGAATTATTCCCTACATAGAGCACAGTCACCTTATTTTAACTTGAGCTTCTACTCTGTGCCTTCTTATCACTCAAGATGTATCTCCTGTACTCTTGGCTATTTCTCTGTCAACTTCAACTTCCTTTCCAGGTCTCCTCACAGTCTGAACTTACCCTGCTGTTTCCATAAGAGGCAGAGTGAGCATAGAATGACTGGTTTTCTTATCTTTCCCTTTCAGGCCTTAGTTTAATGTTATACTCAGGGACAGCTTTACTGTCTACAGGATATTTTATTGTTTGTTTGGGTTTTCTTTATCATTTTGATAGCCCATATGTATTTGTTTACTTTCTATAAAAGTAAGCTTCAAGAATACACAATCTGGCTCCAAACTCTCTAGACAGTTGAAGATGGCTTTGAACTCATGATCATCCTTGCCCCTTCTTATGAGTGCTGAGATGGCAGGCATTCACAAACATGTCTGGCACACAATAACCTAGTTTTTCACTCTGACTTTTTCCCCTGTATTTCACTAATACAATACAATCTTATTTATCTTGCTTATTGTCTTTTCTTTCTTCATAAGAATAATTCCTTTAGAACATTGTCCCTTGAGTCTATTGTCAGTCTCACTAACTGCAATATTTCAACATAGTTTTGGTTTAATATATGTTTGGCAAATATATTATAAAATTTCTTGTTGACTATTCTTTTACTTTAATAAGAATTGAAGTATTTATTAAGAAAAATGTGTATTTGGCTTAACCTTAATAATTAGAATTAATTTAGAATACAGAGATGAAAGATCTTGTGTTTATGTTTTTATTTTTCAAGATATAAACTACATATCTGAAAATGCCCACCTCAAGGCATGATCTAGTTATATTGATGGAAATCAATCAAGCCAAAGTGTTTTGTAAAGTGCCTGGTCACACTTACCTTTGCTTGTAGTAAAGATACAGGAGTGGGTGAGAAAATGTAACATATCTTACATGGTGAATCTTGACTTTTGCCTACAAACAAGCCATGAAATGCTGTTGCTTGTGGAGACTCCCTAAAACCTGGACTACTCCAGTCCAAGAAAGGAATGGCAAGATTGCTGTTTTATCCTAGAGAGTGCCATGGCAAGTGCACACTGGGCATGCCTTACTCTATATTTTAGTTACGGGTACTCACTAGAACCTACTAGAAATGTAAACAAAGAGTACTATTCATTCTGATGAGTATGACGGGAGACATAAGAAAGTAAAATGGTGTTATAAATAAATTCTCTTTGAATGTAGAGAGCATTCTGGGCAGTTCAGGAATAGTGGGGATCCCTTGAGTGGATTCCAGCTCTACAGGTCCCTAGAGGCATTCAGGGTGTTCATTTTCCATCAGGGTGTTGGCCTGTGACTCAGGTTGAATCACCAGAAGGTAACTAATTCAATTATTTCCATTTGTAAGGTTGCAGGAACCTCTTTGGTCTCAGGCTGTGAGATTCCTCTTTTATGTTGGTGAAATGACTTTGACCTTTAAAAAGTAAAACATAATTCTGAATTGTTTTTAGACTTGTAAATCTACTGAGGGCCCAGTCTTCAATTACAAAAAGTGGAAAAAATTATTACTCTGACTCTCCACTCACGCTGCTACTTAACGGTACATTCTAGCCTGAAGAAAAAGAAAAAGGAGGATGGTAACCAGCAATATGGTAACATTTCAAAAACAGCTTTGCTCGTAATAGAGGAGTTTAAAAAGGCATTAATCTCTTGTAACTCTAACATGTATTTCTGTAGGTTTGTTTTGGTCTGTAAATATAGTTGAAGGGGTCCGAGCTGCTCTGGAAGAATATATTTTATTGCTGTTTGCGAACATGTTTGCAAGGCAATGGCAGTAAAGTATTCAAAGACTAGAGATGACTCTGGCTTAGTTCCCAGAAAATACAATATTCTGTAAAGGAAAGTAGAATAATCAGTTTCTTATGCTACCCATTCAGGTGCCTTGTGTTTCGTGCAAATTTAAACCAGATACTAAAAATAAATGTATCTAAAATATAAAGAAATAACTAAATACCTACTGTAACTGAACAATGTTTTGGGGACAAGACATTTCAAAGCACAAAATACTTAATTGTCATAGAATTCATGGAAAGAAAGTGAATGTTTCTAGAATTGATAAACTAAAACAAACGCTGAAGGTTAAACAAAAGATCAATTTTACCTCCCTAAACATCATCATCAAATAATTCACTGAATTCAAGGGTAAACAGAACTGCTAACCCCCATTCTAGTAGGAATGTGCCTCCTTTATGGGAAGCAATATTATTCCAGGTAGGATAACTTCAGCTAATCTGTGTAGATACACACACATGCACACCCTATGTAATTCTAGGTAAACATGAAATAAGATGATTTCCTATGGTTTTTTAAAGCACACTTAGTGTCATTGATCCTTCCTCCTTCCCTCTCCCTCCCTGTTGCCCTCCCTCCCTCCTCCCCAGGTAAATCTCTGACACTTATTTTTTCCATTTACACAGCAACCTTATCCTATTTTGCTCTCTAGAACGACTTCCCTTTCCACTCCCCTCCCCTGTCGTAGTCCATTTATGTTTTTCTGGTATCTGTGGTTACTCCAGCTTAGAGCATAAAAAACACTCCAGTGCCAGGCATGGGAAAACACCTTTTCCCTTCTGGATTAGGGGAGTCCAAGAGACCTCCTATCCAAACAGCACAGGCCGTTACTGTAGCCCTTAGCTGACTTGAAGACACCACATACTTCAGGCAGAAGACGTAAAAGCATACTTCCTGACAAGTAGCTGGTGGTGTCAGAATATGCTGTGCAATCTGCCAAGGGGGAAAACAATAATCCCATCCAGCTTCAGCGCCTATGAATCACAACAACGTCCAGCAGGGTGATGTGGCACCTTCATCCTGTGGGTAACCAACCTTGTAGGAGAAAATGCAACATGGCCCAGGCCAGCCTACCCGGAACACTGCGCTTCTAAACAAGCAGCATGGTACTTCATGCTCCTGACTAGTCCAGGAAGTCAGAACACTGACTTCTTCCTGCTCTCTCCCTCTCTCCCCGGAAGTCAGAGCACTGACGTCTAGCCCCCTCCCCTCCCAAGTCAGAACACTGATTTCTTCTCCCCCTGGAAGTTAGAACACTGACTCTTTACCGAATACCCAGTCAAATAGTCAAACTGATCACAATACAAAGAATAACTGACCGTGCTATGACCAGCTCCAGTTGACACATCTACAATACAACTACACCTATGGTTAAGGGATCATTATGGAAGGGAGGGGTGGGAGGAGACAGAAAGAACCAGAAGCCCAGGACCTGTGCTGTAAAATAGTCTTTTAATTTTTTTTTTTTTATTAAAAACAAACAAATAGAAGATGACACCAAGTGGAGGGGTGTAGGGAGGACAGAATAGCTATGGGAGCAATTGAGTACGGAATTCTCAAATGACTAATAAGATGGTATATTACTGAAAAAAAAAAAAAAAAGAAATGTGCCTCAATAGAAATTGAATGAATATGTGATAAAAGTATCTGTGAAGCAAATTGAGATTTGTTGACACTCAAGACTTTGAGAAGTCAGCAAAATGTCTAAAATTAGTTGGATGGGTAGATTGTTGTGTTTTGTAAAATAGAGATATAATGCCGTGGGAGGGAGCATGTTGGCTGGCCCATGCTGACTCCCCGCTAAACAATCAATCCACGAAACTTGCCTAATGTAAAGATTTATTGGAGGGGGGAGGGATGGGGACCTGGAAAGGGATAGTGACAGAGAAAGGTGGGGACAGAGAAGGACAGGAAGAGGGAGAAAAGAGAGAGGCCCGCTGGGAACCCCCGGGGACAGAGGGAGAGAATAAAGAAGGGGGAGGGGGCGAGAATAAGAGACGAAGGGGGAGTGTCTGACAACCAGTCGTCTTCTTGTAAGCCTAGCTTGCACTTGGCCGGGAGAGACCTAGTTGTTGCCAAGTAGCTGGTGGGTGGAGCCTAGAGAAGTTGTAAACCAGCACAGATAATCCACATTATTGTTCTAATATTTAATTTCAAATACAGCCTTCTGTGTTTTGTTTTGCTTTGTTTTGCTTTGCTTTGCTCGAGATGGAGTTTCTCTGAACAGCTCTGGTTTGGCTGGAACTAGCTCTGAGGATCAGGCTAGCCTCAAACTTGGAGAACCCTCTGCCTCTGCCTCCCAAGTACTGGGATTAATTAAAGGCATGTGACACCACATCCAGTGTCAGTCTTCTGTTTTTAAATTAATTAAAATGAGATACACATTAGTAGCCACTGAGTTGTTACCAGAACACTGAAGGTACTGAATTATGAAAATATAATAAAAATTGCCAATTCTGTTTCTTGGATCTGTAGGATGGGTTCTTAATGATTTTTTTTTTTTTTAAATCATCAGGACTTCTTTAGCTTAGTTTCTATAGGTATTTCCAATCTTATACTTATTGGGGCATACTATGTCATCTCTTATCAGCTGATAGCCAAGGTTGGTGGTCAACCCACAATGAAGATGCTATTCCAAGAAAAATGTCTTACGTCAGTTTATAATACTTTGTTTATTTTTCATATAGTCATGATCCTTCTAGTTATTTTAATCTACAATCTCATGGTACTTTACACATAAACATTCTTTGCATATTTTCCCTATGCCAGGTTTTCCTGGACTATAACTACAGAGTAAATAAAATGGTATATTTATTTATGCATGTATTTCCCTGTTTTGAGACCTACAGATACAACAAACTCATCACTTTCTGTATAGTTTAAACTGGAATTCAATATACCGGTGCCTTTTTGGACCTTCTTCCTCAGAACAACCATCTTTGTTAACCAGAAGCAGGGAATCTCGGTTCAGAGGAAAGAACATTCCTTGCAAGGCCTGGAAGAGTTATAATAACTTGGGCTCTGTGCCTCCCTACCCGGCTATGCTAAAAGACCTCCCAGAGAGATGTAATTGCAAACTCATCCTTAACACCTCCCAGCCTGAGGGGAAAGAAAGTAATTTCCACTGTGTGGAGCGTCCAATCAGAGCAAAGTTTGCAACTCCTTTGTTGTTCCCTCAGCCTTTTCTGACACAATTGTCTGTTTTGTGTCTCTCAGTGGTGAGAACCAGTGGCCTGTCAGGGCTGCCTTAGCAGAAGGCCAACACATATGTGTACCAGAGCTGCTTCTGTTGTTTTGCAAAACAGCTTGGAGAAAAGCTCCCATAAAAGGAAAACAACATCTCAGCAATCATAATCTAATAACTATTATGCATTTTACAGGTATATGTGTCACTGCTTCATTATCAATGAATACTGTAATGATTTTGTTTTTATGTATCAGCATACTGAACTTTTCAAAAAATCTTTTATTGAAAATAGATTTTCCTTCCTCACAATGTATTCTGATTATGGTTTCTATCTACTCTTCTCCCTTCATCCCCACTTCCCCTCCTATCTAGATCCACTTCCTTTTTGTCTCTCATTAGAAAACAAACAGGCTTCTACGGGATAGTAATAAAGTAAAATAGGAAACAAACATGATAAAGTTATTTCTCCCCTGTTGACATGAGCCAATTCAAACCAGATTAGATTATATTAAATGTAGGTTTATTGTGAAGCTGCTCTCAGGAGAGTTCACTGGCCTAAGGACTGAGGCCAGGAAAGTCACTATCAGGGGAGCAAAGGGGTAGGGCGGGGGTCAGGAGAGAAAGAGAGAAGGGGATGCTCACAGAGAGCTGAGAGGAAGAGAGAAAGGAGAGGAACACCAAAATGACATATAGGGATTATATAGGGAATATATGACAATGGATTATGTAGGGAAGAGCCTCTGGGGGAAGGGCAGTAGAGCCCCTGGGCTGGAAAATACAGGGTTGGGGGCAGGGTATATCAGATAGGGATTGAGGAATGCTGGGAGACCTGGAGGCCAGGCCTGCTTAAATATGAAAAATATGCACCTCAGTCCTTTGTCCCAGGGTCTGAAACCAGCCAACCAAACACCACCAAGAAGAACAAAACCCAACCAATCAAACAAACAACAAACCAAACTCATTGGAATTGGACAAAACAAACAAAGAGGAGAGCCCAAGACAAGGCACAAGAAACAGAGACCCACTCCTTTGCATACTCAGGAATTCCATCAAAACACCAGACTGAAAGCTATGAAACATACGCAAAGGGCCTGTTGTGTAAAAAGTGAGACAAAAAATATAAATAAAATGTAAAAATAAAAGATAATAAGGTAAAATTCAAAAGGAAAAAGGAGTCCCGACATGACATTGAGACAAGGAAACCCCAGTGTTATGCAGCTGGGTTCTTTTCTGTTGGCCATCTACTTCTGGGCCTGCAGCATACCATTAAGACTTGTTTCCCCAGTAAGACTTCCTTAGAAGACACTAAATTTTCACTTGCTAGTGGTTATCAATTGGAGATTGTTTGGGGTAAGGTATAGAGGGCATGTTTCCATTTCTTTTAGGTCTAGGACCCCAACAGGTACAAACCTGTACAGATCCTGTACATAGCATATTGAACGCTTTATATGTTAAAGTGTTTAGAAATTTTTCAGTAAAAACTTCCAAGAGAGTGATTCATACTGGGCCCACATTCATTTTTAGTGATTTTCAGTAAAAAAGAGCTGTTATATTGTATTCATAAACACTTGTAGACACACACAGATACACACGCAGAGACTAGACAAAGAGCCTAGCAGTAAAGCATAGCTTGTATTTTACATATTACATCAGCCCAGTTTCTTGAGCTTTGCTGACTGCAGTATAGTTTATAGATGCTTCAACAGCATTGATATCACCTGGAGTTTGATGGCATTGCTGAGGTCCGATGTCCAGACTCAGAATCAGCGGTCTCTGAATTTTTCTAGATGGTTTTTATATACTCAAATTTAAAAATGAATGACAGTGTACATTGGTCAGCAAATTTCTGCCTGTGGCTTTTGTAAATGTAATAGGTTCTGTGAACCATTCTCTCTCTAAACTACTCAACCTGAACTCTGTACCAGAAAAGCACCCATTGGTCACATGTAACCAAAAGAGCAACCTATGACCCATTTTCCAATTGTACTTTATGAGCATAAAACTCATTTCAAAAAATGCTATTTATTCAGTTCTTCCTCACTACTTAAAATTGTAAGTTTCCTCTTAGCCTATTCTACACTGCCAGGCAATCTGGATGCTCCAGTTGCTGACCTTTGAATTGAAGCATATTACTCTTCCGGAAGGTGGTTATTTACCACGAGTATCTGGGAAGTTGAAAGTGCAACTGCACATAAAAGAGATCCAACTTCAAACATCTGAGGACATTAAGGTAAACTGACAAGGAAAAGACAACACCAAGAAAAGTCTATGTCCTTCATTATACGTAAAAGGCATGCATGTACTACATGCTTATCCTAAAAATATTGAAAAGTAAGGTGGAAAAATGGTTATACACATTATTTCCCTCAGGGACACACATGATTATTTTGTTAATCTACTATCTACAAGATATTCTACAATAATACTAGTACAGTTATAGTTTTATGCTACTTTCAAAAATCATGAACTTTAAGGACATGTTCTAAATAATGATGTGTCTTGGTATTTTTAAAAGAGCTCCAGAAAATAAACAGATAACTACATGCTAGGAGAATGAGTAATACTCAGCTTAACAAGCCAGTCCTAAAATTCCAGGTATTTTTTGTGTCTTCAGGCATGTCTCTACCTACAGGATCCATGAAATAAGAAAGGGGATCAACTGAAGGCATGGAGGGCACCTGTACATATGACAGAAGTATAATCTTCAGGAATGATGGGTACCTGTACACATGAAGGGATCTAGTTTTCATTGCAAAGGTCATTCATTCATGTATAGAGTATAACATGAATATAACATGCACGAGATGTCTTAATACTTCTGGTACCCTCCTGAAATGAAAAATAAAAATAAAAAGTCGAGTTAGACTCAGTAACCAGAAGAATGCCATGTCAGAGCTACTGTAACCAAGAGAATCACGACAGTACGTGTGCTGACACCATCCAGAATTGCTGCTAACATAGGGACTGTACACTATGTCCTTGGAGACAAAATATGTGCTAAAATAAAACTTTATAGAGGGGTAAAGACAAAGATGATGCAACAAATACTAAAATACCAAAATGAATGTTCTAATTATGTGTGCTCCATGGAAAAATCTGTACCATGTACTAACTCAATTCATCATGAACAAGAAAGTGAGCCTAATCATCTTCATTTTAGAAAAATACAGTGTTTCCTTCTAAGTCAGAGATGGAAAGAACTGACTAGTGGGAAGATAGTTCAATTTTATGCAGTTTCAAATCTAAATTCTAAAACAGCATTATTTTATGTAATTAAATTTGATTTTAATCTAACAAGTTAAATTATAAAAATTTCTTCAAAGTTTTCTTCAAATTATCAGAATTTATGGAGAGGCGCAATGTATATATGTGAATTTTTGTTTGTTCCTTAACATTAAGCTACTTTGGGTGTTTATTATTCATAAATGAACTATTATTAAAGGTCTGATGGCATATAATTCTTAAGACGTAATTATGCACAATTTCATAGGAGATGAAGAATTTTATTTGTGAAACAGGCAAATCATGTTATTTATTTATTCATTACATCCCAGTTGCTGCCCCAGATTGTCCCCCTTCACAGAGACCCTTTCTCCCTCCCACCTTCCCTTCTCCTCTGAGGGGTTGGGGTCCCCCTAGGTATCAAGTCTCTGTAGGGTTTGCCACTGAGGTCAGACAAGGTAGCCCTGTTGGGGAATGAATTCCTCAAAGAGGTAACAAATTTAGGGACACCCCCCACTACAGTTGTTGGGAGACACACATGGAGACTGAGCTACACATTTGCTATGTATATGCTACGGGGCCTCATTCCAGCCCGTGTATTTTAAAAAGGTCAAATTAGTAAGCCAGCTACTATAGTTACTTCTTAAGAGTACCAGTAAAACACACACACACACACACACACACACACACACACAATTGGAAAAAAATTGAAAAAAAATTATTTTGAATATATCCAAGCTAATATTTTATTGTATATAAATTCTAGATTGAGTTTTAATTATAATAAAAGTATTACTAAGAATTTATATAAATTATCTTAAAGGCAAAGTATATCTTAAGTGACATTATTTCAATTTAAAGTTTAAACACTGAATAGAATACACAGATAACATGAAATACTAATTTTATATAATGAAAGTGTACCATATATGACTTAGAATGAGTTTCTTTTAATTAAAATAATACTTTTTATTAGTTCCTATAAATTGCATGCAATATATTCTGATTATATTTATTCTGGTCTTTCAGTTCTTTCCAGTTCAATCCCTACTTCGATACCAACTTCTTGTTCTCTCTCTCTTCTTTAAACCCATAAAGTCAAATTCGCATTGTCCAAGTACTCTTGGGTGTGTGGCTGGACCTGCATGATAACTTATGCTGGTCTCATCATTAAAGAGCAGCTATCAAATACATGTAGCTTCCTAGCTAGAAATAGGGCATCATGCCCACTTCACCCAATTCTTACTGAGACTTTGAAAGGCTTGAGCTTGTGCAAGTCTTGTGCATGCTGTCTCAACATCTGTGAGTTCACACCTGCATCTGCTCTTTAATGCCTGGACAACACTGGTATTTTTGTTGTTGTTGTTTTGTTTTGTTTTGTTTGTAGCCATCTGTCACCTTTGGCTCTTATAGTAATATTTCTGTTCATTCTCTTTTCTGAGATCCTTGAACCTTGGGATCAAACTGGAACCTTCCAGTTTGATATGGAAGCACCAATTGGAACTAAGTACTCCATACTTTTTTATTCTCTACACACTGACCAGTTGTGGGCTTCTGTATTATCTGGCATCTAAAGCAACAAGAAGCTTCTCTAAAAAGGATTGAGAGATGCACTAATCTGTGGGTGTACGTTATTAGGGTTTACTGCTTGTTTTAATACTCTGTCTGTTTTGCAGTGCAACGCCACTAGTTTCTCCCCTAGGTCTCATAATCTAGTCATACGTCTTGGCACTAAGTTGATGTCAGCTATGGGTTCTCTTTCATCACACTGGCCTTACATCCAATCACAGAGTAGTTTGTTACTCCTATAACATGTGTGCCACTACTGTACCCGTGGCCATATCTTACCTGGACAGTCTCCATTTTAGCACATAGGGTTCCCGGCTAGGTAAGAATGATGGTTAATTTTCTCCTCAGGTAGCATATATTAACATTCTAGTACTAAGAAGGCTAGGGAGTAGGTATGAAGTTCCCAGGTTAGCACAGCTTTATTTCTTATTTTCTGCATCTCCAGTGTGTGGCATTTTATCAGTAGAGTCGTACCACCAAATTCTGAAAGGTAACAAAGAACAATGGCTTTGTAACTCTCAGGTGAAAAGTTAAACTCCTTATGGAAGAGATTTTTATATCAACTCAAGTATCTAAAAATGTTAAGTTTTTAAACAATTTTAATTGATGGAACATGTAAACTGATGTTACAGATGATCAGAAATGTCAATAAGTCTGTCTTGACATTTTGTTACTTTGTATTTTCTTCTCTGAAAAGGAAAAAAAATAATTCTAGTAAGCTGTTTCAGTTTTAGTTTTAGTAAGCCAAGTTTTAGAACAGAACATGATGACTTAACTTAATTTTCTTTCCAAATTTTTCCATCACAGGACTTCAATGATATAAATCTAAAAATTAAAGAAGTTCAATGTTTATCTGATATTCTATTTATCTTTAAATTTTACTGAGGCCTAAATGTCATACAATAAAATACATTGAGTACATATAAATTTGATGATTATGACACATGAAACTCTTTATAATCAAGATCATGGGACTGGAGATAGTGACTCAGCAGTTAAGAACATTTATTATTGCAGAGGACCCGGTTCAGTTCTTAACCCCAACACCACAACAATCAGTAGGCATACATCTGGTGCACATACATATCCACATGCAAACAAATACTCATGCACACAAAATAAAGTAATTAAATAAAAAAATATTTTTAAAGATAGTGAATATATTCATCATCTACAAGATTTTGTTTATGGTTTCTAATATTTGTAACAGCCTGATTATTAAACTTTTTAAAAATTTGTCTTAAGTTGTGGTACGCGAGTGTATAGATGACTGTGTTGTGTGTATGTGTGTGTATGTGTGTGAGACAGAGACAGAGAGAGAGAGAGAGAACGTGCACATACTTTTTACATGGGTGACCTTGGAGGCCAGAAAGCGGTGCTGGACCCCTTGTTTCTGCTGGCCTTACAGGCAGTTGTGTCAATGGATGTGGGTTCTGGAAACTGAACTCTGGTTCTCTGCAGGGATAGAAAGCACTTTTAACCACACCAGCACCTCGTTAACCTACAACACAGCCTAACTTTAACTTGGTGTACTTGACATATTTTATTTTCTTCACTCTTTTCATTTTAATAAGTTTATACTACATATCGAAATACATAAGTACCTAGATTTTAATGATAGTCATTTCTAATAGTAATTAATATTTTCCCAACATGTAAGTAATTGATATTTTTTAGATTTAATTGGTTTATTTTTTCCAACAGTCAAATTCTATAGAAAAATACTATAAGGGACCAATTTTATAGAATACATTCTTTTTTGCAGGTGCATTTCTTCAGCAATTTTTCAAAGGCATTTTATACTCTGATATTCTGACCGCATGGAAATGTGCATAGGTTATTCTTCTATTGATTGTGGGATATGAGCTGCCTTTCATTTTGAGAGCTGTATTGTCTTTCTGTTAAGGTCATTCATTTCATTAATGGGATGAAGAGGTGTTGAGTTGCCTGGTGCATAGATCTCGTCAACACTACACAAGAATTACTCTATATCTTTAGTAATGCCTCTGAAAATATAAAACGTTTGCAACTGGCACAAGATCTATGGCGTTAGAATCCTAAAGAATTATTTATGCTTCCTGTAAGGTTCTTTTCAGAAGTACCTCATAAGTGGTAGTTTTTAGGAAAAATAATATTTTATTTTGTTGTTCATATGATAAAAATAAACCCTGCTGTGTTTATAAATCTTCATGAAGATCTTCTCTTTGTTTCTTTTAAAACTTGTACTACTACTAGTACTAATAGTAGTGATAGTACTACTAGTAGTAATAGTATTAATAGTACTACTAGTAGTAATAGTAGCAGTAGTAGTAGTAGCAGCAGCAGCAGCAGCAGCAGCAGCAGTAGTATGTGCTCCCATCTTGCACACAGAGGTCAGAGGAACTTTTCTGGAGTTGTTCTGTCTACTTTGATTCTGTGAATCAGACTCTAGAGGTCAGGTTTTCAAGGCAAACATTTTTCCCCATTGAACCATTTTGCCCATTGAGCTATTTTCATATATCAGACGGAAGAAGGCAAACTTATTTCAATAATTTAGAATTCTAACTGCAAAATAGAACATAGACATAAAAATCTCTAAAAACAAGTATTTAAATACATTTATATCTGTCTCAGAACACCTAAGTTTTTCACCACATTTTACATATGCTAGATAGAAATGCTCCAAACAGATAAATATTTTGATTAAGGACACCATCCAGCTGCATGATGTTAGAACAGAATGTATACCCTTCCTTTTACTCCAAATATTGGTCTAGGAATTTTTTTATATGTTAAAAACATCACTATAAATATTTTTACATAGTTTGAATATAATAAATTAATGCTCAACATCACAAAGAATAATTATATTTAATATTTTTTAGTGATTATGTGTTCCTGAACCTTTTGCTTTTAATAAGAGGAGTTATTTTCATATGAACATGAAAGCAGCAGGATCACAGGCCTTGAAGCAGGAATGTGTTTAGTGAGGCAGAGAATTTCCAGGAAGCCCCAAGTGTGGCATGAGGAGCAGAAGAAAGAGAGATAAGATAAAACAAAAACACAACGCAGAGGCCTGGATCAAGATGGAACTCTTAAACTATTTTATGGACTTTACTCTTTGGATTGGCACTGAAAGAAGAAGAGATCTAAATATTTCATAGATGAAGACAAGTCTTACAGATGGAAGGAAAGTTACAAACCAAACTTGTGCTTTTAACATGCTAAGGTAAAGTTGTTGATTGAGCATCCAAGCAGTGATGTCTGGAAGATGCTGGACTTAAAGATCTGGACATTAAAGAGCTGAGTATTTGTGTTTGCAGATATAGATTGGTATCTCATCTCTTAGATATGATGAAAAGTCATTGTCTTGCTTGGGATTACCAGTCATTCAAATCAAAGGACCAGCATATCTAGAAGATAAACACGGATTTGCTACAGGGATTTAACCTGAAGCATTTGTGCAGGCTGGCCCATAAATCTTTGCTGGGTGATTTTCTTCTTGCCAGGGACTTGGGTTTGAAGGACACGCGGCAGCCAGAGGAGAATGGAAAATGTGGAGAAGAAAAGCAAGCTGGGACCCACAGGCGTGAACAAGAACGCAGAGACAGATGGAAACCAGCCTGGCTCTGTTGCTTCTGACTTGAGTAATGCCTATGTTTTGCAGAGGCTTCGTCGGGCCTTCATCCTGAAGCTAAAGACACATAGCTGGCTCAGGAAATGGAAAAGCTGAAAAGGGATGGAACCATTGCAGAAAGAGCAGCTAGGTAACTAACCCATCAGTTACCTGCTTCTACTCTCTATACTTCCTAGAAATGTCCTTTTGGATTTGTATACCCACAAATAGGTAAGAAACAGAAATCTTAGAAATGTAGATCACTTTGGGAAAATGACAGGTTTTAAGTCTATCCAAAGGAGTTCGGTACAAATGGAGAGGAGGTAAAGCTTTCAATCCTCAGTCCTAAACTCCTGTTGCTAGGACATTTAGACGTGAAGAACAGAGAAGTTTCTAGAAAGATTCTTCAAAAGCAAACAATGCATCCTTTTCTATTATGTCGTAATTATTACTGCTTGGAAAGAAGATGTGACGTATGGTGTCTGTATTGTGATTTATTGGAGATGAATCACGGTGGATTGGAGAATTCTCCTATAGAGAGTGCTTACGTCAGACACCTGGACATCATGTCATTGTGCACTATTCATAATAGCCAAGTCATAGAATCGGCCTAGGTGCCCATCAATGGGTGAGCAGTTAAAGAATTTGTCATTTCTACACAGCAGAGTTTTACTCAGACATCAGGGAAAAGGAAATTAAGTTGCTAGTAGAAAAATGGATGGGAATGGAGACCAGCAAGTGAATCACAGAAGCCATTTTTTACAAACCATAGCATGGGTTTTCCTCTCATAGGTAGAAACTAGGCAAAAGCAAAATGGAAAGGAAATTTAAAAGGGATTGTTAACCAGTGGTCATGGCGCACACCTTTGATCCCAGCACTCGGGAGGCAGAGGCAGGTGGATCTCTATGAGTTGGACCTGGTCTATAGAGCAAGTTCCAGGACAGCCAGGGCTACACACAGAAATCTTGTCTTGAAAAACAAAACAAAACAAAACGAATAAACCGAAGAGGTGGGGGGGGGGGTATTAAGAATGTGGAAGGGAAAAGGTGAAGGGCTGGGGAGAAGGTGGGCAGAGAGTAAAAAAAACGTACAGCACGCACAGATGTAGAAATGTCATAATGCAGCTCCTTATTTTGTTGGATTATTGTAAGTTAGTAAAAAACAAAAGCTCACGTCAGAAGCAACTATTACTATGTCACAACAGCCCTGACCCGACTGCACCATGTCTTTATGTGAAATCAAATATGTATCATAATTATATCACTAATTTTTTGTGGTTCTGTGTATCTGGTAGATTTGTTTGTTTGCGTTTTTCTACTGCTGGCATTAAATAAAAAATTCTCACAGAATGGATTTAAGGCAAAGTATGAGATGAATGAGTGAAGACACATATCCAATGTTCTGAAGATTTTTTTTAAATCAAAATTTTAAAATGAAGAATAGATATTTATCTAGAAGGTAAGTAAAGAATGGCTCATTTTTAGGGTAAAAGGTGTAACAGTTGTGAAGGTGAGGATTTCTTTAAAAAAGAGAAATTATTTAATTTTATAAAAAGAATTAAATTAATGTAAGTAATTATGAAGAAGATTGTGGTAGAAACAGGAAATTCTAGGAGAAATATTTAAGTTGAAAATTTATTCAGAACACAGAAATTTACACGTGAATTATTTATACTCTAGGTCAATGGTAATATTGTTTTATACAAAGAAAACCACACCACACAGACTTCTGAGAATTTAGAGTATGAGAAAACTAAAAGATATTTCACATTTTAGTGCAGTAAAGATGGAAAGGCCACTTTGTTGAAAACAATTAGTAAAGTAGGCACCTTTGGTTTAAAATTTACAGCACACAATAAATATTTAATTTGATCTTCACCTTTATTTTTTTTAAGAACACATTGTTTCTTGTATTTCAGAGCTTATTTGGCTTCTTATAGGAACATCATTACATTTTCCTAGTTAAGTATTAATATTTCATGTGGCAGTTTTTATTGAAATTCTATATAGCTTTTCTTACTACAACAAAAGATCTACCTTCAGATGATTAAACAATATGTTAAAATCCTTGTAATTAATTCTAACCACAGTTCTATACATGTACACTAATCTCTCCCTGAAAACATGCTAATTTTTGGCCTTGTGTACTACAAAGTCAAACTGTAAATTGAAATAGTCTGAAATAGTTTGTATTAAGAACACTGGGCAATGACATTGTTTGGTTCTATTTTTATTATTTGGTAGGTGAGTGGAATGGCATTGGAGTTTTAGGGTACTTAATATTTTCAATTTTTAGTTTTGAATTATTTATTTCCTATTATAAATCAGAGTACATAAATAATACATGTGACAATTATATAGTTGTCTATCCCATAGTAGAGTAGTATCAGAGATGATGTATGTATGGGCATTATACTCATGAACCAGGCCTCCTTAAATTCAGAGTTTTTCAAACTATCAACATTTCAACTGGGTTTGTTTATGTTAACATGTTAACCCACACATCTTCACGAGGTATATTTTTGTACATAACACTTTAGTTTATGACATAGATCATCTTTTAAAAATTCTGAGATATTTAGTCAAAATTAAATATTCTATTAAAATATTTAAATGCTTGGCTTCCTACCTGGATTCACCCATTCTACCAACCATGAAACATAGTTATGTTTAAAATATATAAGTTTACATTTGCAATGGACAATGTATTTGTTTAAATTTTGTAACAAAACAAACACAAAAATTGAGTGTACAAATAAGTTAGTAATAATCAATTTCCTCAATAACTAAAACCACGCAGTACCAGGCTTTGCCTGCACATGGTGCTAGTGCTATGCTCAGACATAACTCTCAGAAATTCCTGGTAGTGCAAAACTATCACTCACCACCCATCTAAAAGACCCTTAACAGATTACCAAGGCAGTACACCTGAGATCTGACTTCCTGTGAACTCTGGCTAATCCACAGTAATGATTTTGCTAAGCTATTTGTAGAACTTACAGTGCACTCAGATAAAGGTGATATGAAATGATTATTCAAGATTTCCTCTCCCTTCTCTGGCTCTCACTAATGGCTTCACTGGCACTTTCAGTTATCCATACATTGTTTTATCCCTTCACTGGATGGCTACTGGGTATATGCTAAGAAAAGCAAGTCCTTGCAGAGAAAAAGGGTCACAGATTTACATGTATCTGTATTGAAGTCGAAAAATTACTTTCAAAGCCAAAACATGGCTTATTTAAAATATCTTGATCACAGGCTGCGAATTTTAGCATTGGTTTCCATGCACCTTAGTGTGAAACTAGTACATTTATCAAGTTGATAGCAGCTTTCTGAGACCTTGTATCCATTTTACCCAGTTATATGGCTGGTTTTGGTTGTTTGTTCATTTTGTTTTGCTTTTGTTTGTTTCTTGCCAACTTACTAATGGACAATAATACTGGTTCTGTCTAAATCCTTCTTTTATAAGAAGACGCAGACTATTTCTTTCTTCACACAGACCATCCTCTATTACGACAAGGTGGACAACTACAGATATGATCCAAGTTATTTATAAGAAGAAAACAACATTTTAATCTTAAAGAGTACAGATAGTATCTTGCAAAATAACTCACTCTCAGTTGGGTGGTAGTGGCACATATCCTTAATCTTAGGATTCAGGAGTTAGAAGGATCTCTGAGATCAAGGCCAGTCTGGTCTACACAGAGTGAGACAGTAAGGGCTGCACAGAGAAAGTCTGTCTCAAAAAACAAAAAGCAAACAAACAAAGAAACCAAAACCAAAAAGCCAACCAAACCAAAAAAAAAATGTACTTTCAATAACTATATTTATTAAATAAGTAAATAACTCCAGGCCAATGAGTTTGGGTGACTTTAGCAGTGATAGTTAAATAATGATTCTGGTTATGGAAAAAGTGAAAGACTTTTGAGACTGGAAATAAAAAAAATAGAAAATTTAAAAACTAACCATTGAATTTTCATTCTTCTCTCTTTCCTAATTTACTCCCTCCATCTCCTTTTCCATTTTTGCAAATAAGATATCTGGCAAAGTACCTGACTAAGAGAAAATGTTGACTATTTGTTTTTCTGATTTTTTTTTTTTAAATGCACTGATGTGCAGCTTGGTTTTCATGTGGAACAACAACTGGAGCTGGGGCTGTCCCTGACTCTGTTGCCTGCTTATTTTCTTAACTGGGACACTTTTTCTGTCCTCAGTTGGAGAGGATGCTCCTAGTCCTGCAGTGACTTGAGTTGCCAGGGTGACTTGATATCAAGATGGTACCCCCTTTTCAGAGGTGAAGGGGTTTACTGGGAGGAGAGGGGGACTTCCATAGGGATGTAATGTGAATAAATAAATAAATGAATGAATGAAAAAATAAAACTAAAAAAATTAAAAATATAAGTGGTCTCAAAGTCTACTAGAGATTACACAAAAGGGTAGACAAATTCATTGCTACAGTTCATGACATTTAACATTGGTTTCATATTTAATATACTTTTAAGTAGACAGAATATAAAATATGGTCTTTTGGTTAGCTATTTTAGTCATAACATTGTTTGAAATTGTTGAAATTTTTCCCATAAAATATTGTAAATATCAGTAAATCTTTATACATGATTTATTATCTTTAAAGATTCTTGCAGATGTCTTTTCCTCCTCGTAATTCAACAACACGTATGTATATCTGTGCATCCATACAGTACATGGATATGTTTATAAAAACACAATAACCATTATTACCTCATTCTTAAAACTTTCATTTTCTTACTTATTCTAGAATGTATTATTTAATAGTTTTCACTTCCATATTTAGCTCCAGTAATTGCTAAGTCAAGATGACTAGTTAAAACATGCCTGCCTAAAATGGTCAATTTTTTGCCTTCTGACTCAGCCAGGGATGAAGGAACAGAGCTGATGATGTCAATCCCAGGTGATGATTGTTGAGGAGAGTAGCAAGCACCTAGAGGACTTTTTGTCTCAAAACTTAATGCAGTGTGTTATTAACATGTCTTAAGGATAAATTACTTGGGGTGGGAGGACTTGGAAGAACCATGATGAAATTTTGCCTCAATAGTATTCTCTGAAGAGTAAGAGTCCTGGTTGGAACTCACACTCTGGAATCAGGGTTTAAGATGGGAGTTGTTACTTCTTACAGAGCTTCACCAAGTTCTGTAAGAAGACACTATTGGCATCCCTGTCCTAGAGCCTCCTATGTGTAAGAGCCAATGAAAAGGCAATGCCTTGCAAAGGGCTGCTCTCAGAGTTCAATCAGATTCCACACAAATTTCCCTCAAGTGGTGGCTGGCATGTAGAAAACAACACATCAACAGTAGTTCTTACTTTACTCTGTGACATTGAACTCAATGCTGTACACTGAGGAAGTTAGCAAAGCCCTGGGATCCACTCAGGAGAGACAGGAACAAAGCTTGAAAGGTCACAAACAGATGCCACAGCATGCATGGGAAACACCATGCAATATTCTTTCAAAGTTACTATGTAGCTTTTAAATGAGGAGCTCTGTCATTTAAAAATAATTCTCTGTGATCCATACAGAAAGGGAAATAAAACCTGGGTCTAAAAATTAAAGGCTTTGCAGAATGAGTCACATCCATAGTAATTTCATTTTTCCAAAGAGGGGTCATGAGTAAACATTGTTCCTAGATTAAAAGCCATTAAAGTCTTGTTTTACATTATAAAATACCTCAAAGAAGATGAAAACAAAGTTTAAGTCATAAGCAAAGAATTTGAAAATTTTATAAAGGAATTTTTTTTTATCCAATTTCCCACTCCTCTTCCTAGTCCTCATGTCCCCCCTCCTCTACCTCCTTCTTCTCATTCTCCCCCTGGAATGCTTAGACTCAATAAAGGCTGATTTACTGACTTTTCATCTAAATGGTGACATTAGAATGATACCCTTCAACCTCGTTCAGGCAGGTGAGTAGATTGGTCTCTTAGTGGGACTAATTGGTGTCTTGCCTTTCTGTCTACCACCAACAGAAGCATACATTGGAGAAGAATGCAGGTGTCTACTTGCCCTCTACGTTTTACATAACAGAATGGGGGAGATTGTGGGACAGTGAAAAGCAGCCTGGTTTCTGGTTGAGCTAAGGTTTAAAACCCTGGAGCCCCAGTAGGAGACAACCGTACAAGGGACGATAGGTGTTTTGCCATGCTCCTGGGCCCCAAGCTCCTGACACAGGCTGCGGCTCTCCACTAAGTATGTGACCATCAGTCACATAGCCCCTAAACCCTCCACAGGTAGAGATGTGGTCACATAGCCTCAAGACATCTCCATTTTAATGAGGTACCTAGAGGGTTAGCCAATAAACTCCCCTTCTCCTTCCCAGCTACTCCTCCCTGCAAAAGGTATTTTAATCTCAGGCCTGCCCTGAGGTTGTGAGGTATGGATTCACTCATCGCCACTCTCCACCATGACAATAAATGCCCTAGAACTATGAACTGTTTCTTCATCGGGATCTGCTGTGGAGAACAATGGAACAGGACTTCTTCCCGCAGAAGGCCTCTCAGCACTCCCAGTGCTCCCAGCGCTCCCAGCCATGGTCTCTACCAAACCAAACCAGATAGCCTGCAACAAGCCAAAGAGGCGACCCCGGCAGGACCCAGCCAGGCTCTTCCCTGCCTTTCCCCCTCATCCCCGGGCTAGATTCAGCCTGAGGGCTCCCACTCCATTCTCAGCTCTTCTGAGGCATCCAGTGGCACCTGGGATGCCCAAGAGCCTGAGAACCAGATGCAGCCAGCTCCATGAAGTCCCCAGGAACCCAGGCTGCACTCCCCCACTCCATGGCTGTATCCCACAGCTTCTCACAGCCAGATACCCTCCTGGCGGTGCCATTGGGGTGAGTGTGGTCAAACTCCTGCGTCTTGCCTCTCCCAGAGGCCCCAGCCCTGGGGTGGACTCGGGACTCTCATCACCACCCTAACCAAACAGGAGGTAGCTCATGTAGTTGCATATCTTGTGAGACAAGGCAGAGTAAAAGAAAGGCCAATTAAAGAATGAACAGGTTTGGTCTGTGAAATTTAGCCTCAGCAGTGGGGAGCAGCAGCTGCCGCATTGATGGGACACTTGAGATGCTCTGCACTGGAGATCCTTGGCATAGCCGGGCTAGCACAAGTAGAGGAGGGATTACTGAAGACAAAATTCCGTGGCTACCATAAAGACATTTTATCTTTAGTTCTGAAAGGCTCAATACCATTGCTGTTGTGATACTTGGGCCTATTAATAGCTTTAATCATGATGTTCTTGAGGGGTGGTTCCATGGTGTTCCTGGATCATGTTTATGACATTATTTCTGAATACAGTACTCAACTGGCAAAGCTGAAGACACATCCCACCATTCTAACAGAGACTCCAGAAATCAAGTAATCTCTCATTTAGCCTCCAAGTATCCCTACTACTCTCTGGCTTTACTAGTGACATCTGTTGACGTCAGTGACAGACAGCAAAGAGAGATGACAGCTTTCTGATGAATTGCTAGCAAGCATGATTACAAAAGGGGTAGGTAAAGGATATACTAATTTAGCCAAGGGAGTTTGTGCTATGATATGGTACAAAATTAAAAAAAAAGAAACCAACCTTAGTATAAGATCATGATTCCTGATCATATAGCATCTGTTGTGTTTCTGAGTAACTTTCTCAGGAAACTGCCTCCAATATGATAGTTCAATAATCCAAGATGCTTCAGTTTCCTGTTCCAGCATTCATTGTTTTGCCCTCCATGCTTGCCACAAAAGACCTGAGGAAACAGAGTTTTTTGGCAGTGCCTGTTCCATTGTCTCAGGCTTGATACAATACCTATCACTTCTGCTTGTATTTCTCTAGACAGAATTAGGCAACTGTTTTCACAAATTACCCAGAGACTAAGCAGATTGTCTTTCATATGTTCAGAAAGAAAGATGGGAAATTCTTGGTTGCATTGATGAAGTATAGTCTTCCAAAGTGCACAAGATAACTTTTTTAAAAAAAGATTTATTTATTTATTTCATGTAGATAAGTATATTGTAACTGTCTTCAGACACACCAGAAGAGAGCATCAGATCCCATTATAGATGCTTTAACCACCATGTGGTTGCTGAGGATTGAACTCAGGACCACTGGAAGAGCAGCCACTGCTCTTAACTGCTGACCAATTTCTCCAGCCCCACAACATAATTTTAAACTGTGCAGATATACCATTTCTCAGCTTGTATTTGGTTTGGCCTATATTTTAAAGATCTTAGTAGTTCATCAATGTTATGAGGTAATTGTTTTATTTTATATAAAGTTGTTGGATTTTAATTACCTATGCTATAAAAATAAAAATGGTTAGTGAGGCATTCTGATGTCTAATGTTTAGATAATATTGGGGAAAGGAATTTCTATAAACCAAATTTAGTATGTAAAACTTCAACAAAATTAAAAGCCTGGGTGTAGCATAGGAATCTGTTCTTTTAACAGATATTCCACGTGATTCACAAGATGGGCAAAGACTACGTCTGTGAAGGATTGTGTTAGAGACCAGTTGCTCTTCTGCTCATAAGACTGGGATCCCGTGATTGACCCATCTACACCAACACACTTTGGAGGGAGCTGGAACTTCTGATCTTAATTCCCACACTCCAACTTTACCCCTTATTTCCAGTTTGGGGTTGTTCTTCATACAATAAGATTAATATTGCCAGGTGGTGGTGGTTTATCCTTTAATTTTAGCACTGAAGAGACAAAGGCAAGCAGATCTCTGAGTTCAAATCAAGCCTGGTCTACAGAGCTAATTCTAGGACAGTCAAGGTTGTACAAACAAATTTTTTCAAAACAATACAAAACAAAACAAAACAAAACAAAAACCAACCAATGAACCAACCAAACAAAAAACAAGATTACCACCAATGGGATATTTAGAATGAGACATTTTATTTGACAAGAATTACTTTGTTACTGGCATTGGTTACCTGTAGCAACATGGCTGCTCTGTCAAGGAACTTCATCCAAATATCATCTTGGTCTGTGTGATCTGCCTGAAAAACACATTTTTAATCCCTCTGGATATAAACAAACCCTTAGTACACACCTGTTGGCCGTTGTGCTGGGAGCTTTCCTCAGGGATCTCTGGCCCGGCCAAATGCGAGGGTTCAGGCAAAAGGGAGAGCTCGAGCAGGGACAGAGTTCTCCCCTCCACCTTCCCAACCCCCCCCCCCCCCTAAATTGCCCCCCCGGTGCCCTTAGGTGCCACACCCACCGGTCCACTAGCCGTCAAGGACTGCGGGAAGCTTCTGGTGGAGTTCAGGAAAGCAGACCTCTTCCCACGTAGCAGTGTTACAGCTCTTATGATAGAAGCTCTCAGATGACAGAGTAATTCTCACATCTTTATTCCTTCTGGATGGAGATCTCTCCATCCAGACAGGTTGGGATGGTCTAATATACTGTTTGGGATGGGTCAGGGGCCTGATGACAGGTACTTCCCATTGGCTTGGTCTGAGAGTTTAAGGGCACCTTATCTGCATGTGGGAGGGCTTGGTGTTGCACCTATGTGACAAATCTCACATGACAGACCTCTCTACAGGGGGTTGTGGAGGTTGTAGCTGTTTGACAAGAGCCTTCCAGGAGCTTTGGCAAAAACGTTTTCCAGTCCCTCACAAATTACTCCACCGGGTCTCCCAGAGTTTTCAGCCTGTGCTGAAATGGCTGCCAGACTGTCTGCCACAGACCACTGCCCCCCACACACCTTTAATCCCAAACAATGAAGAGAAAGTTAGTTAGAAGAAGGATGAATCTATATTTGAAATGAATATCTAATTGAGGGATAGACAAAGTGAGGAATCAGAGAAAGAATTGACAGAATGAATCAGGGATATGATATAGTCAACTCTCATCAAGAAAGCACAGGAAAGAGAAGCTATTTAAGAGCAGCACAGGAAGAAGGATGAGTCAGTGGGGAGTCAGTGCAGTGAGTGCAGTGCAGTGGAGTTGAGTTCATTCATCAGTTCATGCAGTTCACTGCAGGTCAGCAGAGGCAGTTGAACAGAGGCAGAGAATGAGAAGGAGCAGGAAGATTAGAACAAATTGCCAGGGTTAATTTGAAGGTAAGCAGAGCAGTTCAACAAGAAGCTGAGAGAAGCCAGATTGAATCAATCAGCTTGGAAAGGAGTCTGAGCCAGAACACCTGGATTGAGCCAGTTATCCAGAGTTCAAGATGAACTAGAAAGTGTGAGCTCATTCAGCAGTAAGCCTCCGAGACAACAACTATATTAGGTTAATAAAAGATACATTTACAGTTACCTGTTTTACATCTTTATATTACAACCTGTAGCATCTCAAATCAAACATGAATCATCAGATACTGCTGTTTATCCAAAAGACCCACAATTCACAGAGACACTTTACTTATTATTGAATTTATTTTATTTTTTCAATTTCAAAATTTTCCACAGTACATGGGATTCTTCCCAAGTATTGTGCCTTTCATGTCCTGGTATGTCTATATTATTCTTGGATTGTACAAAATTACTTTTTAAAAATCCACTGCCCAAAATGTCATGCTGAAATGAGAATCTGAATGGCAAACCCACTTCTGAATTCTTATTTTCTGAAACTAATTATTCTTAGTTTCTTTCACAAAGTGAATGGCCAATTTTGTCTCAAAGATTATTCCAAAGGATTGTCTAAAAACACATGGAGGAAGCTGAGAGCCTCATGAGTACTGGATGTTTAGTTTAACGGTCATTTTAATTAATTTATTTCACATTATCTGTAGGTTTCCTAGAACACACACAGAAATGTAAAAGGCCATAGAAAGGATTAGAAGGAACACACAGTACAAACATGAAAAGACTAAAACAGAGTGCATGTTGAGGTGGTCAGAGGAATGGGTCATCGTGGTAAATGCTTGGAAATCGCCCTTATTTACTTTGAGGAAGTGGACATTTTAACATTTTAATATCAACAGTATTTATTCTCTCATTTACTTTGAGTCTTTTTTTTTTTTTTTTCCTTTGAGACAGGGTTTCTCTGTGTAGCCCTGGCTGTCCTGGAACTCACTCTGTAGACCAGGCTGGCCTCAAACTCAGAAATCTGCCTGCTTCTGCCTCCAGAGTGCTGGGATTAAAGGTGTGCGCCACCACTGCCTGCTATTTTGAGTCTTAATAAAGTAGCTATGATTGTCTTGCTTAAACTCCATAGCAGGCCCAGAACAGACACTGCAATCTTAGGTAGATGTCAGTTGAATAAGGGCATTAATTTTAGTAATTAATGCACAGACCCTGCCCTTAGATAATGCTGATAAAGTTGTTATCTATGTTCTGGTTACTTGGATTCCAGAACAGAGTGAAATGATTGTGAAGTTACAGTCCATCACAGTTAGGTCTGTAGCTCATCTGCCTGGCTTTTAAAATATGCAAATGCCTACAAAGACCACCCCGAGTTAAAAGTCTCTCCATACTTCCTGTTGTTTCAATGTTAAGTACTGTTTAGAGTTTGCTATCTTTTGTGAACCTTGCAAATCTAATTATTTATAATCTCCATTTATATTTACATAAATTATATTTATAATTTACATTTTGCTAAATATACTCTGCTTGTATAAGGACATGTCATCCTTTAAACATGGGTAAAGAATGCCTTGATGGACTTTGTGCTTACATAGAATGTGGGATATTGGAATGACCTAAGCTTTCAGTTATAATCACCTGATTTCCAGCACACAATTCTGACAGCCTGTCCACAGCCATTGCTATACAAAATAAAGAATAAGAAGAAAAAGTCATCATAGCTGCTATTGTTTACCACTTAACCCTCAGCCGTCAGACCAGTTATTACAGCTTACTGCTATCTTGAACTAATACAATTCATTTCCTTGCCAGCAACTCTAGAATGCTTGGTTTACTTTTTTAAAACTGATTGAAAGTAGATTGAAAAGCTGACCTATTGTGTTAAGTTTACTTACACAAACATGGCATCATGAAAATAAACTCTGAGAGTGCACAACACTGACTTCCAAGGTACTTCACATCCTGTGTTCTTTAGTGTGTGCATTACCTAGACCCACCAGGTAGAGAGTCTCAACTTTATTCACAGACACCTCACTCAGAAGACCAATACCTTTAATCTTTCTTAAATGTGAAGTGAGATATATGTTTTCACTTTAGGAAAATGAATTTATGGCAGATACTTTCTTTCATACTAACCCATTTATGAAATGATGGAAAAATGACACTCTCCTCCCCTTCCCCCATGAAATACGCACTTCTCTCAAGAGTCAAAAGTGACATTTCTAAGATGGAAAATACAGAAAGCTTGAATTGTGAATAAGGTTCTGTGGAAATAATGAACAAATTAATTTGGCTCCTGGATAGTGGCAGATTTAGACGGTGGATTTATTCAAAGATCATTCTTGGTGAATGAGCATTTCAAAGTCCTTCCCCAGGCCATGTCTCAGCCTTTCACATGCTCAAATAATCGGAGTATTCTGCAGGTCTTCCTGGCCCCGCCCCGTCAGGGTGAGGACCTGTCTCCCTAGCCTGGCGGGCGGGTCAGAGCCTGGGAGATGCGGCGAGGCACGTGGGCTGGAGACACTTCCTAGAAACGCGCGCGGGCTCAACCCTGCCTGAACTTTCCTGTAAACAGAGCGCTGACAGGCGGCATCCCCGCTGGGTGGATCCCGCGCTCCTGGCGCAAGTGGCACTTCTTGCTTTTAATTATCGAGAGGAGAGGCGAATACGAACTAGCTGCTCGGCAAGTCAGTGCAGGAGGCTGACTTCTGGGAGGCTTGCGGGGAGGCTGGGGGAAGAGCTGGGGGAGGCTGCTGCTCTGCTCCGGCTGTTTTCTCAATGAATAGCTGGCGGGGAGACTGAAGCTAGCCACAGCCTCCTCCTCACTCGGCGGCTGGGTGACGGCGACAGCTCAAGCCGGGACCTGGCTCTCAAGACACGCTCCTTGGAACGCCCTCTTGCTCCGCGCGTCTAACCCACCGGTCTCCAGGACAGACAGAAAGGCTTTGCCGATCCAAATATTGCCCGGCAAATGGCACTTGGGGATGGTATTTTCTGATGACAACCTCTTCTGTTTGTGACAAAGCCTGTCGCCCGCACTTGCCCCTGGAGCGAGGGAAGTACTAAGTAAAACTCAATCCTGCCTTAAAGTGTGGCTTCAGGGGCCAGAAGAGAGCCAGCACGCACTATGACACCGACCGGAAACATCCTTACCTTGCTGCTCTGGGGTCACCTACTGGAGCTCTGGACCCCTGGTCACACCGCAAACCCCTCCTACCCCAGGCTACGGCTGTCACATAAAGGTAGGTTACCTTTCCTTATCCTTTTGTTAGGAATATGCCCTAAATGGAAAGTCACTTAACACAGGTCAATGATCCCCCCAAGATCCCAAAAGTGCACCTGAAACATATTGCAACACTCACCCAGGATTGTAAGCACCTCGAGTTAGCATATCCTACCTCATCTGGAAAAAGTGTTAAATTGCATGCCAACTTGGAGGTGTGAATTTTTGCCCTAGAAATATCAGATATTATTCTGGAGAAGTTCACTCACCGCTGTGCAGAGCTGAGAAGGTGGGGCGCAGTTGCTAATAGCTGGAAAGGCTAAATCCACCATGGAGGTATTGGAATACCTCTACTTGCATTATGGGAAGCATATGGGACATACTTTAAAAGTAGACACACACTTTGTTGTTGCTGCCGTCGTTGTTGTTGGGTATTTTGTTTGCTTTCCTTATAATGAGATTGAGAGAAGAAAAGAAAATTCCTGAGGAAAAATGATATCATCCCCCATGTAATTAAAATGACTAACAAATAATACAAATTAGCCTTCACACTGAGTTAGTTATTAGAATATTTTAATGTGTGGCAAAAGAAAGTAGTTCATTGACAATTATGGTAAATTGATTTATAATGATTAAATATTATTATGCTCTAGCCGTTTCTTTTATGTGTGTATTTGTCTACTTTTACTGAATGCCTAGCAGATTGTTTATTTTATTCTGCACTCAGCTACATCGTATTCATAAATAAATGATCAAAAGATAGGTTCTGCCTCAAGATCAGTCAAAACCAATCACGAGTCCTCCAGTCACCAAACAAATAAGGAGCAAAACCTGTTTTAAGAAGAAGTGATTTTGTTGACTTAAAAGGAATTTGGAATAAATGATTGGGAATGAAATATTCATTACCATCACCAATTAAGACAGAGAACAGATGCAATAATAAGGATTACATAAGAGCCATTTTATTCAGCCGAGTAAGCTTTTAAATTGTCTTTCACTATGGAAAGAGCAGAACCTGCGTTTTTGAATACAAGAATGACTATTTAGCAGAGGATGGACCCAGAAGGTCTGAGTTTTGTATGACATAATTGGCCCTTTTGTCTTTTTTATTGGACAGCAGTAAATGTAATGGTGACTGTAGAAATTTCTCATCTTAAAACTTAAAATTATGGGTATCTTCTTGATTTAAATAATGTGCTTGTAACATTATGCACTAGGTAGCAAAAATGTATTAAGTGCATAAACACAATACATTTGTAACATCTTTAGGATGGAGTGTCCTGCATTAGCCCATGCCTTTTGATTTGGGACAATGTATTATGATGGATAACAAAGTCTCTATTTCTAAGAAGTTATAACCAAATACACCAAAGAGCAAAATTTGATAGGATGGAATATGGAGAAATGAGGATGCCAGGAAGGACTAAGTTGATTCTGTTTCTTATGAGTGGTATTTATCCTAGAGCTACCATGAATGAATTATTTCTTCCTCATTTTTCTTTCTGAGTGTACACTGTTGCTATGTATGAAGCCTTCAGTTCCTCATATTGATTTTATGAGAAAAATGAAATCACAAAATTTAAAGGAAAATGTATGGACACTTGCGAAGTACACTGTTAAGTGAGGTGAACCAAACTCATGCAAGAAAGCACTGTATGTTCTTTCTGAAATGTGGCTCCTAGCCTATAATATATGTACCGTGTGTATGTAAACAGCGAGCAAGTGTAACTAACCATAGGTGCAGTGTAAGCTTTAGGAAGCAGAGCAAGGAAGGATGACGTTGGGTAATGTGGAGGACGGAATGTAGGCAAAGGGACACATGAGTCATGAAAGGACTCAGGGCTTGTTTCTCTCCCTTCTAGTTTCAACTTTGCCATAGCTTTTTCTTTTTTCCTTTTTCTGTGGTGGATAACTGAACAAAAATGTAGAGAAAAGAAGAAAACAAATGAGTAGGCTGTTGTTGGTTTTGACACGCTGCTGTTCTGTTAGGCCTTCTTCGATTAACCTTTATACCTCAGACAGATGTGGCTTTTGATAGCTCAGTGTCAGTATGTTTTCCAAACTGCCTCATCTGATTTTGCACAGGAGAGCTTATAATTTGGTCAGTGTACCAAAATTCCATGGTACAGCCAATCTCATTTAAATATATATATATATTAATCAAACTTGTCTTCAAGATGTCTCTCTTAATCAAGGAAATAAGTGTTACTGATTTTATGAGCCATGTCATATGTTGTGGAGAGGATCTGCAGGTATTTGTGTGCACTAGACGGAAAACTCTCACAAGATTCCTTTTTCATGCTTCTTCTGCTTTTATTGGGATTGGCTAAACAGACAATTTTATGATGATAGTTTTACAGAAGACAGTGTAGTGATATCTTCGAATAAAATGTTCTTACTTGTGAAATTTAGTTAGGAGAGTCAGCTATGAGATCACACCAGAGAGGCAACCTGGAGCAGCAAATGCTTGCTGTACCACAGGTTCCTCAGTGACAGGGAAAGCAAGAAATGTCAGAGCAAGGACATCCAGTTCAGTCAGCACAAAATGAACCATTATCTACCTCTGGAATTCAGTAGACGTTCCAAGAGTCTTCAAATATTAGGAATCATGCAGTGCAGGTTAATCTTCTGAAGTATTGAATGGTGACAGTAATTTAGGCTGTTCAGTAGCAGGAGGAGTTAAGTGATTAATATTACCAATGTTTGTTCAGTCTTTCAAAGTAAGATATGCAAGCCTATGTGACACAGTATCTCTGTGCTGCTGCCTGACCCTATGGGGTGACACTGCCAGCTCCCTAGAGGGCCCATGTTGTGTGCATCTATCATTCTTCTCATGGCAGTGGTCTAGGCCATGTGGGAGAAGGACAGTCAGTTTTCTTTTACTCTCCACTTCCAAGATCACAGCAGAGGCAACAAAAACATCTTTTTTTTTTTTTTCTTGAGTTAATTTCTATAAAAGTGTATTTACAAACATGTCTAGAGACCAACTGGTCCTTTCTTTCTTCAGTTTCTTTCTGTTCTTCTCTATATCTGGCAATGGTCTGTTCTTAAGTAGACCTTTGCAGAAGAAGACTTCTAAGTAGAAAGTAAGTACAGGAGAGAGAGCCACCCTCTAGCTAATTTGCAAGCATTCCTTACCTGGGATGAGATGGTTCTCAGTCCTCGGTTTTTCTTACTATCTAAATTCATGTTATTATTTAGAAACTGTGTCAGTTTGGGGCAAACAGAATACATGAAAGGGCAAGATAACTAGTGTTCTGAGAATTCATGTTTCTCTCGATGAGTTTTATAAGAACAATTAAGTTTAGTTAACAAGTGAAAACATTAAAAAAAAAAAAAATTAGGTGGCAAGATGCTATCTTCCCTGAAAGAATTTTTCAGTCAAGATTTGAGTTGAGGTTGACTATATAAGGCAAAAAATTTAAAGTACAGGGGTAGTCATGCATCTTGTGCATCATAGTTGTTTATTCTAGCTAAAGAGCCTAATATTCGTGAGATTAATGGAGAATGAACTTTCTGTTCAAAGAGTTTTCTTAAAAACTGTGATTCTCCAGCAAGAGTGAATGGAAAGAATGAGGAGGAGCCCTGGTGAACTGGATTGCTCCATGTTGATATCTGTTCTTTCCTTATCTGTCACCATCCTGCATTAATGAGGTTACTGGGAAGGCAAAAATAACCTTCTTGAGAATGGAGTTGAGAGAAGGAACAAACAAAAAAACAAATTAGCAAAGAACCAATCACAAAAACTGTAGAAAGTCCCAGTCAACTGAGACCCCAATCAAGGACAGTCAATCAAGAGAGTCTGGAAGATAGGAGTTCAAAGTCCCTCTGAGGAGTGACAGTCACAGAAGACACAGAGTGATTGCTTCAGCAAGACAGACTTCTCCTAGGATGTTTGGGGAAGAGGCAGTTAAGTCAAGATATGTTGACATTATAAATGGAGATTTAGGATACTCATGCACATAAAACTTGAAAGTGTTAATCAGTACGTCGGTATTCAGACATTCTAACCTGTACACCCAGGCCTGTCATAGTTCAGAGAGCTCAGGATTTGACATCAGGAACCCCTACTCCATATCCTGTTCTTCCTCATAATAATGACAGTTCATGAATCAATGTGAAAAAATACCGATTGTTATGGTGCCTTCCCCGCATACTTTACAGAGGGTGAGAGAGGATCTACTGTCACTACCATACTTGTGAATGCTCTTTATAATCTAAAGTTGTATATATTATTAATAGTTCTTAAACACTACTGTGAGTTGATTATTTTGGAAGTCAGCATGTTCTAAGGCTAGTAACCCTAGGGAGTGGTAGGAACTTAGATATAGGCACTCGTTAAAATAGTGCTGCCCTACAAGGAAGAATTAGGTCTAAGGTAATATAAAAATGTTATCGTTGGTCCTCGTGGACCATTCATTCCAATTGCCAGGTTTACACCTTTGGCCCTTAGTTATGCCAACTTCAAAGACCATTACTCCATCTTCATTTTCAACATTTCATAGCCAATATTTGCTCACATCTTAACATTCTTTACATTTATCAAACCAGGGCACAAAAATACAATTTTAAGAAAAGCTTTGTGTGAATATCCTAGAGACTGGTGTTTAATTTCTAGCCAGAAAAAAATGAAAAAATGAAATATAATTAAACAAGGTAGTGATAAAGCTGGTATTTTATGACCCAGCTCAGAGGTTTGGTTTTAGTCAGTAACTAAGCATTATCAATAATGACATTAGTCACACATCTCTGGGTGTTAATAAATAAAAACTGGTCATAAGGCATGATTCATAACCACAGTAGTTAAATAGGACTCGGGAGTAAACATTAGCCCACATGCCAGACTCCATTAGGGGGTGTTGGTGGTGCCAATTAAATGATAGTTTTATTAACCAAAAGTTTATGGTAAGAAATAAACATGGAACGAAATGTGAAGAATTATAATATGTTTTGTGAGTTGGTCTAAAAAAAAAGCTTTCTAAGAGGAAATCTATGTAAGGGTGTTTTCTTTCCTGACTAATGATTTCAAGAACTGACATCTTCCGTAACTGAGAATTTGCCTTCCTGTGATGAGTCTGTGGTGGTCACAACAATTATTATTCAAGAACAGATCTGCTTATTGAAGTTCTCTTGTGTAGATCAAGATCTTCCCACTTATTACCTATTACCTGGGTGCTCTAACCTGTAATCCTACAATGGCCCCTAAAAAATACCAGAGAATCCACTGATTTGCTTGAAGTTTTTTTTAAAACTGAAAAATTAATTTCTATATCTATAGCTGGTACCTTACATTCTCAGCCATCTCTTCTCTCTGCCTAAGGGTTTAGCAGAGCAGGAATGGTAAACAGAACAAGTACTTGAGGCTCAGACATTACAAAACACCCTTCCATTCTTATTTCAATGGCCTCCATCCCCCTAGGTTTTGATGAAGCATGCCTAATTTAAATCTTGCGTGTGGTTCGTGGCTTGAGCAAGTAAGTTAGGTTTTGTGACCAAGAGACTTCTCAGCTTTAAAGCAGTGGAGCACTTAATTTGCAGATTGGGGGGGATCAGGGAAGATGATACAAATTGATGTGGCACAATACGTTACCCTTAGGAGGACCTTCAAAAATAACTCAACGAACCAGAAGACACTTGTCCATGCTGGTTTCCTTTCTAGATGTAAAAAGAACCACGAGCAAACTCTCAGCTTCCAATTTAAAATAAGGGACGATACTTACTCATCACAGGTTTTGTCCTAAAGCAAGTGTTTTCCTTAAAGGCAGTGTGACCACAGTAAGTGACTACAAATTGGAGGCAAAGTTGGAGTCCCTCGCATTTATAAGATACTGTAGAATTACTTTGTTAATGATTTAAAGGAAGTTGGAACTTTACCAGCTGGCACCTGGGAGACAACAGATGAAATCCTAAAAATACCTACCTAACAAAGGTAATTGTAGTCCCGCCATTGTAAAGCACAATAGAGCTGATATTACAAAAGCCAGACCACACTGAGCAATGTTAGTCTAAACAGTGTCCGGTAGGCGGCTATCAGCTCAGCATGTGTTGTTTGCTTTGAAAGTGAAAGAGAACCTTCTGCTCTGTCTTTCCTGGCACAAACAAGGTGAGGTGGCTGCGACAGGTCTCACTCCTTACACTTAGCTGGAATTCTGTGAATGCCCTTTGCCACGTAAGCAAAGCTAAATGTCTTAGACACTGATTTCCAAAGGCGAGTGTAATGGGGTGGGGTGAGAAAGGGTCCAAGGAAACTGAGGAATCCTGAGAGACTGTTTATAGCGCCTTCAATAAAGGATACTTTAGAAGAGGGGTTTAGCCTGGTCTTTCCATTCATCTCCTTTCCCCTTGGGGAGGGAAACAGCAGGGCTTCAGGAAGTCCGTTGGAAGCATCTCTCACTTTCCCATCTCTGCACAACCTTCGATTTTTCTAAAAAACGCTATTTTGCATGCATGTGCCAATTTTGGGTGATGACACGCCTCCTTTTCTGTTGCCAGCGTGTTCCTGTGCTACCATCTCTCTCTCAGCTCTTTCCTAGATAGCGAGCGATTCCTTATCTTTTCCTGACTTTAGGCCAAAGAAATGAAAACAACGTGTAATGGATGAAATGTATTCATTCATCCTCAGTTTACCTTCACACGTCATTTCATTTTTATCCAATTTGATAACGAGAAAGCAAGGTCTTTTAATTAGAAAAAATTACAATTGGTAGGTACTCAAAATTTGCTGAAATGCATCTTATAATGAAATACACACTATACAACCAGAAATTGGCCTGTTTTTCAGGGTCTTAGCTGATGCTGAAAGGTGCCCTGAGATTGGGGAAGTGAGAGCATAGGGAGCGGCAGGTTAGCATAGTAGGAACCGGAACCTGTTAATTGACCTAATCTGTAGCGAAACTTGAGTTAGGTGAAACACAGACTATTATCAATGCAAAGCTACCAACTTCTATGCTCTCAGTGTTTTGAGCTTTAGCTTGCCAAAACCAGAATATAAAGAGGGTTGAGTCATAGGTTATTTTGGGGGCGTAGAGTCTCTAAGAATAAATCCCACTGGTGATTTCAGGTAGCCATATAGCTCCACTGCCAGATAGAGCGGCAACAAAGATAAAGAGAAAACGAGAGAGAGAATAGCAGTCAGCTGGGCCCGCTGACCCGTCCTCTCCTGGAAATGAGGGACATGAAGAGGCCTTTAAATTGTGAGTTCAAAACATACTGTAGATCAAAAGGCCAAAACAAGATGTGTTCACAACGTTGCTCCCAGCTATTTACTGCTCCTGATTGCTCTTTTCCTGAGTGAAAAGTTTACAGTGGACCACGTGCAGCCTCAGCCTCCCCCCACCCCCTTCACAAATGCAAAGACTCCTTTCTTCTCCTGATAGACCTCCCTGTGTGTTGGGTTTCTCCAGAATCTTTAAAACCCACACACCTGGGAAACAGTGTGCTATATTGGGAAATGTACAGATGACTGATTTTTAAGTTTCTGGATTTGAACTCACAGTGTATCTTATTTATGCTTCCTTATTTTTGTAAGCCTCGAGCTCTGAGACTTATTTTCCTCGGCATCAAAAAGAAGCTAATGGAAGTGTTCTGTCCCTTGGGATCATTACAGAAAAGTGTATCACACTTAGAGATACAACTTGATATTGTGACCTTTATACGGTTCCTTAATTTATAGAATTTTAAATGTCTTTAAACTACTTGAAGTCAAGGAAGAATATTTTGTGATACAATTATATAGTGAATACATTACTTATTCAAGTCATTTTTGAAACCTGCAGTTATTGAGTAGGTGGTTACTATGGTGGTTTTGTTTGTTTTCAAACAAAAACATTTTTATTTGGCTTCCACCCTATGGTCAAATAAAAGCCAACTTGGTTTAGGCCTACCACTAAATACAGTATTTGTTTGTTTGTTTTGTTTTGTGACAGGGTTTCTATCAGTAGCCCTGGTTGTCCTAGAACTCACTCTGTAGACCAGGCTGGCCCTGAACTCACAGAGATCCACATGCCTCTGTCTCCTGAGTGCTGGGGTCAAAGGTGTGAGCCATGACACCCAACTAGATCTTAATGTATCTTAATGTCCAAATTGTAGGATTGGTTATGATAAATACATTCCTAGAAGCTAAGCTATCAAACCACTCCCTGATCATTTTTAATTAAAAATGATGTGTATGCATTTATTGATCATAGGGTAGTATGTAAATACATTTTATTCATTACTGATGTTGTAAATTGGAGGCACATATTGCTATATTAAGTTAATAACTTTGGTCAATTTTGGAGAAAGAAGCATTCTGTGAAATTTCAGAACATGTACATCTCACAAAGACATGTTTTCTTGGACCAATGACAGGCAGTGTCACCGCTATTTAATCCCTGTGCTCGGAATCTTGGTCTCTCACCTTGGAAATTTAGAAATTTTTAACCATTCAAAGAAGATGGATTCATTCAACAATAGCTTATTCTGTGAATATTTGTTGAGCTTTATCAATTGTTTAGAGACTAAGCATGTGGATAGGATTTTAGCATGTAAGGAAACAGTTTTATGAATAAAAATGGCATGCTAGATGGGATTCTGGAGGGAGTAAAGGTTCATCAGGTGAAAACTAAGGAAATCAAAGCACTGTATGGGTTTTAGTTAGTAATTATGCTTCAATGTTGGTTCATCAGTTGTGATAATGTTTCCATTAGGTAAACTGTTAATAAATCGAAAACTGGGTCTAAGCAGTAAACTTGTGTATTGATTTCAAAATTAATGTTTTTGTAAACCTAAAATTGTTCTAAGGTTCTCTGTCTCCCTCTCTCTCTTACACACACACACACACACACACACACACACACACACACACACACACACGGCCTTACATTCCCAGGAGGACTAAGATGTGTTTGTAAAGAGATTTACAATGATAAAACAAGGCATTTTAATGTATTATGTATTAAGATGAGGTCTAAGGAGACAGGGCTTGATTGCTAGGGGAGCTGGATGACTGGCGGGTTGTTGGGTAAGATCCCATGAGCCAGTCATTTGCATGTTTTCTACCTTCTAGCCCCCAGCTGGGCTCCCTCAGTCCTCCCAGTCTATTGAATGATTGTGTCAGAGACACACTCTACTAGATGTCTACTTACCCAGTTTCTCGTTTGAACATTTACTACACACAGTAGCATTGCTTGTGTCATTTGTTCAATTACACCTCCCCCATCACTTCTGGGAGAATTTGAGAAATTTTCATTTATTTAGTATGAGTGATATACAACTAATAAAATTAAGATAGATTTGGAAATTAAAAAACCTTTATTTACATTTATTTATTTATGTACAAGTATGTGGGCTTATGTGCCATGACCTGTGTGTGGAGATCAGAGGACAACTTAGGGGGGCTAATTTTCTCCTTCTACCATGTGCTCCTGGGAATCCAACTCGAATTATTAATTTTGGCCACTTGTACTCCTGGAGTAATCTTGACTGTAGAGATTCTGAAATTCTTGGTAGCAGTTTTTTTTTTTTTTTTTGCTTACTTTGTCTCTAATGAATGTTAGTTATGTAATATGATTTATTACATATTGTAATGTCTATGATATAATTGCTCTATATAATGCCATTAATATTACCTATTTAATTTTTTGACTGGATGTCACTTACAAATATGTTCATATCACACATCACAGAAAAAGAAATGGTTGGGCTCGGGAACATATCAGTGAAAGGAAAGATAGGAAAATTTACCTTTTACTCCTTCTTCAAAAGGGTTTCTATTTCAAAAGTCAATAAAGGAACCCAAAGTGCTTTGAAACAACCCAGAATACACTTGGAAGAGGACAGTGTCTGAGGTTTCCACAGAAGCAGTCTGAACACATGTGGGCTACACAAATGATTCCTTCAGTTGCTCGTAAGCTCTCATTTGCTCCTGGCACCATCTCCCAATTCCAATGCAACCCTGCGTTGATTCCCACCCTGAGAAATCCTGAAGATACAGACACAAAGAATCAGTAAGAGGGCTGGAGGGATGGCTCAGCAGTTAAGAGCACTGGCCGTTTTCCCAAAGGTCCTGAGTTCAATTCCCAGCCACCACACGGTGGCTCACAACCATCTGTAATTGGATTTGATGCCCTCTTATGGTGTGTCAAGGACAATGTGCTCATATACATAAAATAAATAAATCAATCTTAAAAAAAAGGAAAGAAACAATAAAAGCACCAAACAAAAACATAACTTCTGCTCAGGAGAAGTCATTGGGAAAGAGTAGGTAACTTGGTCAACATTTAGGTTTTTGAACACTGTCCTTATGGGCCAAAGCAAAGTATTTTGTTCTGTTTTGATTGCGAGAGGATATTTGATGCATAATTTGATCGTGTTATCCTTGATTTATCATTATAAAATTCTTAAAATAAGATATTGAGATGGAAAGGTGATCGTTATGGTTGATCAGTATACTGTTTTTACAAGCTGGTAGCTGGTGAGTATAACTCATTTCTCATCCTAATTTAAGAACCTACATGAAATTTTCTAGGATTGTATAAAATAATATGTCAAGAAATAATTTTGTACTTAATTCATCATAGTCAGCTGAGAACATATTATCCCTAATCTCTTTCTGTTTTTTATTTTAGGACCAGATTGATTAAGTACAATCTACTTAAATACAGATATAAACTAATGGATATAACCAATTTAGAAAAAAGTATATATTTTCCCTGTTCTATCAAGGGTAAATAAACATAGAATTGGGAATCATTTGATTAATTTCAGAAACTAGAATCAAAGATTTAAAAAAGAAATAAGTAGATGATACAATCACTTCAGTTCTAAAATGTTTGTATGTGCAGGAGTGATTTGGAGAGAACTGTGGGTTTCTGTGGGTGGCTGTATGGACTTGTGCACACGCAAGTGCACTCGCTTACGGGGAGGCCACAGGACAACCTTGCTTTGTTTCCTCAGGAGCTGTCTACCTTGTCTTTTGAGACAAGGTCTGCCATTTGTCCAGAGCTTGACTATTTCTAAGTGGCTGGCTGGTGACTTGTAAGGATTGTCCCGTCCCTGTCCTCTCAGCACAATTGTAAATAGAGACCCCACACCCAGCGTTTGTATGTAAAGTCTCTGCATGTAAAGTCTCTGCGAATTTGAGACACTCCCTGATCTATATGGCAACTTCCAGGCTGATATATTTGATCTCTATCTGTCTGTCTGTCTGTCTATCTATCTATCTATCTATCTATCTGTCTATCTATAAAATGTAAAACCTCCATTCATAGGGAGAAATTTTGCAAAAGATAATGGAAGGAAAAATGATTGAGAATAATTCTTTATTATTGATGAACATGTAATAGTTTTTCACTCATCTTAGGCAAACTCACAAAATCCATAAGCAAAAACAGTAAAAATGAAGAAAGAAAAAAATTCTTTTCAAACTTAACACTGAGCACTGTATATATCGTACATTTTCCTGGCTGGATGAATAGTATAGGCCAAATTCGTAAAATTGGGCAGAATGAATACCAAACATTGAGAATGATGTCAGCTTAGAATCTGGATTAGTGTGAAATAATTATACTTATTCTTAGAAGAACCAACCACATCAGCAATAATTAAAATGTAAATTGAAAATAAACAAATGTTCACAGTCAAATATTAAAAGTTTTATTTATCAGAATATTCAATAATCTGTATCATTGCATATTTTCACTAAGATGAGATCTCAAACTATTTCCCTTTTATTTTGTCCAGAAATAAAAAAAGTAAAAGAAGATATAAAACACTGGAATGTATTTCACAGCCACTTAAAATATCAATTTCAATACTAATTTGTTAAAGTCATGAGAAATGAGGGTTTAAACTTCTATGATATTAATATACTTTAATTTTCTTATAATTTTCTAGAGCAAATTTCAAGGAACTATAGGAAGAAGAAAATATTATTGTTTGTTTAGTCAATTATAGTTCCATTTAACAGAATTAAATTTTATCCTCATCATTATATCTCTCAGTTAAAGATAAAGGTTATGTATTGGACATTGCTTTTGACAGATTTTCTTTTTTACCATTTTTTTTTCATTCACTCCACAATGTGTATAACCAAATTGGAATCAGATGTATCATTGGGATCATACAAAGACTTTTCATATTTAAAGGGGAAAAAGACAATGATTTAAATCTTAAGAATAATTAAAATTGAAAAATAATAAAAATAATAAATAAACGGGGGAAACCCATATCGTCTTTATGCTAAAAAGGAAATAATTGCTTAGAAAGACATCAGATCCTATACAGTGCTGTAAAATAAATGCTGTACTAGGATTTTGGTATGCACAGTTTTATGTGAGCATTCATAGTTTCCTTTACCAGACAACTGCATCTCTGCATAGTCAACATTACCCACCATATGTGGTTCTGGATTAGTTATGCTCTTTTGCCTTTTACTGCTCATTTCTTTCCACTGGATCATTAGACCAGACCTTGGTGTTGCTTACTGTTGAATGTCTACATGGTGATCAGATGAATAGGGAATTGCTATTGGTTTAGTTCTGTGATGGGTGGGGAAAGCTCTGACCAGCAAATGCCCTCCTGGGTGTGCTCTCTGAGAACGCTTTGTCAGTCCCGCAATGTGTTGCAATGTCATTGTAGCATCCCACCCCTGAGCCCACCCTCACCCCACTCCTGAGCCTGCCTGCACCCAACCTCCCAAATTTCCATTCATCCTGCTAGCCACTGAAACTGCCCTTTGTCTTCCCAGCCTGCTTGCCTGCTTTACAAATAAGCCCAGCTGCTCCTGCAGCAGGTTGTTTGCTCATACTCCCCTGTCCGCTCTCTAGGAGGATGGCAGCCAGGGTAACAGAGGAACAGCTGGGATTGGCTTACTCTGGCATCCAAGTAATTTAGGGTGCGTCCATTCCTAACTTGATTTCATTCAGATTTATAATCTTTCCTTCTGTTGATCATTACAGAATAATAAATGATATTTTCTAAAACGTTTTTCTCATCTGCCAATATATCTGTCTATTCAAGACAGAAAAAAATTACTTTATTTTACAAATGGTGCTCTTCATCCCTACTTAAAGACTCAACAAATAAGGGGAAATGTGTTAGTGTGACTTTTAGTCATAAAAAACAGCAGTTGTTTCATTTGATAAGGATTAAGTGAAAGAATTGCTAATGTCTTCAGAATAGGGCTTGACACATAGTGATTGCTAAGTTGGTATTTGCTAGGAAGGAAACAGAAAATAGGAAAAGGGAGTGAAGAAGAGAGGAAGGGAGGGAAGGAGGGGGGAAAACAGGGAGGACCTGAAGGGGGAGGGAGGAGGGAGCTAGGAGGGAATGGAGAGCTGAGTAATAACTGCCAGATTGAAAACCTAACTGTACTTAGGCAATTAAAACCAGTACGAAATATTTAACGTTCTCTTTATCTACTTCAAAAGTTATGTAAAATAAAATAAAATAAAATAAAATAAAATAAAATTAAATCACAGGTGGAAAAAAAAGAAATTGGTTTAGGAAAGCTTTTATAATTTTCATCCATGTTGAGACAGATTTTGAACGTGTTAAGTTCCCCGATAACTGCCTATTTAGCATTGTAACCAGGTCTGTGGCCGCTCAACAGTGGTCAGGTGCCCACACACCTGCTATTTGCTCTTGTTCAGTGTAGCTTTTAATAGTCTAGTGAAAAGGAAACAATTGCCTACATACTCTCGAATGTGAATTATTGTTCATGTCATTAAAGTTATCCTTTAATGTCTCCAGGACATGAGTCTTGTCGGACTGACAAATATTTAAAGTTATTTGCTGTGACCTTCCTTCCATGGAGATTACAGACATCGTCCATGCTCTGGTCCTGCTCCTGTTTGCCAGTGTTCTTCTTCACCATAATTCCACATACAGGGAGGCCTGCCTTGCTCACAGGAGAGTCATGCTTTTTAATCAGCAACCTTTATTTGTTAAGGCCACCTGGCATTGACATGTCTTACTTGTCAAATATGCTTTCTGTTCATTTACATTGAGATTGCTCTCAGCCCTTTTGAGAGCCTTGCTTAGCCCCAGCAATGTCAGCCTATTTCTTTTTTATTTATTTTATTTAACATGTGCGGTTTTTTTCGTTGACGTTAAGGAAAACTCTCTTCTATTCTTGTCTATCTGTGTAGATCCTAAGCATAGTAAGAGTACATGGTTGTGTTCCCAAGGAAGAACATGAACTTCAGCGAGAGATTCTTCATCAAAATTGTATGTTTTGCTTCGTATGCTTATCATCAGTTTCTACATTTATTATTTTCAGAAAGTTAAAAATGACAAGGCTTGCATTAGTTATAAACATGCTTTAAAGGTTATTTTCTCTAATATAAAATATTCCAATCGTTGGCTATATCTAAATACCAGTAACTGGAAAGAGACCTAAGAGATTCTCTTCACTAGATTATGTAGCATATATGCTTTTAGCATTTATGGAATATGTGGACCAATAAATGCCATTGCTTTTTTAAATAGTTATTGTAAAATTATATAATTATAGTTAATGAAATATGAATTTGAAATTCTTTAATATGGAGACACAGAATCTTTCTTCATAGCTAAAATAAACAGGAGACTTTGAAAATGTCTGAACAAATTTTTATGTAAAAAGAATCTGGAATGGTCACCACACCAGAATGGCAGAATTAAAATACCACCATGGCTGTGATTGCTTAATTTCATAACTTTAATTTGCTGTCATTTTGTAGATTTGCCAGTCTCTCTGAGTATTCATAGCAAGTCCTGTGTTTTAAAAAAAGGCATATAATTTTTTTCAGAAAAAAACCATTTTTTTCTTAACTCCTTGCAATTCAGACAAGAAGCTGAAGGAGATCATTCTTCAGAAGATTTTACATGTGTAAAGGACTCTTGATTTCTTCTGAATTAAAAAAAAAGTCTAGTCTAACCCAATTTCCTTGTAGTTTTGATTCCGTATTCTTTATAATAATTGGCTTTACCCAGTCTGGGTTTCTATGTTACGAGTCCACACTTCGCATGTAGTTTCCCTCATTTTACAGAAGGAATGTCACAGGACTATCCTATGAATAATAAAACATATGATTTATGTGGGTATTAAATATAACCCATAAATATATCAAAGGTAGCGAGGAAAATTATCTTGCAAAATATTGCATTGCATGCATCATCTGGACTATTTTCAATACAGGGGTCTGCAGAAATTTTTACAGAACACAGAACAAAGTCTTTATGTCCATTATTCATTACAAGCTCTGCAGGTGATGGGGGAGCTACTTTCCTCACCATCGGGGATATCTTGCTGGGTCGGTCATTGTCATAGTTCATAGGCTTTCTAGTGGGGTAGGGCTCCCTAGGCATCTTGCATAACACCTTCTAATATTATGAGAGCCAGTTTTCAGGGTAGAAGCTTCCAGTCCAGTTCCAGCTAGATTCCTCCAAGTCCTGTGTTCAAAGTGTGACATGTTCAGAGTAGTCTTTCTGTTAATTTCTAGGAGGCGACCAAGATAGTGCAATTCAGGGAAATTGCTCATGCTTCACACTTGTTTTGTGTTTGTTTTTTGACAGTCTATTGCTCCTGGGAGGAGCATTATCACATTGGGTAACAAAACTCAGCTTAAACTATATTCACATGCATATATATGGATGTATTAGCATATATATTAATATATAGATACATATTATATATTAATATATAATATGTTAACATATGAATATAATATAATATAATATATATTATATATAAATATTATATAATTATATAGATATTAATATATATAATATATATATAAATGTTATAAAAATAATGTTTCCTTATGGCATTTTCTTTTTTTAAATACATTTTTAAAAAGATTTATTTATTTATTGTATGTATGTATGTGAGTACACTGTTGCTCTCTTCAGACACACCAGAAGAGGGCATCTGATCCCATTATAGATGGTTGTGAGCCACCATGTGGTTGCTGGGAATTGAACTCAGGACCTCTGGAAGAGCAGTCATTGCTCTTAACCACTGAGCCATCTCTCTGGCATCCTTATGGCATTTTCAAACACCCATGTGTTATTCCCTTTCCTCTGGATCCCCTCTTACCAATTAAAGCCCCCCCCCCCCTTTTCTTTTTTCCCTTTGTAGCATGCATGTAATATCCTCTCTCTAGGGCTTCTTCTCTTGCACGGGTCTGTTAGACCTTTCTGTACCTTTTGTTACTCTGTGTTGCATGCTCACTGTTGAGGAATTAGAGCTAGGAACAGCAAATAATGAGAACACTTGACATTTGTCTTTATGGGTCTGGATCACATGATCATTATGCTTTCTAGTTCCATCCATTTATCTGAAAATTTCACGATTATATTTTTTCTTTATGTATGTGTGCCGCATTTTCATTATTCAGTCATCTGTTGAAAGGCATTTAGGTTGTTTCCATTTTCTGGCTATTGTGAATGAACTGGCAATTTATAGAACTGAGCAAGTATCTTTGTAGAAAGATATCAAGGAATGGTAGAGCTGGGTAGTATGGGAGATCTACTTTGAGCTTTTTGAGATTTTTCCCACAGATTTCTACAATAGCTGCAGTAGTTTCAATCCTTGCTAACCATGATGAGAATTCCCTTTTCCTTGAACCTTGACCAACGTTTGCTCTTAGCTGTTTTCTCCATTTTAGCCATTCTCCATTTGATGAAATTTCAAAGTTATTTCAGTTTGTATTTCAGTAATTACGAAAAGGATTATGAACACTTTCAAAGATATTTCTTCGCCATTTTAATTTCTGCTTTTGAGAGCTCTCGGTTCACATCCTTAGCACATATTTTAATTGAGTCATTGCATATAAATATTTTTCATAAATTTTATTCATCCATGGGAAGCAGCTATGAATTACTTTTACTTTCTCTTTAATGTATAGTTGTACTGTCTTTATTGATATTTATAGTTAGAATGCTAAAAAAAATATTTACTTTTATTGTAAAAACCCAAGAGTCACAGACCAACTTGCCTTCCTTTAGCCAACTCAAAGTCAGTGTATTCAGAATTGGATCTTATCGTCTATGATGATCATCTGTCCCTCCCTTTTTCCAGTCTACGAACTGCACATGGATTAACCTGGTCCAGTCCCAAAGGAATTGAGGATAATTAATCTTCATCTCCTTCTTACTATCTCTTGCCACCAGCAGTCCATCTGCTCATGTAGCATGAGATAGTCATACAGGTGGCTACTGTGTTGTTTCTCAAGTTCTTTTGTACCTTTCTAGTTCCATCAGTGAATTGGAAGGTGAGGATTTTAGCAGTTGTTTCATGATTGATATTATTCTTACCAGTAAGCGAATCTTCTTTGCATAGTATAAGCAGAAGGTTTATTAAAAATTCAAAGCATTCTGCTTCCATGCCTCAAAATAACACTAATGGAAGAATGCATAATGCAGTTTTAGAAGAATGCACACTAGGCATGATTATGCTGTGCTCTTCAAGATTCAAGACCTGTTTATAGCTTTCCTTCTTGTTTGTCTTCAAACATTTTTTTTTTTTTTCCGAGACAGGGTTTCTCTGTATAGCGCTGGCTGTCCTGGAACTCACTCTGTAGACCAGGCTGGCCTTGAACTCAGAAATCTACCTGCCTCTGCCTCCCAAGTGCTGGGATTAAAGGCGTGCGCCACCACTGCCCAGCATCTTCCAACATTTCATTTGGTTTGATATTTAGACAGGGTCTCATTTGCTGATGCAGTTTCTCAGACTCATAGGCTAACCAAAACCAACCAACCAAATAAACAAACAAAAAAGCCCAAAACAAAAACAAAACCCAAACATTCTGTATCCAGATACCAAGTAGCTGAGATGATGTTATGTGCTACTACAACCAAGTTGCTAGCATTTTCTCTACAGACTAATTCTCTGGTGACACTGAACTCTGGATTGTGCTATGCATCTTCTCTACAGCCTCATTCTCTGGTGACACTGAACTCTGGGCTGTTCTTGAGACCTGTCAAGCCTTTCTTGCCTCCCAGTCTTTGTATTTTCTGTCTTTGCTCCTTAAAATGCTTCTTGCTTTTCTCCTCACACCTCCTGGCCACTATGCTATCTATTACCACCTTCCTATCATCTCACCTTGATGTAGATATAACCAGTGCTCGTTTTACATTTGTTCTGTTCCAAGCATACTTAGTAAAATGAATACTGCTTTCACTCATGTTTACCTAGTCTTCCTTACCAGCAATCCAATCTTCTTTGCATAGTATAAGCAGAAGGTTTATTAAAAATGCAAACCATTTTGCTTCCATACCTCAAAATAACACTAATGGAAGAATACATAATACATTATTAGAGAAATGCCCTAAAGTAAACTCACCAGCTATAGGGACAGTATTTTATTTACGATATGTTACAGCACATATTAGAAGACCTATGAGAAGCAACAATGTAATAAACACATGAAGTCATTGAATGAGCTGTGCAGGGCTAACTGGCCTTTCAATTCTATACAAGAAACATGTGGAGAAGTATCCACACTTTACACAAAAGAATCTTTTCTCCAACTCAGGAGATAAACAGCCTATTCATAAATAGCTCCAGAATTACCCACAATTATGTGCCCATATACTTAATCATCTCTAGGTTGATATGACTTTTTTTTTTTTATTTGTGGATGAGTACTTTTCAAGCATTACTTTGTGTGAATTCCAGACTTTGCTCCGTCTGAGTTCCAGATCAATATCTTTGACAAGACCTAGTACATAAAGCCAGCTTGTAAAAAGCCCTTAGTCGTTTACAATTTCCTCTTTCATAAAATCCTTTAGTTACTAATATATTCAAATTATAAATTCCACAAATGAAATGGAAGCTATTTATACTCTGTGACTTGGTTATGGAAGGATACTTTGGGGCTAAGTTTTATCACTCTATAGTTAGCCTCCGTAGAGCTTAAATTAACCTTCATGAATGAAATGGAAATCAGCATTCTCAAAGGAGGGCTATTAAATTTACTCTTGCAAAGTGAGCATTCTACAGGAGCCTAAAGCATTAAGAATATGAAGGAATATTATAATGGCCATCAAATATTTTAAATTCTAAAGTATATTTACATGTTGTGTTTTTTATAGAAAAGAATTTTAAGATATTTTAAAATTTTAACTACATTAATTATTAAAACAGACAAAGTATGCTATTGGTTAGAACCTTTGAAGACTGGTTCTTGGCATGGGTGGAATCTCTTCTTGATAGGTGGGTTGGATTTTAATGAAGAGAAAACCAGCAAAAGGGCCTATCTGCCCAACCAAGAGGGAGACTCTCTAGTTGTGAGTTTTCAGGGAAAGTGGCACACTTGCAAAAGAGCTATGTATTCTCTGCAATGAGTAGATGAGAGGCACTTTGTCAGCTCTTTTCCTTTAATTAAAATTTTACAGAGGTACGAAAGCATGACAAATTGTGATTTTTTTGTAAAAATTAAAATTAACATTCCTTCTTCATCTCATTCTGGTATAATGTTTCATTGTAGACTTATGAGTTCTAAGAAGTAGAACTTTGCTATTTCTTTTTGATAAAGATTTTTTTTAAATACAAAATGCAAAGAAAAAAGTGCACACAGTTTTAAAAAGATATCTAGTGGCGGTTTACCTTGGCTAGATCACCATAATAACCAAAGACTTCTATATTAGTCATCATAATGGACACCCCATTTTGACTTGGCTTTTGAACACGTTTAATCCATTTCTCACAAGATAAGGAAATAGACTCATATCCAATTAGCAGGTACAATTTACCCCCAACTGGATATAATTATTTAAATGATGGCAACAGAGATTTATAAGACCCCCCGTGGGTTATGCAGTAGTTTTCCAAGGCAGTATTTAACCCCACAGGACACAAGTGCCTTTCTCTGTTTCTTTGTCAGGCTGATTTGCTAGGCTACCTTTAAGCAGAGTTGTTCAGAAGTTCTTCTGATGATAAAAAAAGTTCCTTTTAGTGCTTAGATGTAGTGGGTCAGTCTGATGCTGTTGGTATCCTTTAGCTAAAACTGGCTCCTTAAGATGTGGTTGCCCCAGAAGAGCAGATGCTCACATACTCAAGTGATGCCATGTGACCATTTTAATTGGTCAACAAAAGGCTAGAACCTGTGATTGGGCAGTGGAGGGAGTAAGGTGGGACTGGAGGTTCAAGAGGAGGTCGCAGAAGGGAGAGAGAGGAGGACAGATAGAGACCACCATGGACCAGAATCGCATGGTCAGGAGAAACAGCAAGTGACATGGGGCTTTATAGCTGGGGAATAGGTTAGAAGAGTCCTAGATGTGCCCAATCTAGACATTTGGGTTATAAATAAAATATCTGGATTGTGAGTCTTTTATATGGGCTTATTAGAACACTAATTCCACCAACAGAGTCTGGAGATAGACAGTCTATGACAGCTTAGTGTTGACCTCTGGTTTGTCTAGCAAATCTCACAGAACAAATTGTTTATGACACTTAACTTAGCCTTTTTGTGTTTGCCATTGAAGCCTATTTTCTCTAGTACCGTATAGCTCATGCATAGTAATGGAAGGACTACTTCATATTTGACATGGTGTGCCTTTAAGGTGGATGAGTGTGGTAGATCTGTGCAAATCTCACCCCCCCCTTTTTTAAAATAATAATGACAGGAAGTAGAAAAAGGTATAAAGGAAGTAGAAAAGTAGTAACAGCATTAAGGCCAATCTTCTGATATTCCTTTTCCAAAACTCAAATATCTACCCTTTCCTCTCAAGTTCTGGTGGCTGCTCTATTTGCCCATAGCTAGCACCCATCTGAGCTCAATTTTTGTCAAACTCAAGTTTTCTATATTTTTCTTATCATTTCTTACCCTATTTCCAGATCGCTAGATGACATACTTTCCTCTCAGCAAAGAATCCACAAAACCTTTCACAAGGATAAAATGCTATATTTACATGGCATAATTGGTATATTTGCATTCAAAATATGACTATTTTGAAAAGTCAAAATTAATAGTAAAAATTAAGGATAATTAGGTAAAATTTAGGCAGCTTGAAAAATACAGCATACACAGTAGACACAGAAGCACTTGAAAGGCAGTGCCCACCTCACCTCAGCTGTAGCTTATTGGCTGTGGTGTAGTAACTGCTGTTGTAGTATTGTCTAAGTATGCCAGGGCAGGAACTGTGCCCAGTCCTTCATTTTGTTCCCTTGAACTGTAATGCTTTCTTTTATGTAAGATGTGTGTTTAGTGAGCTTGTGTTGATTTAACCAAAATAATTCTTCTTTAACCACACAGCATTGGAAAATTGCTTGCTTTGACCAATTGAGTGGAAACAAAATGGATAAAAAAAATTGATGAATGCCACTTTGAACATAACTCAGGAGCCTTATTGTTTAGAGAGTTATTGTTACATTTCCTTTTTCTTACATCTATCGACAGTTTCAAACTCATGGGCCAAGAATGAATCTTTCCTGCTGTGTCTGGAGTTAATGGCAAAGCAGGGTTCACTTGAAACCCTTTTTGGATATATCAGATGAGATACACGTAGAAGTGTGTTTGAACTATTGAGGGTCTGTTGTTTTTTCCTGCCATAAATTTTCCCCTCTTGACTGACAACTGGCAACACACTTGTTCTCGAAGACAATATTTTAGCAATTAACACGACTAAGCAAATTATTTTCTTTCGGCACACAGATAAATTATGTTCAGGTGGTACTCTACATAATTGATTGTCTCACACCAACTTTCTTCCTGAATGTGGAGGGATTCTTCTTAAAAGGAAGAAACAGCAGATGCTGTGTTTATACAGGAAGGCTACTGCCGGCTGGCCGTCCACAGTGCTAAATTGGGAAGAAAGTCTCGCTGCTGCCCCTCCCCCCCACTTTCTATCAGTATTTATTTATATTCCCGATTCCTCAGAATGTGAGGAGTGAGACTTACCTACATGATTTCTTTTTAAAAAAATATTAAAACTCTCATTTGAAGTATTACACAGGGCTGGGGTGTGTTTCTTAGTAAGAGACTGCTGACTTAGCACACTCTCCTGGATTTTTCCCCTGCAGCATCTTAAAAAAAAAAAAAAAAAAAAAAAAATGAAAATAAAACAAAAAGCTTGAGTAGGGAGGGAAGCCCTGAACTATGCAATTAATTTGATATGTAGTCAGTATGATATAAATCTTTCGGTACTTAGTGACAAGCACTGCCATTTTTGGTTTCTTTCTCTGTTGAACAGAAGAAACTGCAAGGTAGAGGAAGTGACTCTCCTCACTTCCCTCCTCACTTTCTTCTCTTCCTCCTCACTTCCCTCCTCATTTTCTCCTCTTCCTCCTCACTTCTCTCCTCACTTCCTCCTCACTTCCTCCTCACTTCCCTCATCACTTCCTCCTCTTCCTCATCACTTCCCTTACTTCCTCACTTCCTCCTCACTTCCTCCTCACTTCCCTCCTCACTTCCTCCTCACTTCC
>JADRCH010000265.1:165124-257201 GCA_019843965.1 Rhynchomys soricoides
CCTCCTCACTTCCTCCTCACTTCCCTCCTCACTTCCTCCTCACTTCCTCCTCTTCCTCATCACTTCCCTTACCTCCTCCTCACTTCCCTCCTCACTTCTTCCTCTCTTCTATTTGTCTCATATTCTTGATAATTTGCTTAGAGATTCGATGGTGTTTATGGACTTCTGTTCTTCATTTTAATGTATGACTATTTTGCATCTCAAATTCTCTAAAAGATATCTCATCTTTAGAAATCATTTGATTAAAAAAATAAACTTGGCTTATGTTTTCAATGGAGATCAGTAGGAAACGAAGATGAAATATTTAGTTTCCGGAACCACAGAAGAAGTTGTCTTCAGCAAACAGAATTCTCTGAAAGGTACATTTAAGTTAAACAAACGGACCTTCAGACTTTGTTTCTGTAATTCTCTGAGCTACTGATTGTAAGTTTATGAAATTCTTGCATAAATTTGACTGCTTGGTGCTAGGACTAAAAGTTTATGTTCTAAACAGTTGAAACTGGGACTGCAGATGACAAAGGAATAATTACCATAGAAAACCACTGGTACTCTTAATGCAAAAGCATTGCTAATCGTATTCGTCTGATTATTTTTAGACCTGAATGCTTGTTCTCATGTTACTGTAAGCCTGTTACTCTATGCAGATGGTAAATAGGGCTCTTGTTGGTTCAGTCTTGGATGAATTAAGTAAAGAAAGAGTACTTTATAAAACAGTAACCGATTCATATTGTATTGTGGTTTTACAGTGGTTTCCTTAAAACAGTGCGATATTGTTAGGCTTGTGGTTAGCTTTCATAAAGTGTCATTTAGAAAGGAGAATTGATAATTCTTTCCTATGTATTATTTCTGTATATCATTAGTTATTTTCCTTTATGTGATTTTCTTGTTAGGAGGAAGGCAGGATGGGTGGAACACATTCAATGGATGCAGAGAAAGGACAAGTCTCCATTGCTTTCTGAGTGGAGAAGGGTTACTGATATTGGGCTACTTTCCCATCTGAATAAAAGCATCACTAAGCATCTATTCTGTGGTCAGAGCTTTAAATGACGAGTGCAAAACCATAACACATTTTATTATCCGCTCATCAACTAAAAGAAGGCCAGTGTTTTAATGAAGACATATAGCCAACAGATGACAGTGTCTTGTCAGTATACTGAGATTACTGGGTTCATAAGAGAAGGTTTTTAAAAGATTGTTCACACTTAATACATCAGAATGCCTTCTCCAATAGCAGGGAGATTGCTCTTCGTCGTATTTTTCCAAATAAAGCATTAGGTATGGTAAATGTTTTAAGGATGGAGAACTCTTACTGATGAGGTTATTATGTGAACTTCAAAGCATCAAAGCTAAAGGCTTGTTCCTTAGGGTTGGAGTGTACCTATTCTAGAAACAGATGCTTATGTGATTTACCAGCCCATGGGAACACTTTGAGCCCTCTGGTTCTTAACACTATGCAAATAAGGTTTTAGCAGGGCAAACAAACATTATCCAAGCTTACTCTTAGCATTAGAAAGGCACTGGGGACTGAAGGAGGGTATTTTGCTTGCCTCGGTTTTTTTTTTCTGGTTAATTGAAGTAGAGTTATATATAGCTGTGTCTCCTCGGTATTGATTATTAATACTTGTGTTTCAGTCTGTTCAAAATTGTTCTTTGAATTAATTTAAGCATTACATTTAATGTTTATATTACAGAGCCAGGCATAGTAAAATCTTAAAATTGTAAATATTTCCCAAGAGCATGAAAGCGTAGTTAAGAAAGAAATTGTTTTATTGTGAGGATCTACAGAAAACAACAAAATTCTGCCCTGATTAAATTTATATTCCCATGGGAGGAATAGACTCTTCTATTTTCTCTCTTCTCCTTTCCTCCCTTCCCCCCTCCTCTCTTCACTTTTTCCTCTCCATCCCCATCAAGTCTCGTCTCTTCCTTTACTTTTTGATTAGTACGCAGAGTGAAGTTAAATATTGAGTCGAGCAGTTTCAGGACATAGAACTGAAAGGATTCTCACACACTGTGTGGCCAGAGAGAATGCCTCTGGTAAAGTGGTACCTAAGTATGTATTAAGAGAAATAACATAAATGTTGTCAGAGAACATCATGAGTGGAAGAACTGTAAGTGAATGCTCTGTATATCTGTCATCCTCAAACCTTGAGGATAAAGTAATGCCTGCCAGTGTCTCTTCCAGTCTTATACTCTTAAATAGAAGCCTTCCTGTCGGGTACTTAAAAGAATGTGTTGGTTCATATCCAAGACATACACAGAATGCACACAATGGAGTCGCAGAAAAGAAAAGGTAAAAGCTCGGTGGTGGTGGCACATGCCTTGGATCCCAGCACTTGGGGGGCAAATTGTTCTTCATAAGTTTTATGTCATAGAGAAAACACGTGACTTGACAAATGAAAATGACACCTCAAGTGTTGCTTGCCACTCATGGCCTGAAAGATACAACCACATTAAAACACCAGATGGTGTGATTTTTGTAAGCATTGTAAGCTAGAATATTGGTATTTTCTCCAGGATAAAATACCTACTTCTATTAGAATAGTCTACTTCAGTCAAGTTGTCAGTGAAAAACCAATCACCTGAAATGCTTTACATAATTTAGGTGCCATACGATGTGATCATTTGTCTCTGGAAACATAAAGACTGAGAGAAGTTAGGGTCATACATTTGTTAAGGGGCGTACTGTACCCCAAGACATAGCTTCATATTTTTCAGTAAACACAAGCATGCTTTTCTCTTATTAAACAGAATTTATATCTTTAAACCAAATCGCCAACCCATTTTATAAAGCAGGGACTGATGTACATGATTTTTACATAACCTGTTTGTATTGCTGGTGTAGCAATTTCGACCTTCATGGTGGTGCCGTGTGATCAAATATTTTTGTAATGAGAGAGAAAAGATATGTAAATAACAGGATGCTGTTTAAGTGGTCATTTACAATACTCACAAATTTGTCAACAGTAACTCTGTACTTCAGTACCTGAAGTTGTTTTCCAGGTCTTTCATTTTACGTATTGGCAAGCATTCTTTAAGTTCTTCAAGTGACAGAAATTTTAAGCTGCAGTTTGCACCATCATCTACTAACTGTAACATGCTTTATTGAACAATGACATATGACATGAGATTTCTACCAACGGTGAAAGCATGTTGGGTCCATAACCATTTTGGTTTGATATCATTTGAAACATCTGATCAATACTATCAGTTCTGCAGAAAGATTAAAAGTTTTGTGTATACATTAAATGTGTGACGTAAACTTCAAACAATTCATGTATTTCTGAGGGACAACATGACTATTCATAGACTGCAAGTTACAGTGCTCACCAATATAAAAGTTGACTGATCAATTCTGATATGTTATCATGATGCATTATAATATTTAGAGGAAATAAGAAAGCTGTACTTCTGAAGCAAAGAATTCTTGCAGAGTGGTATTTGTATTAAATGAAAATGTGCATCCTTTGGACAAAAACATGCCAAAGCTCATGCATACAAATTAGTTTTTTAAGGGTAATGACATTATAGATATCTTGGTGCTCTTTTTAGAAATCCTTTACCATTTTGGTTTTAGACTTCTTCACTTTACTTTATGTGTATGTGTGTTTTGCCTGCATGTATGTATACATATTTAATGTGCCTACTGTCCTTGGAGTTCACGTGAAGGATCCCCTGATGCTGGAGTTTCAGATGGCAATAAAGCACCTTGTTGGTGCTTGGACAAGAACCCAGACCCTTTGCGAAAGCAACAAGTGTTGTCAAGCATTGAGATGTCTCCTCAAGGCTCCTCAGACATTCTTTTCAATGCTATTAAAAATGATACAGTAATACAGATTAAAAATAACACAGTGATATGAGCCTCAAGGAAAAGTGACAATTTACAGGCTGACAAATGTCACCATCTCTTAATTGCTCATCAAGTACTCATTCTGTCAACTCTTTTCTGTGCTGTTGAATGTAGCTGAAACGCCTGCTGGGAATGTGTATCTGCTTATCTGTACTTCCGAGTAAAGCTTCCATGGTCTTCTGATTGGAACAGGATAAAAACCCCTGATGTGATTTCCAAGGCCCTGCTTGCTGAGATGCCTTGTGCCATTTCACCATTCCTTCCAAGCGAATGCCACTTTATCCTAGGAAGAAATGCTTCCTGCTTTACCTTGTGACTTTGCATGTTGTCTTCATTGCCACCTTTTCTCTTCCCTTAGATCCTTCTCAGCCTTCGGAATTTAGCTTCAAAGTCAGTTTCTCAGGGAAGGGCCTGTGGATTTCCCCCTTTCATCACTGACAACCTTCTGTTTCTGGTTTATTTGTTTGCTTTAAAACAGGGTCTTACTATGTATTCCTATCTGGCCTGGAACTCACAATATAGCCTAGGCTCGCCTTGCCTCTGAAGTAATAGAATTAAAGGTGTGCACCACCATGTTTAGCAGTGATATGTGTGTAAGCGTGATATAATATCTATCACACACACACAAACACAGGTATATACGAATGAATCATAATCCAATAAACCAGCAGACTAAAAATTATGGATTTGGAAATTTCTACATATAGATAATAACAAGGATGGACCATTGATGTTTTTTAATTTACTCCATTTAGATCTTTCTGCCACTCCTGTTTGTATCTAAAGGCTCTTTGAGATAATTGCTGGGGCTGGTTAATTGCTTAGCAGTTAAGAACACATATTTATATTGTGACAACCTATTTGATTCCTACCATCAACATCAGGAAGCTCATAAGACCTTTATAACTCTAGATCAAGGTAATCCATCACTTATTTTTTGGCCAGCAGAGGTACCTGCACTTATGTACACACACACACACACACACACACACACACACAGACACACTTAAAAACAAAATAAACCTTAAAAAATTGCAAAAAAAATGCTCAACGATTTGGAGAAGACACTTAAAACATTTAGCATTTATTTCTTGAAATTTTGGCTGATGGCATGACCCCAGTCTTTCCAGTGATTATGACTTTTATATATTCAGAGAAAGAAACTGAATTCCCTTGAAAAAGATGAGCAAAACATATTATTTATTATCTTATGGACATAATTGTCCGAATCTCTATTTTTTAAAATCATGTGTGTGTAATTTTCAGTCATTTCATGTGAGAATAATTCAAATACAGAATCAAATGAGCCACTGGGTAGCCTCTCAGCATTTTCTCAGCTGTTGGTGCAACATTTATGTCTGCTCGTTTCGAAGTACCATTCTCCTGAACTATTTTCAGCTTCATTTCAGCAAGCAGAACATGGCATTATGTCACCCATGTGCAGTTAGGATGTAGGGAAGAACTGAGAGCAATACTGCCTTCATTATATTTCCCAAAGCCTAGCTTCTGCACAAAGATCATAAAACTATGGTTTTTAGATTTAACTTCAGAAAGTTCGTGGCATCTCGTCTAATCATCTTATTCTTCATTCTACTATTAGTCAGATAATATGCAAAAGAATGCACATATTTTAAAATAAGAATGTCAAATGTTTTTGAAAATATTGTATTTCCAACATAGCAGATATCACATCATCAACCCAAGGCTTTAAAAAACTGAATGATTCTTTGCTTGATTGTGTAGTTGTGTGTGCATGGGCTTTCTGCGGTTCCTTGCACAATAGATGAGTATGATGTCCAGTGGTTGACATGAAAATGTCTTTCTCAGTCACTTCTTTATGTTAATTTTTGAGACAAGATCTGTCCTTGAATCAGAACCTAGCTTTGACCATTTCTCAAAGATGGTTAACCCTGAAAACCTACCTAAAACTAACATTAGGTTTATGAAACAGGTTGTATTTACATATATTTGGGATATATATATGCTTGCAACAACAATTAATGACAAAAAGAGGCCATGAATTTGAAAAGAGAGTAAGGACAGGTACACGGGTGTCGGCTCCTAGCCAGCATGTCCAGGCGAGAGGAGAGAGCCCAGTCCAGCCAAGTCTATCCTGGGCTGAGCGGGATGGCAAGTGTTGGCGGCCAAAACGAAACACACCAGGCCGGGAATCTTGTCCAAGCAGGAACTCAACTTTAATGTAGCAATCTCTCTCGCTTATATAGAGAAGGCAAAGGGGGTGGGCACTTAGGTATGGGGAGAGATGACGTAGGAGGCGGGGAAGAGGAAGGCGTGACTGACAGGGCCAATAGCATAGCTCTATGTCAGCAATGACAGGGTAGAGGGAGGGCCCAACAGGTCTTGCTGAGTCCCTCCTATGCAGAAGTGACTCAGACAGGTCTCAGAACTTAAGCCAGGCTCGGCTATGTCCCCAAAGGCCCAAACCAGGTTCAGAATGGGGTCCAAGACTACCATTTCCTGGGACACCACTCTCTCGCCCTCAGGTCAGTGGTAGGAGGAGAACACCCCCAGTGCCGTGCTGTTGGGGTCCAGTTCTGAGCCCTGACCCAGAGCTGCTGCAGTCACTGCCAACCTGGGGCCCCTGCACCCCACTCCTATGACTGGGGTAGCCCCAGGCTGCATGACGTGCTCCCCTCTGTGGGCCAGGGAGGTGTGCCCCACGGCCATCAGTGGCCCCTGCTCCTCTAAGAGGAAGCCGGGGCGCTCCCCTCCCTGTGCCATTGCCAGCTTGAAACTCTGGGCCCTTGGACAGGCTGCCTTGGGCCCTGCTGCCCCCCAGGACGGGGTCACCATGGAGACAGCCACGGCCCAGGCCCAGACTGGGCAGTGGAAGGGGAGAGGCTCGGAGGGCTGTCATCATGGAGATGGCCCCAGCTCTAGCAGGGCAGCTCCGCTAGAGATGTGGCTGTGCTGCTCGCGATGCGGTGGCGGGAGGCGCCCCCAGAGGTCCAACACATGGGAAGGTTTGTTGTGAAAGAAGGGACAGGGAAATAAGTACTTAATAATTATGTAATTATAATATCAAAAATAGTAATAAAAGAGATTAAATATTTTTAGATTATTCTAATGAAAATAGGATAAATATCATTTCTTGATATACCTATTCAATGAAGAGGTATGCCACATTGCAGAGGCCATTATTCAGCCTAGCACACTAACCCCAGTTTAGTCTGTCCTTCCAGTACACTGCCTGCTGATTGATCTGTCAGTTTTCTTGCAGCCTCACATTCTACTCATTTCTGCCTGTCTGTTTCTTCCAGCTGATGACCCCTGTTGAGCAAAAGGCATTCTTTTATTTATTTGCTTGTTTAAGATGTGCAGTGTCTTGAGACTACCTGATATGCTTCCAATAATTGAAATATTCTGTTTGTGATAATTCCTAGACTATTAAGTTTTTAGGTGATTTATTCATTATTTGAAGTGGACTTTGAAGCAAACTCAGATTTTAGCAGGTGTGAATTGAGGAGATTTCTTTATGAAGAACTGTGTGATTAATAAAAAGCCTTTGTTGGCAAGATGAAAGAAGAAAAGTAAGTAGAGATCAGCATCGAAGAGTTTTCAAATGAGTGTACGATGTAATCACACAATAGTCATGTGAAACTGATTCTTGTCACAATATCCTTATCAAGCATTCTATAAACTTATCTTGTACAAGGTTTATTGTTGTTTTGAAAATGTCTGTTATATATAAATATGTTTACTCTTCAAATTTAGAGACAATTAGAAATTGTTGTACTAATCACTTTTTATTTGCAAGGCTGTGAAGTGTTAGTTGAAGGACCATAGACATAGTCCTCTAAGCAAAGGTTTGATTTATTATGTTTATCTCATTCCGTAGTTCTGATTGTTTTCATAGCATTAATTGGTTGTGTGAAAATGACTACTGGTGTACATGTGCATTTTTAAGTAGCAAGCAAACAATAGCCAGAATGTATATTTGTTTTAATTTGATTCAACTTAGATAGAACTATTCATGTTTATGTTCACAAAAAAGCGTCTTAAATTCAATTACTTTCATAAAGGACGAACTATGAAAGAATTTAATTGCTCTATATCAAGTTTGGACAAAGTTAGGTTACTTGAATTTGAACACTCAGTATAAATGAACTGTTTTGTCATATGTTAGTTTAGAATGATTAAATGGCTTCTTTCCTATGTCTTATATTCACATTGTAATTTTTGTACTTTTGCTTAACCACAAAATGCTATACCCTGTAGGTGGGATAACTAGTTCCATAGCTTCTTAATGAAAGGAACATTGTGTTACCTGTAACTAACATCTCCTCTAGATTGACTGTTTTGGGAAAGGGCCAGAAGTGGAAAATATTAAGCGTTAGCTACTTACAATGACATCATTCTGTCTTTAATTAAAATGTGTCCTTAATATTTCACCAAGGTGTTCAAACTGTATAGCCTTATCTGATTTCACTTCTTTTAACTTAAACTATTTTTAGTTTTATATTTGATACTTAATTTCTGAAGACTAATGAAAGGTACCTCAAAACATTTAGGAAAATGCAACTCAGAAATACCTTGCATACATTTTATTTTTCGGAGAATCAGCTTATAAGGAAAAAATTACATTGGTTCCTATACATCATGTAACTGTGTATATTAAGTGCCACTTACTTTAGGTCAAATGGATAGAAAGGTATATAACACAAGAAGAAAAATGACTTAAAATTAAATGGATGGCCTATGACAGAACAAATGGTCAAAGACATTGAAGCATCAATAGTAGATCATTGAAGTATCAGTAGGCTTTCTGATCATACCTTTTCCCTGCAGTGGTCCCTTTAAGACAAACTTTCCCTTCTCCCTATGCAAGCTCTGCAGTACTTGAAGCAGCAGACTGGTATTCTTAATACAGCATTGTCCTATGGAGGGAGGTGAGGCTGTATAATAGCATCATCTCATCATTGATATTAGATACAGAACACTGAGCAGATAATATATGGATGAAAAACCACAAGTTCACCTTATAAAAGACATTTTAATGTTTTCTCTCAATAGGTCATTTACTAAAATCTAAAAGTGGCCTCATTTATTACAGTGAGATACATAGATATTATTTTGTTTTGCTTATTATTTTGATTTTTGTTTTTGTTTGTGTTTTTCCTTTTCAGACAGAGTCTCTATGTAGCTCTAGCTGTCCTGGTACTAACTATGTAGACCAGGCTAGCCTCAAACTCAGAGATCCACCTGCATCTGCGTGCCAAGTGCCGGAATTAAATGTCGTAGTTGTGCCTTTGCTCATGTGAACATAAGATATTAATGTTGAAAGAGATATATGGATTCATCTCTAGTAAGGAATACAGTTATTTGTTAAATGGACTATGGTACTGATAAGTTGAACATTATCATTCTTTCTTATAGAGTCTAATGGTCAATAAGCAAGTTGGACTATCCATTGGTCCATTCCTTCCCTGAGACCTTGACTGTAGCATGTGGTATTAAGTGGGCAAGCTATAATCAGGCAAAAAAAGGACTGCTGGTGTAGAAGCCTTTAGGTGAGATATCGCTCTACTCCTTGCCAGTAGTCATTTTGCCTAGTTAAATTGACTCTTGATAACTGTACTTCTGTGCCTAAGATCATATTAGGGGGTAGCCGATGATTTTAACAGGTTCAGAAAAATATTGAAAGATCCAAGTTGCACAAATGAGACTGAAAGTCACCAGAGCGGGATAGAAGAGAGACTGATGGAATCATGGAGTTGGATAAGGAACTGGGCATTGGTGAGTAACTCATTGGGAGATGGGCATCACCAGGACAGAAGGAAGGCTGGTAGGCCAAGTTTTCTTATAGAATAGTTAGTTTTATAGAATGCACATATACACACCAGAGATAAAGAAATAATGTCCTCCTCTAAGATCCATATCTATTATATAGTTAAATTACAATTGTGTGTGTGTGTGTGTGTGTGTGTGTGTGTCTGTGTGTGTTCTGTCAGTCTCCTGTGCTTATTCACTAAGGGATTCTGGAAGTAATGACACTTAAATAACAATACCTTTACCCACTAAATACCAATCTTATTAAAAAGAATCAAGGATACTTGTAGAAGTAGTTTCACTGAAACCTAGAAAACATAAGATGAACCTTAGATATTAATGTGGGAATGAAGGAAGGAAGGAAGGAAGGAAGGAAGGAGGAAAGCATCAAGGAATACAAGTAAGAGATGAAGAGACAGAGGAAGGACTGGAAAATATAAAAGATCGGTGTTATATATATATATATAGAGATATATATATATCTCTCTCTCTCTATATATAAATATGTATGTACTACTGGGATCACATTGAATTTTAGAAATAGTCACTAGCTAGTGTATTTCTCTTCTGTATCTGTTTAAGAACTGAGAGTATGGTGCTGAGCAATTTAAAGTTGGTTTAAATGAGTATACAAACATAGGCCTAGGAAGGAGAAATATGTATTAGGAAATAATGCTCGCTGCCTGTTATAAAATACTTTTCAAACTACATTCATGGAAGTCATCTGATAGTAATAGAGATTTTGATGTGACACGAAATGCTAGGCTATCTAAACTACATATCCTTGTAGACAGCTGGCAAGACTGTGCGTTCCCTGTCTGCCCCACAGTGCTATAATTATTTCACTAACCTAGGAGGTAAGTTTATTAATCTTTGAAATTCCATCACTGATTAGCCCGACCCCGTTCCGCATGCTTCAGTCACCATCCATGGAAACAGGTCCTTTGTTTACTCCCATTTGGCACAATTCCCATCTCCTAATTTGATCACCCGCACCTGGAAAAACTGGTCATTTCATTTGACAACTCAGGTGCCCTCATTAAGGAACAAAGCATTACATAAATGCTACTGAACAAATTTGAATTGTTCTCACATAAGCACCTCACTTTCCGACACACAAAATGTTCTGTGAAAAGCACAACACAATCGCATCTTTTGGCCGAGACTAGAAATACTCCATACTGTCTAGAGGAAAACACTGTGTAACTGGAATGAGTTGGCAATGTTCTTTCCATTTTTGGCATGGTTCAACACGAGGAACAACCTCTGCCACCAATGTGGCTGGCATGGGTTCTGTGCTAAAAGAGACAGCTGGCTTATGGACCTTTAAACACAAGCGTCGGTTTCCACAAATGTGAAATGAAACAGTTCTTACTTGTGACTTTCATCACTGAAATATAATTTTGAGAATTATTTGTATGTGGTACACAGCATCTGTACAACTTCCACTTATGGACTGCATTTTGTGCTATGAACATCCATAGTCTGTTTTGATAAGTTTTAAAACATAGGTGTTTCCCCTGCAAGGTGTATGTGTATCTGTAGCTCGGACTTGATCTTCATTTTTAGGTACAGAGGTGATTCTGTTACCCTACTCCATGTGGATAAAACCTGGTGAATTAGACTGTTCAAAATGTCATTAATTGCAGTATAACCCAAATCTATAGCTTCCTCTTGTACATCTTTGTGAGTAAAAGGTGGAGAAGTCTGTAAGGCAGGAAATCAATGCTCTTCTGTAATTGTTTTCTGCTGTTTCTTAGCTTCAAGATGTAGTTACCAAGTGCTGTTGGTTGTATATCTAGTGTCTAGTATTCTCTTTATCTGTGCTTTGCTGCCCATTCCTGCAGTCACTATTTTAGTGTGGACTATGCACTTCTAGCTGGCCCCAGATTCTCCCGATCCTCTGAATACATGCCCCCTTCCCTCTCCGCTTCCTTGTTCGGTATTCTCCTCATCTCTTCTCCTTCCTTTTCTCCTTCCTTTTCTTCTTCCTCTTCTCCCACCCACCCTTGTGTTGTCTTACTCTTTTGTTTTTTTTGGTTTTTCGAGACAGGGTTTCTCTGTGTAGCTCGGGCTATCCTGGAATTCACTCTGTAGATCAGGTGTTGTCTCACTCTTCTTAGCTTAGAGAGCTCATAATTAGGATTCTACAAATCCTCACATCATATCTTATGGATCATTACTGTCTAGTGAGTAGATTTAGTTAACAAACTACCCCCAAATCTAGGACAAGCCATCTTGACTTCTATTTACCACAGACACCTGCTTCTCTGGTGTTCCGGATACCTTTACATCATGCAGATACATTTTGAAATTATCATCTTGACTTGCAATTATTAGCAAATATCTTTTTCTGTCATCTGCTAGACAGCCTTCTCCTCTACCTCACTTTCCTATTGGATTCATTTCCATCTGCTGCTCCTATTTTAATCAGTGCCTCCATGGAAATTGCTCCCAAATTTCAAACTATCAGCTGAGTAACTTTCAGGACGTTAAACCTACACACCAACCACCTACTATTAACTATGTATTCTGGGACAATAAATCCAACCTATCATCTTGCCACCCATTTTGCATGTCCCTTTATGTCCAATCACCATGCTACAACAAATAAAAGTCAGAAATAATATAGTGATGTCTGGGGAGTTTTAATGCCTTTAGCTTGATCCACCCAATGGCCACTAGTAGAGTAAGGGAGATGGTATCAAAAACTGTACCTTAGGGTTTGTTGTTTGAAAAAGACATCTCACAGAGAGGCTATAAAGATGACAGAATAGACAAAAAGCACTTTAAAACTCTATATCTTTTATGTAAACAAGAACATTATCACTCAAATAGAACAGCAAAGTAACCAAATCCTAAACTGCTTTTCTAACCCCTTTGTAACGGTTTCCTTTTTTGATGTATGCAGAACACTTGTGTGTATGCGTATTTTTGCATTTGTGTGGTCACCAATGTTTGATTGCCTGTGTGTTCATGTGGAGGTTAGTGTTGGAATTGATCAGTTATTTTTCCACCCATCGATTTAGGTGGTGTCTTTCACCCAAACTCAGAACTCACAAATATGGCTTGCCGGGGATTCCGACTCCATCAGATTACAGGGAGTTACCAAGCCCATCTGTAATATATGTGGATTTCTGGATAAGACCTCAGTACAATGTTTGAAAAGCGATTGCTTAACTATTGAGCCATCTCCCCAGACTCCTCTCCTATCCCCTAGTTTTATTATTTTGCATAGAAATGATATATTAAAAACATTACTATATAAAGCATCTCTAAGTTTATGCTAGATATAATTTTATTGAGCTGTTTACCAAGTGCTAAAACACACATCAGTTAACCTCATGATATCTGGAGCCCAAATACTTCAATGAGAACAGAACACAGTATAAAAAAATAACAAAGTTGAGGTTGCATTTTCTTATTACTTTATATACAAGAATGAACGAATGTCACAGCTGGAGTTAACATAAGAAAAGTGACTTGAGTCATTGCTGTGGAACAAAATCCTTATTTACTCCTGTTCTATTTGCTGTTTTAAAGTTGTCAGATTGAATGTTTTAATAGTTTGCTTCCTGTATTAAAATTTGGATATTTCCTTTATTTACATTTCAAATGTTTTCCCCTTTGGAAAACCCCTATCTCATCCCCTCTCCCCCTGTCTCTATGAGGGTATTCCCCCACTGACCCACCCACTCCCATCTTCCCTCCCTAGCATTCCACTATACTGGGGCATCTAACACCCTCAGGCCCAAGGGCCTCTCCTCCTACTGATGGCCAACAAGGCCCTCCTCTGCCACATATGTGGGCAGCACCATGGGTCCCTCCATGTGTATTCTTTGGTTGGTGGTCCAGTCTCCGGGATCTCCGGAGTGTCTGGCCAGTTGACAGTGTTGCTTCCTCATTAGGGCTGTAAACCCCCTCAGCTCCTTCAGTTCCTTCTCCAACTCTCCCATCTGGGACCCCATGTAGTCCAATGGTTGGCTGCGAGCATCCACCTCTGTATTTGTTCAGACTCTGCCTGGAGACAGCTTATCATGCTTCCATGAGCAAGCACTTCCCAGCATCCACAAGAACGTCCGGGTTTGGTGACTATATATGGGATGTATCCCCAGGTGGGGCAGTCTCTGGATGGCCTTTCCTTGAGTCTGCTCCACTTTGTCTCAAAATTTCCTCCTGTGAGTATTTTGTTCACCCTTCTAAGAAACACTGGATTTCATTTTTTTTCTTTGTTTTCTTTTAGTACATCCATGATGCATGATGTTAGGATGCTTTAAGTTTCAAGTATCTCAGACAGGACTCAGTTGTTCAACTGAGTATGTAACTGTATGTTATTGTCTCAGGAAGACACCCATTTTACATGGATAGGAATGATCCAGTTTCTTGCCATTCCTTTGCCCTCCAAGTCTTGATTCATCCACTTGGACTTAAAAGTTGGTTACTTAGAAGCTGCTCTATGGCTTCAGGCATAAGAGGTTCAAGACAAACAGAGTATTTCTTTCATACAGCTGTGTTTTGATTTTATTGCAAAAACTAATCATTTCCTTGTCTTTTGTTTTTACTGGACAGAAGTATGGCACATACCTCTGGCAAGTCAGTCATTGGCTAGAAAAAGGTAATACCTAATTGGCTTAGACTAATCAATATTCTTCATTTTAGTGTTTCTCTTTGCACATGGTAATTGGAAAGTGAGTTGTAGGATTCAATGGTGGCTTTGTCATCAACAAAGAAAGCAGTGCCTACGGGTAGGCAGTCTGCAGTTCCGATAGTCATCAAACATGTTCATTCACTAGACCTTGCTAATGAGCCTACAAGTCTTCACTGCAGGGAAGAAAACCCACAAAGAATCTTATAAATGAATCTAGGTATTAAATGTATTTTCTGGACCTTTATAGAAAACATTTATAGAATAGTACACAGTAAACCTCTGAGTAACTAAAGAACAGAAGAGATGTTCTAAGGGTCTACATTTGCATTCCTTAATGTTATGTATTTCTATGTGTCAGACTTTTTACAATGAGACTGTGTCATAAATCTTGTACATTGGAAACAATGATTATAGTGTTCCTTAGCTGTATATTAAAATATAAAAGCTCCTAGATTAAAATATCTTTCCTGCAATTAAAAAGTTGTAATAAAGCACAATGGCAGACAACGTTCTGCTAGTCAGTCATCCCCAAGAAAGCAATTTCTTGAGGTGTAGGAGGGTGATTATTAAATACAACAGAGAGAGAGATGGTATTTAAAAAATATTAAAGGATTTATTCCAGTGCAAACCATCAAGTCACTTTAAAACCAGCCATTTCTGGGCCTATTAGTTCTTTACCAATCAGTATGTAGCCACTGGCCTCGTGAACCTATTGAATACTTCAAGTCTAGCTAGTTGAATCGAGATGTGCTAGTACGATAAGAAACCCACTCAATTTCAATACGCTAAAATATGTCTTGAAGCAATATTCTGGATATAGTTGGCTTCTCCAATACAATATTAAAATTTTATCTGTCTGCTCCAATGTATTTGTTTGTTTGTTTATTTATTTATTTATCACTTATCCATTTTTTCATTTATTTTAGCTCCTAAAGATGTGAAAGGACACAAGCAACATAGTTTCAGTCTAGACCAGTGGTTCTTAACCTTCCTAATGCTGCCACCCCTTAATACAGTTTCACATGTTGTGGTGACCCCTAACCATAAAAGTATTTTGTTGCTACAGTATAACTGTAATTTGGTTACTGTTATGAAACATAATGTAAACATCTGATATGCAGGATATCTGATATGTGACCCTCAAAGTGGTTGTGACTCACAGGTGACAACTGCTGATCTAGAAATTTCATGATGTGACTGGATGAGCTTTCATGGTGTGGGAATGACTGGGCTCATATTAACACTGGTAGCAACAGCTCGATATCTTTGGAGCAACATTCATTTTAATAGCACAGATAAATAGAATCTAGATGGATGTGATCTATATAGAAACTAGATAGGTAATTGCAGTAGGGTAGAAACACTCTAAAGACACAAGAAGGAATGACTTTTTAAAACTGAATAAAGGAATGTTATTAAGAATTCTGGGAGATTCTATCAATCAGATAAACTTCTGGGCGTGATAATAATAAAGATGGATCCAAATGCTATTAATTTTATTTAAGGAAATGGTAATTGAGTTAGTCAATGTGTTATACTGCATTGCACTTGATTCTGACCTAATGATGACATTGACCATAGCAGTGGAGGGATTTTCTACCTCTTTTCAGTTCAAGAATTGTAAGTTTATTGAAGCCCCATGCTTAAAAGAAAATAGACACTTTCACTGGGAATTTCTGATAATATAAAACCTGAGACACGGGGCTTATTAGGCTTTCATGAGGGACATCTGGAGAGCAGAATTCTAGGACAGAAGGATGCCCTGGGAGCCTCAGGAAGTGCTATAGGAATTTCAGAATAAGCTGTTGGCAGAAGCAATATTTTGGATATACTGAGCTCTTCAGATATACTTCTAAAATTGTATCCATTAATTACTTATTTACTCATCTGTTTCCTTACTCTTCTGAACAATGTGAAGATACATATGTGATTCATCCTATGGCATTGCAGCTAAGATTTTAGGTTCCCCTTATCAGTATCATCTTCTCATGCTTTTCATGATAATCGCATCCAAAGCAAATATAGACTGCAATTTAAAACATTTGCGAATAATGGGGGGGATATGCTTTGCAGTACTCAGGAATGAGGGACACCGAATCTTCAGCTTCAGGACTCTGTATGGCCATCTCCCTTTTAATACCCTCTGAGACCAACTGATAGTTCCATCTCCCCCTCCCCCAATTTTTTTTCTGGCTGAATTTGAATAAGCTTCTGAATGCCCATTTGCCTAGTATCCTAGTTTACTCTTGTTCCTATGATAAAAATCTTAACCAAAAGTCATTTATTTTGCTTACACTTTCATTTCATAGTCCATCATTGAGAGAAGAAAGGGCAGAAACAGGCAGGAACCTGGAGGCAGAGACCACGAAGGAACTTTGCATGTGGGCTTGCTCCTCAAGGCTTCTTCAGCTTGTTCTTTTATACAATCCAGGATCACCTGCTCACAAGTGTGTGAACCTTCTCACATCAGTCACCAATCAAGGAAACGCCCCACAGTCATGCCCATGGTCCAATCTGATGGAGACAATGTTTCCATTCGAGTTTTCTCTTCCTAGCCGACACTAGTGTGTGTCCAATTTGACAAATAAATCAGCTTCAAACCCAGGGATTTAACTCTTAAATTCTTTTTCAACTTATATATGATTTTCATTTTTCATACATTTTGATTTTTACAGATTTTGATTTTTTTTAAATCAAAATATTAAAATTTTAACACTAACACAAGAAAGTATAAAAAAGGCTTTTAGTATAAATATTGTCGGTTTTCTACCAAATTGACATCAAATGCATACAGGAAAATAAAGTAATTTCTAAAATATATACATTTCATGAAAATGTAAATGCTACTGATTGGAAATTTTATAGGATTTCTTACTTGGATGAAAATATGTATAACATGATTACATATGTTTTAAAAATAATTTATTTATTTTAATTTATGTGTACATATTAGATGTATTTCAGTGTACATGTGAGTGTACTACCTAAGGAAACAAAAAGAGGGCATCAGAGCCCTGGCACTGTGTTACTGACGGTTGTGAGGTGCTTTGTGCGTGCTGAGAACTGAACCACACTCCTGCAAATGCAGTCATTGCTATTAACCAGCTCCAGGTTGCATATCTCGACACTGAAATTCAACTCCATTGCTATCATGTAAAAACTAACATTAAGTATTAATAATTAGAAAAATAAGATACTTTCAAACATTTTATATGATATATGTAAGATACAGAAAGTGAGCATATTTCTACAATTCTTTATATGCATATAGAGAATATATGTATATGTCGATATTCACACTTGCAAGCATGTATTGATGCAACCAGATAACTACAAGTATTTAGACTTATTTAATAGCTTTTGGATGCTTTTTTCATTTTGTAAATTTTTCCATAAATTTATCACATCATATAATAATATAGTATTTATAAACTTGATTTTCAATAAGCAACATATCTAAGATCATTCCATTTTAGCACATATATATCTATACCATTCTATGAAAAGTTACTTAGGCTTATTTAGCATGTAGAAGTATTTAAAATGTAATTCCACAAAGTCTGAGGGAAGCCACTTAGTTTACTTGTGAATGAACAAACTATATTTTTACTCATGCTCTTAGACATGTCTACATTTGAGAGGCTGATGTCTATTATCTTCTACATTTACAAATAAGGCAACAATTCCCAGCAAACATCAACCCAGATCAGTCAGAAAGTGTCACTCTGGCATTGGACTATACTTGGCAACCATTCATTTCTGTCAATTGGATTAGAGCAAATTACATTGAATGAAGGATATAAGAAAAGGACAGACTTCCCAACTGCATAAAGAGCTGTGATGACTATTTACAATTGAAGAAAAATCTCAAGACCCACTAGATTTTGTGAAAGACAGACTGTGGTTGTCACAATAATGGAGTCACATTGTCTATATGACTACAGCGGAATTTCAGCTTCACTCTAGAATACACAGATACACTGCACTAACTACCACCTTTCTGCCTTTCTGGCAAAAACATTCAGATCTAAACATTGTGGAAGAAATCTCCATTTGTTTTGCAGAAGGTCAAACAAACAAATGGATGATGAATTCCCTTAATTGCCCCTGATACCTATAAGAACACAAGACTGAAACACAGTCTAATAGTACATGGTGGAGACATTTGTGTCCAAGTCATTGCTAGTCACTGTTCACCTTCGCCAATATCCATCCTTAATTCAGCTAGTTTTACAAGCCCCAGCAATTTCTTTTGGTAAGGGATAGCAACCACATCAAACACACAATGTTTTAGACATATTTGATACATTTCACAGAGATATTGTTATTTATCAAATAACAAGTAACACTTATGCTCCATACTCCATAAGCTGTCATTCCAGGTCTGCAGATTTATTACACATGGTTCTCATCCAGTGACTCAGGTGGACTTTTAGTTTCTTCATATATTAGTATATTCCTAATGAATAAATGGAAAATTAAGTGGTTTTTTTTTTTAATTTTCAGGAGGGATTGCTAAGAAATCCATAATATATTTCCTCTAAGCATTAAGTTACATCAAATTAAATTGAAAGGGCTTTGAACATAGATAGTGTCTTTGCAAGGAGGTTTGCCATACAATTAATGACATGCTTGGCCTGTTGACATTTGCTTCTTGTGATGTACAGAGGGTAGTTTCTGTTTGTTATTTTAGGAAGGAGTAAAAGAGAGAAAATAACTTCTAAGAACATCATCACATCTAAACCTTCCCATATAGAGGTCCATTCTAACCTGCGTGTTTGGGGCTCTAGGACACAATGTAAAGATGCAGATGCTCCAGGAAGCACCTCCTTGACACCTGCATGTTTTGGGCTCTAGGATACAATGTAAAGATGCAGGTGCTCCAGGAAGCACCTCCTTGATACCTGCGTGTTTTGGGCTCTAGGATACAATGTAAAGATGCAGATGCTCCAGGAAGCACCTCCTTGACACCTCTAGTGCTGAAAGAAATAAGGAAACTGAGTATTTGTCATGTGCTTCCTTTTCTCTCTCTCCATGAATCTCTGACCCTTTAACTTGAATATAGCAATTTCAGAGCGCAGGGAAACCTGGACTCTGTATTTATGTTGTTGACTATAGAGATTACTTCCTTTGCAGGAGCATGGTGGGTAATGACAGGCCCTACACAAGAAAACGGAAACCCGGATTTTATTATAATGTTTAGAGAGAGATAAGTTTACTTAAAACAACCTCTATTATAGCCCTTTCTTTTGCTTGCCCTTTGTGTGCAGAGGAAGGATAGTACTGATTAAAATAGCATGCTAAACCACTTGGGTTCCTTTAAATGGTATAAACCTGAAATATCACATCAACATCACAAACAGAAAGGACATTCACCATTCACAAAATTTGAGGTTTTAACGTCTCAAACTCATCTGACATAAATGATGTAAATGTAACATTTACCAGGAGGCAGTGAGTGCTTCAAGACCCTCAGGTGTCCTTCAAAGTCTGTTGTTAGAATCATAACTTCTAATCTGGATCAGAGTTATTGTTTCGGAGATAATAATAAGATGGTCCAATAAGATAGATTTGAGGACACAGGAAATAAATACAGATTATCTCTACAATGTAATGTGTATATCTATTTGAATAAATAGTAATAATACATTTGTCTTTTTAATCTATATAAATTGTGATCAGGTAATCTAGCCTCTGCCTGTCAATTTCACAGAAATCATTATTCTTTAGGAGAGTATTATAGGATGGAATTTAAGGTGATGTTACCTTCGATGATGTACTCACTTATATCTACAAAGATTCTTCCCCAGTAAGATTGCCTCCGTGTGCTCTAGTATATGAAAAATGTTTTAGGGAAGGTATATCATCTAACACATTATGATTACCATTTATGAATTAATTGCTAGGAGCATTGATGTATAATTTCAATATATTTAAAAATCTTCTCATTAGTTCTAGTTGTAGGTAGAGTTCTTGCTGGTCCTGTGTTCATAACTGCTTGACTCTGAAGAAATCTCAAAGTACAACAGACATTCCCTAGAAGATCATCATATACATACACACACACACATACACACACACACACACACACACACACCACACACACAGAGAGAGAGAGAGAGAGAGAGAGAGAGAGAGAGAGAGAGAGAGAGAGGAGAGTTGGTCAGTTTCTATTAGTTGGTAGGCTTCTTGTTTTGCCTGTTGTTGAAATCCAGCTTTAATTCTTTAATTCATGGTCACCTGATAGGATACAGGAGGTTATTTCAATTTCTTGTATCTATTTAGTCTTGCTTTAGGACTAAGTTTATGGTCAATATTTGAGAATCTTCTGTGAAGTCCTGAGAAGGTATATTCTTTTGTGCCTGGATATTTGTTAGGTTAATTTGGTTCATAACATGTATTAGCACCATTATTTCTCTGTTTGGTTTTTGTCTTCATGGTCTGTTCATTAGTGACAGAGGGATATTGAAATCTCTCACTATTACTATATCAAGTCCCATGTGTGATTAAACTTTAGTAATGTTTCTTTTACAAATGTGGGTGCCCTTGCAATTCAAGCATATATGTTAAGAACTAAGAGGCCATTTTGATGAATTTTTCCTTTGAAAAGTATGAATGTTCTTTGCCATCTCTTTTGATAAATTCTGTTAGCTATTAGAATAGCTATACTAGCTTGCTTCTTGGGTCTATTTGATGGGAAAATATTTTCCCAGCCCTTTATGCTGAGGTAATGTCTTTCTTTGATATTGAGGTGCATTTCTTGTAAGCAGCAAAAGGATGGATTCTCTTTTCTCATCCATTCTGTTGGTCTTTGTCTTTTTATTGGAATTGAGTCTATTGATGTTGAGAGCAATAAGCAACCCATCATTATTGATCTGTGTTCTGTTCATGGTGACACACACACACACACACACACACACACACACAGGTACCCTTCTCTTCCTTTAGTTTTGCTGGTGTGAGATTATTTATTTCCTGTGCTTTCATGGATGTAGTTAATTTCCTTGGTGAAGTTTTTCTTCTTGTACCTAATTAGGACTGGATTTGTGGAGAGATATTGTATAAACTTGATTTGCCATGAAAATCTTGTTTTTCTCCATCTATGGTGATTGAAAATTTTGCTATGTATAGAAGTCTGAGCTGTCATCTGTGGCTTCTTAGTGTCTGTAACACATCTGTCCAGGCCCTTCTGGCTTATAGAGTCTGTTAAGAAGTCAGGTGTAATTCTAATACATCTGCCGTTATATGTTCATTGCAGCTTTTAATACTTTTTCTTTCTTTTGTACATTTAGTGTTTTGATTATTATGCTGTGGGAGGATTTTCTTTTTAAACCAATCTTATTGATGTTCTATAAGCTTTGTGTATGCTTTAGGTGTATCTTTCTTTAGATTGGGGAAATTTTCTTCTATGATTTTGTTGAAAATATTTTTCTGATTTATGGAGCTGCAAATATTTTCCTTCTTCTATTAATATTGTTTAGGTTTGGTCTTTTCATAATGTTCCTGGATGTTTTGTTTCAGGGACATTTTAGATTTAACACTTTCTTTGGCTGATATGTCAATTTCTTCTACCATATCTTATACCTGTGATACTCTCTCCATCTCTTGAATTGTTAGTAATGCTTGCATGTGTAGTAGTTGCTCACTTACCTAGGTTTCCTATTTCCAGAATTCCTTCAGTTTGTAGTTATTATTATTATTATTATTATTATTATTATTATTATTGATTCTATTTCCATTTTCAGTTCTTAAACTTTTTTTTTTTTAATTTTCTTCAACTGCTTGTTCTTTCTTGGCTTTTAAAAGGGATTTATTAATTTCCTTGAATTTTTTGTTTTCCTGTTTTTCTTTAAGGCTTTTATTATCTGCCAGGCGGTGGTAACACATGTCTTTAATCTCTGCACTTGGGAGGCATATGCAGATGGATCTCTGTTAGTTCAAGGCCAGCATGATAGTAGAAATGAGCTCCAGGACAGCCAGCCTGGGCTATAAAAGTAAAACCTTGTGTTGAAAAATAACAAAACTAACCAACCAACCAAAAAAAAAAAAAAAAAAACAAAAAAAAAAGAAAGAAAGAAAAAGAAAACAGAAAAACCTCTATTATCATCATATAGTTGATTTTAAGGTCTTTTTCATGTGTTTCAGCTATGTTGAAATATTTAGGGCCTACTGTGGTAAAACAGGTGGGCTCTAGTGGAGACATATTGTCCTGGTTGTTATTGTGTTCTTAAGCTGGTGTCCAGGCATTTTGGTTTAAGGTAATTATAGGTCTAGATGATGATCTCTGCATTTGTCTTTGTTGGAGAGGTGTTTTTGTTCCTTAGTTTCTGTTTCCTCTGCATTTTCAGGAGATGAGTTTGTTGTGCGTTGCCTGTTTTAGTAGCCTGTCTGGCTGGTGTGTTCATAGGGAATGCCTGCTTGGGTTGCAGTGCTAGGAGCTAGTGGGGTGTGTATGTGTGTGTGTGTGGGGGGGGGTGTGGGTGGAGGGGTGGGGAATTGGGGACATTGGTCTAGAACAGTGAAAGCAGAGGCCTGTGGGCCGGCTACCTGATCTTTTTATTAGTATGAATGATCTGTGGCTAAAAAAGGGGTACTTCTTGAGTTTTGGACTGGAACATATTGACCAGTGTGGGAGGAAGACCCAGAGAGATGTATAGGAGTCAGGCAGAGGGTGAGGAGGGAGCCACAGCTGATGATTTGTTGCCATTTGGGAGGAGACTAAGGGATTAGGTGTAGGGAAACAGAGACTGCAGAAGGTCTGTGGGCAGCCCACTTGGTTTTCTGGCCGGTGTTACCTGTTGTTGAGCAGGGACATCTAATTGAGTTGGGGACTAGAATACAGGGAAGAGTGTAGGGAGGGAGTTTAGTAGGGTGTATAGTCTGTGAGAACCATAGGAGGTGTGAGCAGGAAGAAGGGAGTCTCCTTCTGGTCTTCTGTTGCAGAGCTAGGGACAAACCTAAAAAATTAGGCCTAAGGGAACAGAAAGAGTGGATCTGGTCTATGGACAGCTAACTTGCTTTTCTGGCAGACATTGCCTGTGTCACAAATAGAATTGTTAAGTCAGTTTTAGAACAAAAATCAGAGATAGGAACCTCCAAGAGCCTACATCCTAGTGTGTCTCTGTACATATTAATTGGGAAGCCTCAGCAATACGAATAAAACCCTTTATCTTTATAGTTTCCTACTCTACAATTCAAGCTCTCTTCCTAAATCTGATTCTCCTAACACAAGTGCCTTTGCAGTAGTACCTACCCTAGCATTCAGACAAAAAGATGATACAATGTATCTTTTCTCCTAGGTCTCCTTACAGTAGCATGGAGATTTCACCAAGTACGCTAGCAAAATTTCTTTTCTATCTCATAGTCTAACATGCCAAAATTTAGGTGAGTCACTGCAAATGAGTGGAATTGGCAGCATAGGCAGAAGTAAACACTTGACTGCAGAGTTTGGAATGCAATGCAGTGACTCAGTGAACTTGGGGAGGCAGGACAAGGTGCATGTGGCCAACCGAAGGCAGCACCTGGACCTGGCAGCAAAGAGCTTCAAGCTTCTTCTTGTGCATTCATTCTTTGGTTTTAGGCCTAGCACTGCATTTTGCTTATTAGAGATGAACCATTTTCCAATATCCATGAACAAATGAAATTCCAACGATTATAGCTGAAGGTTTTAAAAAATACATCACACTAACAGTATGTAACCTTGCAAATGAACTAAGATCATATAAATATTGCATATAGGTACTGTTGACTTAATTAAATAGTAATAAATGATTAATCGTATTCTAATGTCAAGATCAGAGAAATTATTTTCTGATTAATTTAGAATTAGTTAATTCTATATTAATATAGTTATGCCAGAAAAGTAAGTCATCACAAGGAAAGGGTAATTTTCTTTTTAATGTTACTGTACCTATACACATTGAAACTAAAATTGAGATATTTTATATTACTTATCTTTCAATGTTGGTAAATATTCATGGATACAGTTATATATAAAATGTGATAGATATTTAGTTTAATTTTATGGGAAGATGAAAATTTATCTAACATTTATTTCAAAAGAGATGTTAGCATACTTATCATTACAAGATAACCCTGGTTTTTTCTAACATCATTTGATGAAGTAGAATTCTTATCATTGAAAGATATGGTTGAATGTTGTTTTGGTGTATGCTGCTGGCAAGATTTAGCAGAACTGACACATTATATCCAGCTGTAACCAGTGGTCCTCAGAACTTCATCCACATGAAAGCAAGCAGAAGTGGCTGTAATTGAATCTAAGATATTATGCTTCCAAATCCATCTTTAAAACCACATACTTTATTAGTTTATTAATTTGTATCTATTGATTTTTATTATTTATGTATATAATTTTACTTAGATGCCTGATTTTAGCCAATTACTTCAGATTAAACTTTCCCTTTTTAAAATTGTTTCTGTTTTTTATCCTTTAGCATTTGAAAAGGATATTTGCATTTATGACTGAGAACAGAAACACAATTCTGTGTACTCCTGGGCCATTAAGGGTTCCTAGAAAGTACTAACTCCTCCTCAGACTTCCTTTTAACAAGTCAGCATTCTTTAGATTTGAGTTTTCTTCCTTTTCTTAGCCCATTAAGAATAATAATATTGTTATTTTGTAGTTAATTTAATTACTTTCCACTTTGAAATGATGACAGCATTTCCTATTACTGTGAAAGTCTTTCAACTATTGCCATTAATAAGCATTATGGACAAAGCTTGTGAATGAAATAGAAGCATGCCAACTCATGTCCACCCACACACTGTAGCAGATGATGTCAAATGGAGTTTCAGCGCATGGTCTGAGCTTTCTACTCCAGTAGCAGCATGGTGATCCATTGGCTAGCTAGGCATCCTTATCCATTTTGAGCTCATTGCTTGCAGTGATATGAAGATGAAATGTCATTTTATATATTATTTGCATTTAGGAATGTTAATGAAAATTATGGTTGTTCATGCTGAAAAGGTCAGTGTTCATTAAATTAAAACCTCTCAAGATACTAATTTGAAAAATATTCTAAAATGTTAATTTAATTAAACAAATTAGTATATTATGGATTTAAAAAACAACCAAAATGAGATATTTGTAGTTAAAACTCAAATGGCTGTATGGATAAGACAGGTCCTTCAAGTGGGAAAATCATGATGAATTTACCTCTCTTGTGACCCAGAACTTTAAATTACAAGAAGACTATTTTTGGACCCTTAGAAGTTAAGTAAACATTTTTATGAGCATTGGGTTTCAATAGACTGTGTTTAGAAAGGTTTTAAGAACAGTTTGTAGTCTTAATGGTAGGATAATGCCCACTGTAGAGGAACATAGATACTACATGTGGGGTTTTATGGTTGAAGAGCATCTGAGAAGTTGGATACATTAATTTTGATGTGGATTTTGAGAAAGATGCAGAATCTTGTGGAGTTCTAAGCACTTATCCCAGTTACATTATAAAATAATGTAATATTTTCATATTGTTTTTGAGAGGTTAAGATAACAAACCTCAGAGTAGGTATGTACAACTTTTAATTTATAAAACTTTACCAAATACTAATTTAATCTTTTCTAAAATCCAAATTCATATAGAAACCTCCTACTTTAGGTTCTCTCAGCTTTCTAAAATGCACACATGTACATATATGAAAGACATTTGAATGATGTTAACCTATAACTTGGGAACAATCTCTTGCCAAGACACAGTAGGCTATAAAATTAAAGGCTCAGGGCCAGGAATAGATTACTCTCTTTTGAGTTATTAGACTTATAAGACTCCCAGACATTACAGGTCATTGTCATCACCCTTGGTAACTCTCCAGCTTGATGGTAAGATGTAATTTCCAAAGATATCATAGACTTGAGTCATAGGGTGTGGGGAAATTAAACTGGTACTGACCTCGAAGCTTCATTCCTGTTGGGTAGGTATCACCGTCCTTGAAGGTGCTATTCATACTACTGGAGAGGAAAAATAATCAACAGTCTTATGTAACTGTGGAGCTTGTAAGCTACAGTCACTACTGGCCTGGCAAGATATGCCAGCTGGTGCACTAGTGTACTGTGATTGTATTGAACACAGTTGACTACTCTAATTAAATTTAAAACTTGCACCCTAAGATGGAACTCATGTCTGATACCATGTACTGGAACATATATAGCAAGTACAAGCTTTTTATGACTCACTAGGCTCTAGGCTCTAGGGGAAGAGCTGATAATATCATTTGATGGATTTACACTGTTTCATGAATCTAATGTGCCAATATTTGAATAAGTTCATTTCTATTATATCTATATTTAATCAAATTTATACATAGGTATGCCTATTCTGAAGTCATTTGCTTTTTGTTACAAGGGATTCTTGGTTTCTATTTTTTCTTTACAAGGAAAAAATTTGTTCTGTAATACTTGTAGAAGAAATAAAATACATTTAAATTTTACTTATTAACAAGTATTGCACATGTTTTATGAATTTATATGGTTCTTTAAAGCCTTTCTTTGCATTGAATGGTGTCTTGTAATCCACCATATAATGAATTCTGTATTTTAATAAATAAAGAAGAAAAACTAATTGGCAGAGCAATAAAAGCAATGTGAATATGACACGGCCATTTATCCAAATCAAATATCAGAAGCTTAGGGCAATGCTTAAGCTATATCCTTAAAAAATACTTAAGCACTTGCTACATGGAGACTGTTTTGTTGCTATATAGTACCAAATTCCATTTGATTGTTTATGGTTATTACATGTTCCTTCTTTGAAAATCACAGAAGGTATTCTTCTTGTTTGATGAAGAAGTTATAAATCGGTGTATTTTCCTACCTTCCACATTGCGATGTGGTAAAAGAGTTCCTCCTTTTCAATTTATCAAAGGGAAGAAAAATCAAAGGACATTGTGTTATATTTGGCATTCAGCAAGAAAGTAAAAACACAGTATATAGAAACACTTTCTCATCATTGACAGTAGGTCCTGTTTGCAGCTGTGCCATTAATTATGCTCCGTCCAAAGGAATGATATAACTTATAGCAAGTACTTTGACTTGAATGCCTTATACGTAAATGTTTCAGAAAGTAGAAGGCATAAATATTAGTAAGTTATTGAGTATGTTGAAAATACTTTTGGTAAGTCTTTCCACATAACTTTAGAAACAAAACTGGTATCTGATAGCATATGTAAGTAACATTATCAAATGTTACATTAAATATCATAAAATGCTTTCCCATTAGTTTGTCTCTACAGGTCAAAGCACTGTAGTTATGTAATGGAAGCCGCCATCCTTGATTTGATCCGAGCCTGCCCGGCATGGAGTCAGTAACACTGATATACCACTCTCTAAAGAACAATTCTATGGTCTTCCACCATCCCTCCTGCTACCCTCTACAAATTTAGTAGCATGATGAAGATGTAGTCTTGTTTCTTGCTTTTATAGCAAAGATATTTTTTCAGGAAAAAATAAATTCATGAATAAGATTTATGAAACTAATGCACATCCCTAAGGGAAGTGAAATTATCACCTGCAGTCAACAAATACAATGAACCACTAACTAGAAAAATAAAAGTAAATTGGAAAAATAAATATTTCTCATCTAGGTGTTGCTTCCTAGTTCAGTTTATATTTCCTTGTATCACTTAGCTTTTGTTGTTATAAAGCACACCCTCTTCCAAATGTACTGACTTCTGTATTTGGAGTTCATGATTCTGTGTTCGGGATGAGCAATGCATTTGTGTGACAATAGCCTCACTGGTCTTTGCTGGCCCTATTCACGTGTCTGGTCAGCTGAGAGGACGGCTGGTGTTTATGACTCAGAATAGCCTGAAGCATGTCTGGCTACTGTTTTTCTGTGAGCTCTTGGTTATTGTCTGAGGTGCTTCAGCTCTGAACAGAGCAGTGGGTTTTGTACCAGGTTAATGCAGGGTTGCATTCAAAGTGGTCACTAAAGATTAGAACCATAGCAAAAGAAAGAGAGATGCTATACAGGCATGTACTTGTGAAGAATCTGCTTGTACAGTCTGCTATTCTCACATTTGACTAAAAGTACACATGATTAAGCTCAAGTTTATGTGGATAAACATGCCCCAAGGTACAGATACCAGACAGCCTACTGGGGTCTTTTCCTTAACAATGTACTTCACTGTATTTTTTAACTTCCATTTTCCGTGTGTGTGTGTGTGTGTGTGTGTGTGTGTGTGTGTGTGTGTGTACACACGTACATCCTCTCCTCCACTTCACCCACCCAACTTGAAGTTCTTTCACACACAAACACACACACACCCTAACCCCCCCAACCCAACATGACAATAATCCCCTGAAAACAAGGAACACAAAATAACCTCCCACAAAGAACAGCAAACAATTAACAACCCCCATCCCCTGCCAAATTGTAACCAAAATAAAAGCACACACACAACAAAACCATGGGGTGCATTATGTGTTGTCCAGTTGCTCTTGAACATGAGGCCTGTCCAGGAGTGGCTGATACACCCTGTGTCACTCTGTTGTGGAAAACTGATTTTCCTTCTCCCAGCAGGTATAAGTGACAGGCCTGTTGTTAACATTTACCCTAGTGGTTAGGTTTTCATTCATTTCTTTTATTAAAAATTTAACAAAATAAAATATAAAAAGATAAAACACAAAACTATCACATTGAAGTTGGACAGGACAAACCAACAGAAGGAAAAGAGCCTAAGAATAAGGGACTCACTCGTTTGCCCATTCAAGAATCCCATAAATACATAAAACTGGAAGCTATAATATATACACAGAGGACCTGATGCAGTCCCATGTAGGCTGTTCGTATGCTGTTTCAGTCTCTGTGAGATGATATGAGCTTTGCTCTGTTGATACAGAGGGTCTTGGGTTTTTTTTTAATGTTTCTCCCCCAACCCCCAGTCTCTTAAACTCTTTCTGCCACTTCCTGTTCCTGGGCTCTTCTAGGACTGAGTGGTTCATGCTTTCTCAATCTCAGTGTAATGATTGCTGTGGGCCTCTGGATTTATAATCTGGGCTTCTTTCTCCCCTCTCCCGTGGGCATTGCTTTGTTTTTGCCTTGTTAGTATTTTTGTCTTTGGAATCTTTTTGTAACAGATTTCTTTCTCTGCTCCTATTTCTCTGGTGCTAGTCCTTTGCTCGTTCTTCCTTTTCTCAAATTCTACTGAAAGTTTTTGAGAAGAAAACCAAAATTATTCCCATTTAATAGCTTTCTTCTTCTTCAATTTTAAATAGTTCTGTGAACAAACTTTAGGCAGAACTAGTCCCTAGTGATACAAAGTCTGGGTTAAGGTTTTTCAATTTAAACCCTATGGAACTTGAATTCTTTTGATCTTTGCTTGGTTCTGGAAGAACCGAGAGAAGTCTAAGTTAAGACTTGAAGATTAAGCTGCAAGTTTAGCATTTACACGAAAAAAAGAAAAAGGTTGGTCATAGGAAACTTTAACATTCAGAATTATAGCTCATTTTAAAACCCTTTCCAGGAAACTTCAAGTAGCTTTAAAAATGATTTCTAGTAGGGAATAATAAATTGAGTGATTAAATACTTTTGTAATTAAATTATGATCCTGGTCGGTTGTGGTGGCGCACGCTGAAGGAAGCAGAGGCAGAGGCAGAAGGATCACGAGTTCGAGGCCAGCCTGGGCTACACATTTGGGGGCTGGAGAGATGGCTCAGTGGTTAAAAGCATTGACTGCTCTTCCAGAGGTCCTGAGTTCAATTCCCAACAACAACATCGTGGCTCCCAACCATCTGTAGTGGGATCTGATGCCTTCTTCTGGTGTGCCTGAAGACAGCCACAGTGTACTCACATACATAAAATAAATAAATATTTTTAAAAAATTATGAAAAATTATGAACCCAAGAAGAATATAGTACAGAACTGTGTATATGAGCTCTTATCCATTTTATCATTCTGTAAAACTAAAGGATATTCTGAAGCACATAGAAATGCCCATTTGCTTAAGTATGATTAAATAGTTACCCAAAAAAGAGACTATTTGTACAGGTACTAATATATGTGATAATAAATCTAAAATTCATTAAATATAGTAGTTGATAAGTATATTCAATTTATTTTTAGAATAATTCCAGAAAGGCATTTAGGACAGAAAAATGACAATGAAACATATTCCCTGTCATGTAGAGTTTATGGCAATGCTGTTTTCTCCCTCCATATTTCTCCTGCATGTGGCTTTTACTGGTTTATGGTAATATAGGTAGATACTGGGATACACACTTTAGTTTAGATAACTGGTAACAGATACTAAAAAGGATTAAGTTCCAACTTTTAGTCATAAGATTGACTGATGTTTAAAGTTGGTGGTCTATTGATGCTGGAATCTAGAAACACCCAGGATAGAAACTTCTGGGCACGCTTGTGAGGGATTATTTAAATTAGGCTCATTGAGGTAAAAGACCTAAACTTGATGGGAGACCTTACGTTATGGGTGGACGGTTCTGGACTGAGTACAACGGGGAAGATGAACAAAGAGAGGAGCATGAACATTGCTCCCTCTAGCATTCAGACTGTAGACACAGTGCGACCAGACGGTTCAAGCTCTTGCCTCTGTGACTGGACTTGCCTGGAGTTGCCACAAGAAATCTTTCTCACCTGTTGCTTTTGTCCAAGTATGACACTACCACCACAAGAAAAGAAACCAAAAGTCATATGAAAACTATGCAAGACAGGAATTTCATAGCTGATTCCCTCCCCTGATAAAATTGCTCTGTTTATGAGGCACAATATCTCCTTACTAACTACCTGTTAAGATGACACAGTGGGAGGTCAACTTTAACATGAATTTTGGTGACAGTGTTCAAACCATAACAATTTGCTTATTCTCCATTGGAATGTCTTCTTTTGTGGGACTTCCAACACCACCATCCCCCTCCCCCATTACTTGTTCTTGTTTGTGAGTCTCACTCTCACTGTATAGCCCAGGTTATCCTAAAACTCACTTTGTAGCCTTGGATGGCCTTGAGCTTTCTGTATTCCTACTCCCCAGTCTGCCTCTTTTATTTTACTAGTATCATTTAATTATTTGTGGGCATTTATTTGTTATTATTGAACATCAAAATTGGTTTATCACTGTGTAGCTGGTTTAAGTTCTAATTTTCTTTGAATCCGATAAGCTACAGTATAGCAGTTATGTTCAACCAGAGACAGTTAATTCAAAGAAAGCAGGAAAGAGTTTAAAGCCTGGTAGCTTATGTTCGACTAATGTTGTAGTTCATGTTTTTAAAAAGTTATTTTTATTTCATGTGAACTGGTGATTTGCTTGCATGTATGTCTGTGTGAAGGTGTCAGATCCCTTGGAACTAGAGCTACAGGCATTTTTGAGGCGCCATGTGGATGTTGGGAATTGAACCCAGGTCCTCTTGAAGAGCAGCCGATGTTCTTAACCTCCATGACATTTCTTCAGCCTGTATTTCATATTTCTTAATACAGAAAACTTTTGCATATCTTGAAAGTATAATTTGGTGGTGACATGACATTATTAATCATTACTAATGAAGTTACTTATAAGTACTACTTTTCCAATTTTAGGTTATTATAATAAAAATATTATTTTATTATGGTCTGTCATAGCATTGCTTGTCAAGTATGTTTTTATTAAAATACATTAGAAATATAGCTATAATTTAAGAAGCCTGTCTGGTATATATTTTTGCTAATATTAGTAGTACTAATATTTTTTATTCAGCATAATTTAATCATTATAGTTTTTGAAATGTAGATAAATATACATTTTTATAACATATTCCGTCTTTAAAAGCTATATTTCAAAATTTAAAGGGAAATTACTAAGTAAATGTTCTTTGAACAAGTCTGTATTTATCTTTTGAAATCAAATGCCAGTAGCAAAGAAGACCATAAAGCTGTTTGGTAAAATATTGATACCAGTTTCTATAGATGAAAGCTACAATGGAAAAATCTTTGTTTTGAAATATCAAGGTTGATAGCTTTCTTCACACTTATAATTATCCGAATTATCTGAATATGGCATAATCACTCCTGCCATAATAGAATTCTGTGATTTCCTCGAATCTTTGCTTTTATAAAAATCCTTGTAGTTGCAGGGCAGTGGTGGCACACGCCTTTAATCCCAGCACTCAGGAGGCAGAGGCAGGTGGATTTCTGAGTTCAAGGCCAGCCTGGTCTACAGAGTGAGTTCCAGGACAGCCAGGGCTACACAGAGAAACCCTGTCTTGAAAAACCAAACAAAAACAAAAACAAAAACAAAAACAAAAACAAAAAACAAAAAAAACCCCATAAAACAAAAAAACCCAAAACCAAATAAACAAAAAAATACTTGTAGTTGTTTCAAGGTTCCTTCAGCCATGTACAACATAAGGACGATGTCTGCCCCATTCCATCTGCTTTGCTAGCTATTAACTTAAAAACATGGTAGTTCCTGGGAATATATTTTTAATGACAAATTAGTGCAGGATGTAATTGGATACTGGTCTGGATTTTATCCTATACTCTCAATACCTAAAAATCATATTTTGCAATATACCCTATTTAATAAAAAAGCATCCTATCTCTTAGTTTCATAACCAGTTTGGGCATATGTACATATAAGAGGCTAGATATACCAGAAATATGTTTTGGACATTCTAAACCAAATCCAATTCCTGTTCCTGTGCTAAGGCTAGAGTAGTATTTCATCCCACCTACCCAACAATCTTAGTGCAGAAGCATCACAGAACAGCTCACATTGGCCTTCCTGACTGTTAGATAAGCTACTGGCATCAGTAAACTCCTTTTGTCAGAAAATCAGGCAAGATGCAGGAATACGCTTCTTTTGCTTATGCAGTTATCAAAATATTTTATAACATGCAGAATTAAATTCATTTTAATTTTTAAAATATCCCAAAAGTATTTCCTGAATAACATATCAAATAACATTCAATGCACATTTTTCATACTTTCTGTGCTACCTTACAGTTTCTTGATAACAAGTAACACTAACATGAGTGACCACTGCTTATTAGTGTTAATTTTACATAGCAACGAATACTGAAATGTTTACAATGTGAAGCAGAGTGGTGTTTAATTAATAATGTGGGGTAGATTAAAATTCTATTTTGATATGCTTTATTAACCTATACCCTTACTGTGTGTACTAACTAGTGTTTCTTTTCATTATGTTCTCTTTGCAGATTCTCATAAATTAACTTTTACTTATGCAATAAAAATGAGAAAATTGATTTTAGTTATAAATCATCTCATTGGGATGCAGATAGTACTTTAGCTATTTCCCACTTTCCTGCCTCTTTGCAATATAGTCCTTCAGCTATTATTTTAAAATGCATCATATAATTAACAAGACTTATATTCCTTAAACACATTTTGTATAAAAGCAAAGACACTTCCAAATAAAATGTATTGGCATAGGCTTTATTGAATTATTTTTTAGTATATGTCTTAGATTTATTCACTAATTTATTAACTCAGTAACAGTTTTAGTTTATTCATGGCATTCTAGAACAATAGTTGACATGGGAATTTGTAAATAACAGAAAAGTATTTACCACAGTTCCAGAAGCTGGGTATTCAGCATCAAGATTTTGGTGAATTCTGTGCCTGAGGAGGATTTCGTCACTTCTTCCAAGATGGCAACTTACTATTTGCTGAAGGGTTGGAAAAAGAACAAAGACCACAAACCATATAAGCACTTCTCACCAGCCTATTATAACTCCTCAGCTTGTTTATAAATACTGACGCCTCAAGGTCTAATCACTCATCAATGACTATGTATCTTAACAGCATTGCCATGGGGATTAAGGAGCAACAGGAAAGTTGGACAGTATACAAGCACACAAATATAAGAACTAGCTTAGTTCATCAATAAAGCTACAAATTTGTATCATTAAATAATGTTTCTAAAAAAAATCTTCAGTTGATATTCTATGTCATCTATATGCTATTTGTCATTACAAATGCTTTGAGGACATATTACCTATTAAGCTAAGTAGAAAGTCATTGAAATTTATGCTGTGTTTTCTGTCCTTCCCTCAAAGGTATGGCTTTCATGCTAAACAGTTTTCTCACAAAATCTAAGGTTTATGAGTCTGGAAGAGATAGCTCAATAGTTAACATTTGCTGCTATTGCAGAGGACCTGAATCCTGTCCCCAGAACCCATGTGAGGGCTCATTACTCTCTATCATTCCAGATCTAGAAAATCTAACACCCTTTTCTGGTCTCTATGGGCACCAAACCTGCATGTGGTACACTCACATGTACATGCAGGCAAACACTCCCAGGCATAGAATGAAAAATAAGTGCCAGGCTGGATCCCATTTCTATCAAAATAGTTAAAAATTGTCACATAAGGAAGAGAACAGAATGTGAAGGAAAGAAGGAAGGACAAAATGACCTTTGGGAATAAATAAGTTGAATTTTACTGATATGAACATTTCCTGTCAGTGTTGAAAAAAATCATAAAAGCAGCCAGATATGTCTTCCTTCCTTCCTTCCTTCCTTTAAGATGTTGGGTTGAGAGAGTTATAGGAAGCAAAGTGGATTTCCTACATCTATGATTTCAAAGTAGAGGATGTAAGGGTGGGGTGAGGTGCTACATAGTTCCAATCCCAGAGGACTGAAGGCAGTGGAGGGCAAATCTCTATGAACTTCAGGCCAATCTGGTACATATTGTGAATTTCAAGCCACGACACAGTGGGACCCTGTCTCAAATGAAGGTAATAAATTAATCAATTAGTTAAAATTCAGGGCTGACAACTTAGTATTAGATAAATAATTGAGGTTTTTCCCAAAGAAGAATGTCTCCTCTCAGCATGTCTTTGTTTCTTATAGCGTTTTGTCTATAGATTGAACGTTGTTTTTATATATTTATGAATGCACATGTGCGCTCGTGCACACACACACAGACACACCTTCAATTAAAGTAAAAGAGGTTATGAATTTGAAATGGAGCAATTGGCAAAAGGTGAGTGCAGAGAGGTTTGGAATTGGGGCAAATGATATAATTAACATTTTAATTTTTAAAAAGAATATGAAAATATCAAGGAAAATGCTGGAGACCTAACACACATCCTCAGAGTAAAGCAGTTCTTTGGCAAGTTCTTCATGTGATTCTCCTACTTCAGTAGGCGATCAGTTTGGAATAAACTGACCCATGTTATCAAACATGGGTTCAAAGAAGCAAATAGAATTCAGTAATGCACAGTGAAAATAACATACTCTAAGATTCAGAAAATTAGAAGGCATCATGAGAATGAGAAGCAGAAATCCAAGTTTTAAAACAGTCAAGCCAGTGTTTCAGTAGGCTTTTTAACATGTCCAATTTGCGGGAAGATTCATTTATTGATTTTCAGCGAGATACAGGCGATGACGACCATGATGATGATGATGCCATGTCTCAGTCATGGGGATGCTGCATGCCGGCTTTATTAGGTTCAGTCTCCACAAGGGAAACATGTCTGCTTCCAGTTGAATAAAGGACATAGAAACTGTAAATAAATAAGAATTATTTAGAATATGGTCAGCTAACATATTTCAGCTAACAAAGCATATATTTTATGTTAATTATGGGAAATGCTGTGTCTTCTAACATGATCCTTTTTATTTTATTTTAAAGATTTATTTATTTTGTGTATGACTGCTCCATTTGCATGTATATCTGCATGACAGAAGAGGGCGTAAGATCCCATTATAAATGACTATGAGCCATCATGTGGTTGCCAGGACCTCTGAAAGAGCAGCCAGTGTTCATAACCACTGAGCCATCTCTCCAGTCTCATGACCCTTCTTCTATAGGTGCATTAAGTGGGAGAAATTAATCAGGGCAAAGTAACTCATCAGTCTCTTTCAACATTTTGATGTAGAAAGCTGACTCCAAGTAGATTCACTCTGTACCTATCAGGAGAAATATTGTTCATTCAGAAAATTACATTAACTGTATGGGAAGAAAAATTTCAACACATCAATGTAAGTAGTTTCCATTAACCTGAATTGTTTTCTGATAAAAGCTCACCTTAATAAATGGTGCTTAATCTGGCTGTAAAGAGAAGGTTTTAGAAATAAAAAAGAAAAGTACAGTTCATGGGGGTGGGAGTTTCTTTTTAACTTGTGCTATGGTAATTGTACATTAATAGATTTGGGAGTGTTGACAGTCTATTACATTTGTTTATCATGAATGAAAAATTTAAAGTATCACATACCTTCTTATTTCCTACAGTTTTCTTGAATGTGAATTTTTAGAGCAGTAAGAATTATTGGCTTAGCTCTGTATAGATGTTGGAAGTATTATTGTGTGCACATATCTGCAGCAGGGGCCTAGAGAAATGTGTGGATACTCTTGTGTCACAGGCCCTTTGACCTCATTGTTGCTCCCTGGATCTATTATTCTAAGTATTATTAATAAACTGACAGCTTAGACTTATAGAGGCTGTTGCAATTTAAAAGGAAATTGTGGGATTTTACACTTTAAAGTATAAAAAATTTACACTTTTTAGGCTGGGCAGTGGTGGCGCATGCCTTTAATCCCAGCACTTGGGAGGCAGAGGCAGGTGGATTTCTGACTTCGAGGCCAGCCTGGTCTACAAAGTGAGTTCTAGGACAGCCAGGGCTACACAGAGAAGCCCTGTCTCGAAAAACAAAACAAACAACAACAAAAAAAGTCTTAAATTAGGATTAAACATTAATAAAACAAAATAATGTTTCATTTTTGCATTTTAAGCATCTGGATATTGTATAGACATTATTTATCTCCTCCCCTTCTCCTTTGTCTTTTCTCTATTGCCCAACACTTTTCCTTTCTACTTTTATACCTTTCTTCTACCCATGTAGATTTCCCACATAAGAAAGAGCGTGTAATACCTGAGTTTCTTCTTCTGGCTCATATCACTCATATCATAGGGCATGTGAATGCGTGATTTCTCTTGTTCCATTCACCTTCCTGTTGATTAAAATATGAAAAATCATCAAATCATGTTTTTTATTCATTTGTTTATTGATGGAAACTTAGGCTAATTGAATAGTGTGTGTGCATGTGCATATGTGTGTGCATGTGTATATGTGTGTGCACGTGTATATGTGTGTGCACGTGTATATGTGTGTGCACGTGTATATGTGTGTGCACGTGTATATGTGTGTGCACGTGTATATGTGTGTGCACATGTATATGTGTGAGCACATGTATATGTGTGTGCACGTGTATATGTTTATGCACGCGCGCACATTTGCACGTTCATGCACCTGGCTGTAGCAGCGTGTTTCGTTTACAGTGGGAGACAATAGGAGGTAGGAGAATTCCCAAAGCCAGAAAAAGAATGATTTCTTAGTGAATCAGAATGACTCACATTCATACATATAATTCATAGATAGAAACATTCATAGATATATAATTTATGTAATTCATAGAAGCATTGTTGAACGTCAGAACAACATGTGCAAGCTTGTGAAGAGGTAAACATTTCTTGATGTCTACATTCTGGCAGTCTTAGTGTACATGCATTTTACTGACTCTGTATCATACTTCATGCACGATATAAAAAGCATCTCGTGAGTGAAAAATAGTATGATTAGTATTATAGGTGATGTGTGTATGTATGCTCATGTGTTGGTGTGTAACAGTGTCAGGGTTTTAAAATCCCAATATATTACTTGAAAATACTTGCAATATAATTTCTTGAAATTTCACACAACCTAGTCATACAAAACAGTAGATCTCAAGTAGATACAGTTTTGCCCCAAGCAATGCCTGGTGCTGTGTAATTACTAAGGAATATGTCTTAGAAAGTGTCCAAGGAAAATGAGGGTGCTATCATGCTGTGAGACCTCTACCTGAATGCTCCTTTCTTTTTCCATCTTACCTCTGTTCAAAAGTTCTCATTGTGCTGACTTTTTATAATTTTCATTCTTACTGCTGCTGCTTACTTTATACATTAGTTAAGAAGTATATTCTATATGTTCTCTTATTATGTGTCTTTCTGACAGGCTGAGTTTAAGATTCTCTCACACAGATGGGAATAGCCATATTTCAGTGTTCTCCATTGCTGCATGCCACTGTATGAGGCAGGCTATATTAACTTTATAAAGACATGAACCTATTCTTTAGATGGGAATTTGGGATGTTTTTAGAAAAATCTGGGGCAAGGAACATAATTTTTGATCAGTATCTTTGTATGTTGTAACATGTTTTGTTTCATGGTTTTATATATAGATACATTTTATATATATATACACTATATATATACATATATATGGTATAAAAGGCTATATGTGTCTACAAATTTGTATGTGCCAATGTAGCATCAGAATTTAAGTTCTCTATGAATGTGAATATCTACATATCTATGTATCTTCTCCCCCCCCCTCATTCTTTCTCTCCTTGAAGCAGATGCTTGCTGTGGAGTCTCTTGTAGTCCAGGCTGACCTTGAACTCATGATGTAGCTTAGGAGGAACTGGAATTCCTGATTCTCCTGTGTGTATTTCTCAAGTATTAGGATTCGAGGCAGGAATCACCAAATCCAGTTCTACAACACTTTCTTTAGGATCTATGCTTCTGAGTGGAATTTCAAACCCATAGGGCATGTGAATGAATGTTATGAACAGTGTTTTTCCAGAAGTTATCCTCATCCGAAGGCCACCTATATGTATGTGTGAGTGTTCCCTCAGTCCACATGTTCATCGACACTTCAAACGATCGTATTTCATCAGTTTTGCTGATTTTTTTTTATGTCTCCGACAAATTCTTGCTGAGGTCCTTAGCGTGTTATTCTTTTGAGGTTGCACATTTTTATAAGTTTATTCCCACCCATATACATATTTTTGTAGTGAAATTCCAGCCAAATTTCTTTTTTTCAACATTGGAATATTTGAATTTTATTATGGACTTATTGCACTTTTATATGTTTGCCAATCCCCTTGTGCAATATCAAGGATTAATTACTGCAAGAAATACCAGTGGTTTCTATTTCTCAGTTTCATCAGAGATCTTTAATGAATGAGATCCCTAATGAAGGTATTATAGAGGAATAAATGCAACAATAGAAAGGTATTCAACCTGGTAGTTAGTCTGTGAGTTAAAAAGCATACATAAAAGTGCCTTCAAAGGTCATGTTTCTCCTCAATAAGTAAATATAGTTCTCATTTCATGCCAGTTAACTGTATACTTCACATAGCAATTTCTTCTTTAAACTCAGGATATGTTATGATGTGTACTTGTGACAAATACTTATTTAAGCAATTTTAACAATACAGGTAAGGAGACTAACAACTGTGACGTTTTCACCATGGGGATGGATACAAGCTTGAATGAAATAAAGTCTAATTTCTTCTCTGTGTGTAAGCAACCCATTGATATTGCTAGGTACCACACAAGTACACAAAGATCAGAAAATTAGCCTCCTGGAATTGAAAAGAAATAGCAAAACAATTTGATCAGTTCTTTAAATCAAGGGTGTTAAATCCATACAAAATCACAACATATTCAGTTGGGATTACAGGTGTTCCTACGTCTCCAATTTATGGATGACTTTCATAGTCAACCTCATATGTGTTTAAAATTACCAGGATAAATGGAGACGGTTGATTTCCTTGGCAGTGAATATTTTTTAAATATGTTTTCTGTGGAAGGATTTGTGTAACCTCAAACAATGTAAATAAAACCGTGGCCTTTACTTTGCAGACTAATGGACTAGAGTAAATGCATTGCAGACTAAAGAGGGGGTGTGTAGACATGCCAATGTTAACAATGTAGACGGCCGAGCTTGTTCGATTTAAATGTACAAGTTCCTTGATTTGGAAAACGAAAATGTCTGAGTATAATTACTTACAATTCACAGTTGAACTGAAATTGGCAAGGCAGTGGATACACAAAAGAACTAGAGGTTGAAGGAATACATTTGTTCTAGGGCTCCCATGGTCATTAAAATCTAGGGGGGAAAGTGAGCACCCATGTTTGTGATATTGGTGCTGAAACAAAGACTTCGTGAAGCATTTGTCTGGGGTCTAAAAAGAAAAAAGGTTAAGGGAGGACTAATGACTTAAATATACTGTTTCATCTTTGATGTTATGACCGCAGCTCATAGATTTGGGTGTAGTAAAAGGAGTAATAGATACAGTTGCTAAAGCATCACTGGACACTAGTGGAGAGTTAAAGAGCGACACCTCCACTCCTTTCAGTGATAAAGAGAATAGTGAATGATGAAAATTAAATCATTTCAACAATCCTGCTTTCATGTTGAGAGAATTACATGTCGATGCACATAAAAGAGGGGAAATGTTTTGATCCATTTAGTTATCAGATTAAGTTGTGAAGATTCCAGCCCAGAGTTCTCTGACAGCAGATTCTCAACACCTAGCTGTGGCCTTATGGTATATGACAGTATCACCAAAGGATTTCTAGAAAAGGGAGAGTTGAATGAGTTTGTTGAGGAATTAAGGCTGGATGTTAAAATATAAACGAAAGCAATTTATACAAGTGAAGTTTCTAAGTGTAATTATTATTTATGACTCAGTGCTGAGCTGAAATTTGCAAGACAATGTATGTAGAAAGTAGAGGTTAGAAAAGATGGTATCGAATATTGGTGTGAATGTTTCCTTATGACTTAAAAACTAAATTTTGATTCTGTGATAAAAGTTAATTTCCAACATAAAAATTTTGTCTGAGGCTGGAAAAATCTTTTAAAGTGAGATATGAATAAGTTTCTCATGTGACAACTCTGAAGGGTCCACACTTTTGATTCCACTGTCTGGGAAACACACACTGTGTTAGCAGTTGCTTGACAAAGCTAAGTCTTCCTGTATTTGTTTTCAATCTAATTTAGGCATTGAAGAAGAGAGGTGGGAATCAAACATATGGTTGAGCCATATCTATAGGATCTAATGGGTCAAGAGCTGGAGGCATTAGGAAGTAACTGGATTCTTACTGTTTTCATTTCTCTTGCTCTGGGAATGTGATCTTGGTTTCTATTCAGAAGACAGTATATAATATAGTAGGGACAATATCCTAGTCCATCTGGGGCAGGGTATCGAGTGCCTACTTTTGCAAGCACTATGATTCTCAAGCTTAGTGAGAATCCCAGTTCCCAAGTTTGGTGACCACCAGAGGGTCACAATCTTATAGGGTAGTATGTATCTTGAGGCCACAATATATCAGAAGTGGCAAGATAAACCCAGGATCAGAAATCAGAGGACCTTTTCACCAAATATTGAGTCTAGATGTGAAAGACATAGCGATCTCAGGACTTTCTAGCACAAGAAAGTGTCTGATAATCCACCAGCTTAAAACCTCACCTTCTTGTATAACAGAGTCTTAGTCATAAATAGGGTGATGTAAATGTTTTTAACGTCTACGAAAAAGACAAGTCTTGAAAAAAGTAATATATTGTGTTAAGTGTATAGCTTGAGGTTTGTTTTTCCTAGTCTAGTCTGAAGTGGAGAAAATGTAAAGTTATTGCATATTTCAGGCACCTAAAGCATCAATGGCAGTGTAGTTTGTGATCAAGTTCATCTCATTATGTTTCTCTAAACACTCTTCTATCTATCTGTGAGAGTGGAGAAAGGAAAGGCCTGGGAACAGACTGCGCTATAACTGAGTAAAAAAAGATTGATCCAGGAACAAAGACTAGAGACTGTGAGGCTGAAGCTCTGGCTGGTCAACCGCCCTGAAGCCAGGTCCAGAAGGAATATACTACCAAGGGCAGAAAAGTTCATTCCTCCTGCTCTGGGTGCTTTATCTAGACTGAGAAATGCTACCAATTCCTCGTTCCTCTGTATTTTATTTTCTGTTGAAAGATTGATGATTACTTTAGTATCAGAGTGGGTGGACTTTTTCACATGTCTGCTGCAGTAAGCCTACTGGAGTCTGGCAGTGTGCCTCACCTGGCAGCTAAGAGGCAGGATATACCCTGGTGAAACTCTGTGGGTGGAAGAAAATTTGTCTTGGCCCATGCTTGCCTTAGAGAAACCTACTAACCACCATTTCTAGCAGCAACCAAGAAGTTTGGGCAGGCGGCCAATTTCCAAAGGTTAAGTATAAATCTTTAAATATGATTTGATAAGAATATAATACCATGTATTCTTTATTTGGGGAGCATTTGAAACTACATGTTTCTGATCACAGCAGCCCAAGAAAACCTTCATCCCATAAGTTGTCTTCCTTACTTAGGCTACAGATGAAGACTCTGCTGTGAAGATGAAAATTCATATAGTAATTGAAGCTAATAGCATTGTTGCATAAAGTGTAGATTTTCTTAAAATACTAACAGCAGTTTAGCAAGCGGGAACAAGGTGGGATAAAGGAAACAGACTAATGATTATGCGGATGGCATCTCTCAGAATTGGACTTTATGCTGTTCATGGGGGTGAATGATGCACATTTCTAGTAACCGTGACTTCTCACTGCCTAATTATTAATAAGTAGTAATTTACAGTGTAATGGATTAATAGTTTCAAACTATTCAGGATAGTTTTTAATGTTTTTAGAACTCAGAACTCAGATTATTTAGATCCAGTTAATGTCTACAAGCTTTTAAACTCGTTAGTGTGTCTATGCACACACACGTGATTGAGCTGCTCATCACTCTCACTTGTTGCTATTCTTCTAAGATGAAACATGTTTGCTTCATTCTTCTTCAATTAATTTTACCTTGTACTTATTTTATGAGCAACTCTGGTATCATCAATGAATATCGATCTAGACATTAATTTTAGCTACTTTGCTTTGTGTCTTCCATGCAAACAAGCCATCTCTATTGATAAATGATTGTATATACACAAAACACAAATACACTGGATTCAGCCAGGTCTTGAAATTGTGTTTCCTATTAATGTAATTATATTTCTTCAATTGATAACATTTATTAGATAATAACAAAGACTTAGTATTGAGAATGTTTTATACATCACCACAATCAATTCTGTTAATTTAGAAAAAATAAACATTGAAGTCTTTTTTTCAACAATTATTAGTTGTTCAAGTCAAAGAAGCCATTAAATCTCATTTTTTAAAAAAGTAGTAACTGGGTCTGGAGAGACGGCTTGATAGTTAAGATTATTGGCTGTTCTTCAGAGGATCAGAGTTCAAGTCACAGGGACTACATAATGGCCCATAACTTTCTGTAATTCCACTCCCAGGGAATCTGATGCTTTCTTCTGGACCCCATAGGGAACCTGGCATACTTGTATGTGGTGCACACATATATAAGCAGGCAAAACATACACACATACCAAATAAATGAACAACTAATTAATTAGAAAATAGCAACCAATCATGTAAGCTACTACGAAACAATGATATGAAATGTTCCACTTATTAAGACACAAATATTATGAAACAATGTCATATAGGCCCTGTTAGTTTCATAGTAACAAAAGCCAATTTGAAGGCTTAGATTCGGGCTTCTTATGCTCTCACCTCTGCTGGTGTGTTAGCAGCATGTCTTTGGGGAAACGAATTAAATCCTGGGTCAGGGTCCCCATAAAACCAGTATCTACAAGGTTGATTGATTCTTGACATTAGTAAGGCAATACATATAAAATACTTAGAAAAAAAGGTCCACATTGGTGCATGCAGTCTTCATTCAGAACACAGTACAGTGGAAAGTTTTCTCTTTTTTCAATGAAGCTTTCACATCTCCCCAAGTGGAACAATCTACAAATCTCACAAGTAAATAGTAATCAGTCTGGAGTTTAGAGATGATTATTATTTGTGTGTGCAGCTGTTCAAATGAGGAATTAACATGGCTTCTAAGTGATATCGTTATTTGATATCATATACACTGGATTTGTTCAAGCACTGTGATTTTCAATTATCTTCAATTAAGGTTTTAAATAAATGGTGACGGAAGGAAACAATATGAAGAATTTACAGATCCCTCTTAAGCATGTTTTAACCTTCCTGTCATTAGAAGCCCATAAAGAATTACTATTTTCTACAAGGCAATTATACAGATGTCTGCGTCTAAGATGTCTTATGAAATCACAGGAAATAATTTAATTGGCACTTTACAACATTTTTGGTTAATGTCTTCATTCTAAATGAACCTGTTTTATGAAGTGGAGAAGAGAAAGTAACAATTGAAGTGGTCTTTAGGGTGAAAGACTAAATGGAACTTATAATGAACCAAGGATTTCTGATCTATGTAAAGCTTAAGGGTTATGGAAAATGGAGCAAAACAGGTGAAACCAGACTGCTGTAGAAGCCACTCTGACTCTGAGGTTTTCTCGTTTTCCCTTTACACATCCAGCACTCAACACAGTGGTGGTTCTGGTGGTTCTCAGTTCTGAAGCCAGCATGCCTAGTGCATCATTTTATAGGAATGCAGAACAAAGAAAACAGTCATTCCCCTGCCCAGGAAGAGATCCACATCTACCCAATCCCCCACTTCTTTCCACCGATGTCATTTTCTTTTTGCCAGGAGGAGTTCACTTTACTGGTTTAGTTACAAGTCGATTTCCTACAAGCAGTTTTACAAGCATACATCACCGTGAATTTCTCTGCCCATTAAATTATGAGCTTCTCATTAAAAATGAGCTTGTTAAGATGATAGGAGCTGGAACATTATCACTGAGAGACCAGAACTGTAGACTTGAATTGATATGAGTTGGACACATCACCACAGACCCAACAGAATCACGGTCGAGGTATTTAAGTGGTTGTAACCCTTCACTACGTTTATCCCTTTCACTAATGTAACAGAGAAATCTCTAAATTTTTCTTATTGATACTTTTGGTATAATATATCACTTGTGATAAAGTATCCATGAAATGTGTGAGGTTTTTTTCTTTCTTTAAGATTGTGTGGTTTACACTTATTTTGTGGGGTGTGTGTGTGTGTGTGTGTGTGTGTACGCTCCACAGCATGTGTGTGGAGGTCAGGGGAAGTCAGTTCTCTTTTTCCACAATGTAGGAGTCAGGGATCAAACTAAATTTGCCAGGCATGGTAACAAGTTGTATTTGCCACCTGAACCGTTTAGCTAGGACCCAATGCCTTTTTTGATTGACTCCTTCAAATACCTTACATTTCTTTGTGCCAGCTATACCCACACCAAAATTCAATTCATTCAAGTATTGCTATCAGTAAAATACTGTTAACAATGGCAGCCACGTATTGAACATATACTACATAGAAAGTAGTTATAAATTGTTCGATAACAGCCTTACAGGTTGTACAGTTGGGGTAAATAAAGAATCATGTCAACACATAAGGTAATTTTCTCAAAGTCTTACGATGAGTAGGCTTTAAAAAAGGAATCTAGTCAGATGTAAAGAAGTGGATATTTTTTGAAAGTATAAGCCACACATTTGCTTTTCATTAAAATGTTCATTATCTCTTTTCATGTTATAATTTTTACCTTTAAATTCCTATCTATTATGTACCATCAGAAGGCTATTTTGAAATATACACAAACCATCTAAATCTTATCATTTAGTAGTTTAGAGTCTAGTAAGAGACAAATTTTTAATGCTGATCATATCACCAAGTAATATACTGGAGAAAAAGGCAAAGCTGGGCCTGCACAATGGTTAACGCGTACACTTATAACCTTGAAAAGAGAATTCAAGGAGAATCCTGAGCTTCATTCCAGCCTGGGTTACGTGGGAACACACTGTCTCTGGAGGGAGAGAAGATAAAATGAAGACTATAATCTTTGACAGCAATAAAATGACTGTATCTTCTACTTGCTTTCTAGTCTGAATTGTTACCACTTATTTTTAGTCATGCTCTGGAAAAGGTCAACTTTTCTCTATGTATTTAATTTGTCTATTCAGATACTCAAACATTTTTTAAAAAAGACATTGATTACTACGTGCCTGAATCTTAAATCTTTGTATCTTTGTAAATATAAAATAGAGTTAACAAGGAAAACAAGGATTTCAACAACTACTAACTCTCTTATGTCCTTGGGGTTTTCTGTTGGTTTATCTACTCTGGTTTGGAAAGTGCTGCTTCCTTGCTGGCTCTCAGGAAGTCCCTCCAACAAGGACTTCTAGAGAGCTAAACCCTGCAGGGATGTGGCTGACTGCAGCAGCAAGCTGATTTTGCCAAGCTCATCCAACCTGCACTCCAAAGACTCCACTTCCTTCCATTTGCTCCTCTAGGGGCCTCTTCAGCAGTCTGTTTTCGTGCCCTCCCCTCTAGGAGAGCTCTTGGGGAAGTGTTTCTTCCCTAACTTAGAAAATGCAAGCCACCTGCTCTCTGTGTATTTGGCTCTCTTAGGATGTATGCTATTGTGCAGCTGTCTTTTTCCATGTTCTCTGAGGAACTGGCAGGTTGCATAAAGTTCCTATTTTGCTTCTCTCCAGGGGAGAGAGGAAGAATTGATGAAGAGAGTACTTACTGACTGCAGCAGCATCTTCTTTCTTGTAGCACTCTTGCTTTCTTGGTAGTGTAGCCTTTCGTTCTCAGGTGTATGTAATTCATTTGCTTATTTATTCATCTTACTGACCTCTTCTGTGTGGAGCTGGAGCAGCTGGCTACTTTGCTGAATGCTGAAACAAGACAAGGCATTTGACAGACATGGGCCCAGCTTCCCCCACTCATAAAGACTTTAATTACCACCCTTATGCCACTTCAAAGCACTTCTGAAGAGTTGAGAGATGAGCCCAGCTCAGGCTCTTTAGCAAGAAACTCAGAGGTGTATCTGAAAATCTAGAGACTTCTTGTACTCTAGTACTCTCTCAAAAGCAGTGAAATTAATATGCAGAATGTCTTTGCCTATCTCCCCATAAGCAAATTAACCCCATATATAAATTAATTTCCTTCTTACAGATTTGCTCATCTGAAAATAACTGTGTCTTCATTTAAAACGTAGGCAATTCAGCTCTTTCCCTTAACTCTTATGATGGAACCATTCTATGGAAATTGACCTTGGACTCCAATTGTCTTCCAGAAAAAAACCTTATATTTAAACAAAATCTCTATGTTTTAGGTGACTTGGGCTATTAAAATTTTATCAAAGCTTTAATATAAAATTGAGTCTATAACTTTGTTAAATGTTTTGATTTCAGCATAATTTTTTTCCTTCATGTTTCTCGGGACGTTGAATATCTGGTCAAATCTACTAACTTCTCTCAAGAATTCCTTACACAGTGGCTTTTGGATGGTGCTAAAGAGACTGTTTGCATTTAAAAGTTTTACTTTGCTTCTGAAAATTATCTATGGAGACATATTATTTTAATTAACAACTATATCTGTTCTTAAATTACAGATGCAAAATGTCTAATAGGGTATCAGCATGTACATTCACCTATTAAAATATCAAATGGTTTCCACTAATCAATTTTGAGTAAACAGAATGTTTCTACTTTATAGTCTTGGAATAAATTAAGATAGAGTCTAAAGGAAAAAAAAATCTGTAAAACATTCAATCACACACACACACACACACACACACACTGACTTAGATAAGTTATCATAGTTTAATATATATTGGATTATTCTCAATTTAAGGACCAGTAGTCCTATTGAACTTTTCAAATGATAAAGCACTATAAATTAATAGAATTTAGTAGACATATTCATTAGCTTCTGACTGCTGTAATTTTATACATGACACAATGTAAAAGGAGGAAAATTTATTTTGATTTAGTTTCAGAAGGCTACTGTCACTTGACTCTGTTGTTTCTGAACCTGCCGTTGCACAGAATACCACAGGAGGATTGTATGGTAGGCAAAACCACAGAGTCAGGTAGGAGACAGGGAGATGGTCCTGAGATGGCTCAGGAGCACACATTTGTTCTCTCTCAAAATATGTAAAGATATGTAGAATTTTAACACATTGTATTTATTTATTTATTTACTTATTTATTGTGGATATGTATATGTGTGTGGGCTTGCACATGCTGCTGGGAAAGTATGGAGGTCAAAGGTCAGCTTGCAGAAGTCCATTTTCACTACCAGATTGGCACTGGGGTTTAAAGACAGGTCACCAGGCCTGACAACACAAATCTTACCACTGAGCTGTTTCACCAGTCAGATATATAATATCTTAACTTTGAGCTGTTTTTGTTCATTGAAATGTATGTTTTTAACTCTTCTTATATTAGAAGTAATGGAATGTTCAGTTGTGTACAATTAAGAGGAAATTTTCCTCAAGTGTTGGTAAAATGTTCTGTCGCCTCCAGATTTTCAGAAAAGTTCTTTTTCCATTCAGTGGTTGTGTTGTGTCTAATAACAAAGCTGTTCTCCATCTTCTGTGCCATAAACCTAAATGTTCAGGACATATAGGAAACAGTGAGTTTCTGCTTATAGAGATGAAAGGGGGATTCTTACTTATTTTGTAAATAGACTATCAATAAATTTCAGGAATTAGGCTTGTGTGGTAGGTGCTTTTAACCCCTGAGAGATTTCATTGACAGCATTTTAGATCAGAAATATTTCACTGTACATCATCTTTATGCCAACATTCTACTGTTTGTTATGGGTTGAATATTTTGGGAAGACAGTCTCCGTGACTGTCCTGGAACATGCTTTTAGATAAAAATGGACTTGAACTTGCAAAGAACCACTTACTTCTTTGTTTTCAGTGCTAGTATTAAAGGCAATATCCAACAGTGGTTTGGATATTGAACCTCTTCCAGGGACACATTTAAGAGTCTGGCAAGCAGTCCCTGGAACCACAAGGAAGAGATAGAAACTTTAAGAGGCAAGGATTACATACAAACGGAGTTAGGAGCCTAGGAAGCCAGTTTCCAATAGAAGAAAGAAAGGGGATCTTTATGGACCTGTCAACCAGAAATCTCTAAATAATACATCAGACCAAATGGCTCACAAAAACATTTATTCACAAGAAGATAAAATTTCCTGTGATGTTTTGACAGGGTATCACAAATAAGAAGAAAACGTAGGTTTAGGGCAGTGAGACCTATACAGAAATTTATAGTCATATGACAATTCTAGAGTAGTAAATTGCTATCAATTATTTTGTTCTCTTTTATTCCTTTCCTCAGTTTTTATTTACTTCTTTCTTTTTTTTTTGGTTAAAATTTGTTTTCATACAATATATTTTGTATGTTTGTCTTCTCCAAGGTCCTCTCCACTTCCCTAGCCACCCAACTTTAAGAAGACCAAATCTTTTTTTTACAACACTGATATACTTATATAGTAAGTTAAAGATTAAATATTGGCTTCACAGTTTCAGTATCTTGTAAGAAGGAGAATGGGATTTGCAGATACGCTTGCTGAAAAATGTTGGGGTGTGATGGGAGACAGAAATCGTGAGTAGACATTTCCTGAAAGTGAACTACAGACAGCCAAAAACCATGAAAAGTTATTTAAGTATTAATCAAAGCCATCTTAACCGATAGAGAACTAGACTTATGAAGGTAATAAAGACAATATGAAAAATCCGAATGGTCACACTGCTGGTGGGAACCTACAAAGGTCAGGATATTTGGGGCAGCTCTTTCTCAAACAATGGCGTACATACAGAGTAACAATGGCATACATACAGAGTAACAATGGCGTACATACAGAGTCATTATAACCATGACATCCCACTAAATATGTACTTAGTAGGAACGAAAACATGCTGACATAGAAACTTGTATCCAAATGGTTATATCAGCATTCTTCAGGATGGCTGAAAATGGAAAGTTCTCAAATTTCCATCAATGACCCAATAAACAGAATTCTATAGAGCAGCTACTCAGTAGAATGGATACTGACACAAATGTTTTAGATGAATCTAGAGGCATGTTGTTGAGTTAAAGAGGAGAGAGAGAGATGTTTTATTATGTATCTCCATTCACAAAAGGTACCAGAATAGAGAAATTAATAGAGATTAATTGAAAAAGTAGAAAGTGGGTTACTGTTTTCTTAGGGTTAGGAGAAGAATTTGGAAGACTCTTTGCTTTATTTACAGCGATAGCTAAATGATAAGAGGATTGTGGTTGAGGTTATACAGATGTGCTAAACTCATCTACATTGATGGTTGCCTGTGGATCTGGGGCTACACTGCGATCTGAAGGTCAGCAAGAGTGATGGTATAAAATGTGCTTTTCTCTAGGCCACTGTTATTCATCACAGGACAATTGACACTTGAGGTCAGATCTCGATTTGTTTTGCAAAGTTGTCAGGTACATTTACTTAAAATATTCTTTTCCTCTATTGATTAGAAGGAGAGGAAGGTCTCCCTTTGCTCTCTGATTTGACAACTTAAAATGTCTCTAGACATGGCCATAGGCACAAAGAGAGGGGGCTTTTCAGTCAAGAAGACCACTGTAGGGTATTGGTTCTCAATCTGTGAAACAAGAGAGACCCCTTTGACAAATGTCTATCTCCAAACATGTTTAGATGATGATTCATAACAGTAGCAAAATACAGTTAAAAAGTAGCAATGGGGATAATTTTATGGTTGGAGGTCACCACAACACAAGGAACTGTATGTATTAAAAGGTCACATTCGGAAGGTTGAGAGGCACTGTTCTAGGGCTTAGAAACTGAAGAGGTGAACTACAGAGTAGAAAACTGCATGGCTATTTTTCAAAACAAATATTAAGAATTTAATTGGATATTTGACTATTTAAACCATGACCAAATATATCTGAGTCAGCTAGGGCTGGCTTTAACAAGCTATTACAATGGCATGTCTTAAGTAATGAAAAGTTATTTATTCACTATTCTGGAAGCTGGAATCCGAGTCTCTAATGGAGGAAAGCAAGGGTGAGTTATCTATCTTCTGTTCGGCAGCCGTGTCCTAATGATCACAATTATTTCTTATAGTCTTATCTCTTCATAGTCTTATTTGGAATTAAAGAATAAACACACACACACACACACATTAAATATAAAGTTGTGACTCCTTATGGCTTTTTTGGCACTAATCTCCTTACTATTGTTTGATCCTCCTTTCCTATATTATCCTCTGTCCTTCACAAGTTCAAGAACAGCCCTGCGTTCCCCTTCCTTTTTGTCTCAACTGTACCCTGCTGTTCATCTCCCTAGGGCAGTGCTTCTCAACCTTCCCGATGCTGCCGCCCTTTAATACAGTGCCTCATGTTGTGGTGACCCCAACCATAACATTATTTTCCTTGCTACTGTCATTTTGTTACTGTCATTTTGTTCTTACTATGGATTGTAATGTAAGTATCTGTGTTTCAGATGGTGATAGGTGACCTCTGTGAAACAGTCATTCAACTGCCGCTCCAGAGCCTTTCCCCACTTCTAACGGTCCCTTTTTATCTTTCTTTCTTCTGCCATTACTCAAGGCTGTATCCTCACATGTAAACAGAGGGAGAAAAGAACTACAAATAAGAAAATGTGGCTTTTGATTTTATAGGGGTACAAGTTCAATACACTACTTTTTAGATCCATCCATTTATCTGCAGATTTCTTTCTTTTTTTTTTTAGCAAAAAGTTAGGATTTTTATTGGAAAGCATTCCTGAAACAATATCTGCAGATTTCTTGACTTCATTTTCTTTATAGTTCATTGTGAATATCTATCCATATTGTTCTATCTATTTGTCAGCAGAAAGACATTTAGGTTGTTTCCATTTTCTAGCTACTGTGAGTACCGCATCAGTGTACATGGCTGAGCAGGGATCTGTGGAGCAAGATGTCTAGGTTTTGGGAATGTGACAAGGGATGATATAGCTGAGCCATATGGAGACTTGTTTTTAGCTTTCTGAGAATTCTGCACACTGATTTCCAGAGTGGCTGAACCAGTTTGCAAAACCAACAAAGTGGATGAGTGTTCCTTTCTTCACATCCTCACCAGCATCTTGGCTGGGTGCTCTACTTATCTTTGCATTCTGACTTGGGTAAGATGAAATCCCAAAGTTATTTCTATTTGCATTTCTCTAATTGTTAGAGATGATAAACATTTTTTTGATATTTCTTTTTAGTCCTTTTTCTTTCTTCCATAGAGAACTTTCTGATCAGAACCACAGCCCATCTTTAAAATTGGGTTATTTGTATTTGACTGTTCTTTGGTTTTTTTAATGTAATCTGGATATTAATCTTCTGTCAGACGTGTAGCTGGCAAAGATTCTCTCCCACTGTATGGATGTTTTCTTCGTTAAACTCTTTCATTTGCTTTACAGAAACTTTTGAGTGTTATGCTGTCACACTTGTGAATGGTTGGCCTTAACCCCTGGGCAAAAGTCCTTGAGTAAATCTATATCACGTAGGGCATAGCCTATGTTTTCTTGCATCAATTTTAGCATCTTCCAGTTCATCTTGAAGTCTGATCCATTGGAGCTAATTTTTGTGCATGGCACTATATATGGGTCTAATTTAATTCATCTAAATGTGGATATTCAGATTTCTCCAGAACTTTTAAAAGAAAAGATTTTTTCCTTCAGCATGCAGTTTTACATCTTTGTCAAATGCTCGATAGCTTTATTATATGCATTTATGATTAGATCTTCTGTTCATTGGGCGATGCTGCCTTTATTCTAGAGTCACCCTGTTTTTCTTACTACTCTGGAACATATCTTGAAATGTGGAATTTTAATCCCTCCAGAATTATCTGTGTTGGTAATGGTTGTTTTGGCTATCTGTGATCATTTGTTGTTCTATATGAATTTTAGGAGACTTTGCTTTAGATCTGTCAAAAATGTTGTGGTAGTTTTGATAGGGATTGCAATAAATCTGTGAATTGCTTTTGTTAGGATAGCTATTTTTCACAATATTAATTTAGTTGAGTCCATAGCAAGATGTAAGACTGAGTAAAATAAGAACTAAATGTTGCATTTTGTTTAAAAGAAAACCCTTTGAAGAAAGTAACAAATGTTACTCGTTTCTAGGGTTCCTTGTGAGGACATCAGTGCATAGACAGAAAGATTCCACTCTCATGGGATTTTATTGAAAACGTTAGGGATTTCTCCCGATCCTTAATTTGTATAATGGTTTAATTTTCACAGTTATTTTATTTCAAAGTTTGTAGTGAATTAACAAAAAAATCTATTTCAAATTATCTAGAGTATTTTTTTTATATCTGGGGTGTGTAAGAGACCTGAAAATCATTTTTAACTTCTTTGCTTTACTGGGATTAAGATATACTTGGACACAAATCACGATGATATATTTTTTAAGAGTGCCACTAGAAACAGTGCCATAATTGAAATATTTACCTAATTTTATGTTAAGTAGTTTTGTAGTAGACTTAAAACATACATTGCTATATATTATTCAAAGCCTTCACATTGGTGCTAATAACAGACAATAGTGTCAGTTAATCCAGGATACTTTTCCTACAAACTAAGTCATTTGATGTAGTGATATTTCCATAGACACAGATTTGCTACAAGCTGTTATTTCATTAATTCATTGTAAAACTGAAGCATTTTGGTCCAAGTGAACAAAGCATCATTTATATCTTTAGCAAATTATTCATCTTCTTTTTTCTCTATACATTCATCAACCTATACAAGAAACAACAGAGCAGGTACATTTGCAAGAATTACCTCATTTATCAAGCTGACATTTTGGCTGCTTCACAAAAAAGCTGATTCCATCACGGATGTAGAGAGAAGTAAACTCAAATTGAATCTTGTGCCATTTGGGGGACATATGATTAATGAGCATGTGCTCAGTTTTATTAATCTTTCTGGATTCTTGATATCTTACTCTCATCACATAACCTCTCATTTTGGAAACCACCTTTATTTTCTGAAATTTAATATAGATTTAATAAAAATGTAGGTCTGGAATTTTTTTGAATTTTAAAAATATACTTCTTATGAGACTTTTATTCCTATGTTAAACATATCTATTTATCCTATGCATATTATAAATAGCCATCTATTTTCCCAGCCTCTTATTAATAAAACACATTTGGCCAATCATATTTAAATGAGTAACTGGGGTCATCATCTGAAGCATATATTGCTGGACATAATTTCAGAATATGTAAAGATATAAGGAAACTTTCAACTTTAATATCACAACAGCAATCAGATGTGGTGATGGACATTTTTAACCATCCCTATCTAAAGTCCAACAATGTGAGGGATACTCAAATGGTGGATACATTTAGAATATCTGCCAGTAAATAATTAACTGTTTGAAGAAAAGAAAATAGATTTTTCTCTACTTTTAATTAATTGGGTTTACAAATACCATAGTGGGTTCAGGCAGGATATGATCCATCACCAATACCATCTCTAAGAAAACAAGGAGAAACCACGTCTAGGTAGATACAATAAGTATACGGAGCGTAGGCCAACATTGTGAACTGCTTACTGAGACTCAAACTTCTTATAAATAGGAAAAAAGTCATAAATTTTAGGAGGGTCATATTTAAAATAGGAAAAGGCTAAGTTTGCATTTAGTGGACTCACAGAGGGTCATTTGCTGGAACCTAGAGTTGCACAGAAACAGGATGTAACTGGATCTCTCCTTAAATAGCTGTTTTGAGGGTTTCAGAACCCATGAGAGACCACTGAATGAAATAGAACTTCACTGAGAATGGGATGATGAATTCATTGTCACCCCTAGAACCTATCCTTTGTTGGGATGATTGGATCCTGTCTCGTTTTCAACCCAATCCTTATCTTAAACCTGATCCTCCAAGCTGAAATCCTTAATTTAAACAAGAAATAGACAGAAATTCTATAGAATCTGGTATTAAGTAGGTTAGGCTTTAAGGCCATACAGTTGTGATTCTTAGCTCTTTTAGGGTTAGGGTCAGGCTTAGTTTTAGGATTAGGCTTAGGGAATAGGGCACATAATGGATAATACATTAGCAAAGTCGAGCTGTTACCAGTATAACTTTATGTATAAGAACAGGTGGCAATGGGCATACCGATTCCTTCTCCAGGCCAATTGATTTGCACATTGTGGATTGTGACTACATGCAATCAGTCCTCTATGTAAGCCATAAGAACAAAGAAAGAACAGGGGACTTTAACAGAATAAATGAGGACGGACTCGAAAAACTAGTCGTATATCTTGGAGATAAATACGTGTGTGTGTGTGTGTGTGTGTGTGTGTGTGTGTGTGTGAAAATACATGTATGTACATCTCATGTAAAGGAGGCTCGTGGACAACCTTGGACTGTAGGTATTGTTCCATGGGTACCAGCTACCTTAGTTTTGAAACATAGTATCACTGGCTTGGAACTGGCTGGTTAGGCTGTTGTGTTTGAGGGGTAAGACACCTCCCCAGCACATACCAGTATGCCATGCTTTTTATATCGTTCTGGGGATCGAAGTCAGGACCTCATGCCTTTGTAGCAAGAGCATAAGTTACAAATTGTCTACATGCCATCCACAGGATCTTTGACTATGAGACATTCTTATCTAGTAGACCAATCACATTTTCTCTTGAACCAACATAAATGTGCAAAATAAAATATAGTCTCATCTTTATTTTTGTTGCTTTTTTTTGGTTTGTTTGTTTATTGAGACATGAACTGATTTACTCTCATTCTGATCTTAAAACTGGGAACATTTTCAGAACCTACAAAACCATATCATTTAAAAAAATCTCTTCTTTTTCAGCTGATGTGTTGAAAGAATTAGAGAATAAATTAGATTCCAGGTGTCAGGATTCCTGGTTGGGTATCTTGACCAGGGTAGAATACTCGTCTCTGTTTTCTCCATAAAGAAAAGTGATGTCTTGTTAGCCTGGTAACACCCCACTCAGTCATTAATTCTCTTTTTAATATGTGCTAGTCACTCTTCTAAGAATGAGATACAGTTGGTGTCTGCCCTCTAATGTTCATCTCCTACAGGAAAGAGGAATGGTAAATCACCATTCCAGATGCAAAGACTGTTGAATATAGCTTTCCATGGTCATGGGTCTGGATATTAATTGAATCTGATTGTTAAGAACATGAGAATAGCTCTTTATCTTCATTTATGTTTTCAAGTTCCAAGAAAATGTGCCATCAATTTAGCAAGAAAAATAGTTGAGTAAAATGAAGAACATTAAACTCTGAAATTAACTTGTCCTTTTAAAATATCGTAAATTTTTAAAAATTTTTCCATTGATATATCTCTGTCAGGCTTCCCTAATGTGTGCATGTTTTTGCTGAGAAAAAATAGCAGACTGCAACATAAGCCAGTTTTTAAAACTCAAATTAATCACACTGCTTTGAGAGAGCAGAGCCACATGTCCCCGTTCTTGAGAATCCCCGTATGTAACAGTGGAATGCTATTATTTAGACTCAAGTAATTTTCATAGGTTCCAACCTTTTATCTTAAGCTGGTTCAAAATAATAAAGAAAAATTATACAATTCAACACAACTTTTCTGTCATATTTTTTGCAGTCATAAAAGTAAAATACTTGTTAAATATAAAATATTTTGACATCTTAAAATTTTCACATTTTGGTACTTAATATCTATTGGAAATTACAATTTAGCTAGGTTAATATTGATTTGTTGGGGGATATAATGATTATTTTGATGAAATGTAATGAAAGCATACAATACTTATTGTTTAAAAATAAATTAGCTTTGCTTTTGAGATGCGGGCATGTCGTCAATAAAATAAAAAGATATAGACTAAAATGTATACATTTTCTCCAGATGTTTTCTCCTTGTTTGATTTTTGCTACAAATAAACAAATGTAAAGAAATAAACCAAATACTGTCTCCAATGCTTATTTAAACGCATTGTTAAAGTGTTATGTAGACATTTGGACGGGCTGTTTTTATGTTATAAGTTTTATTTTATTATAATGGTTACCAAGATTAAACTTTAGACTCTATTGCAAACATATTCTGTCATAAGAGGATGTATAGCAATTTGAAAGAATAAAAAACTCTGTGTATAGACACAATACATCCCTGTGTGTGTGTGTGTACACATAAAACACAATAGACCTCTGCTGGCTGAATTCACGAACACTTGTGTTTAAACAATTTATATTAGAAATTGTTTAAAGCAGAACAAACAAACTTATTTGTGCTTTTCAGTGGCTATCTAGTGTTTCCTGGTCAGAAGATCCTGTGACTTATATTGACTCAGGATCTAGATTTACATAGCTTGGGAGAGGAAATCCAGACTAAATATGTGAAGCTTCATACACTGAAATGAGAAACTAAGGTATACAGAGCTTCAAAGGATGCAGATTTGATTGGTGATGCCCATAGGCCAAGCTGAAGTATCTGCTAGAGTCATTTTAAATATATTTGGGCAACTGAATCATCATACAGTTTTGCTTGGTACATTAATGGGGTGTGGGAACCATCATCCTTTTCAATAAAATTAATTACCCATGGTTTAGAAAATATGAATATTTTAGCATATACTTGAAGCCCTCATAAAACCATATGGTCCATAAATTGGATTGCTTATGATTCTGTGTAAACTGGAGTCCTAAGTAACAATGGGTGGAGCCCAAGTACCTGTGGTTGAGTCACTCAGTGGGGATTAGTAAAGCTCATGAGAAAAAAGTTGGTGTTTGTTTTAATAACGCCTGCCTTTGTAACAATAATTGTATTCTAAGACTTTATTATGCTATATATTTTTACAATATTGTTTTATTTCATAATTGTATCAAGGCCGTTTTAATTAACATTCTTTTGAAAGTTTCGGAAATAAAGCAAAATAAACAGTCTCGTGAAAATATTTTGATTACTCTTTGAAAGACTAAAAATATGTTTTGGATAATGTTCTTCTAGTTTCAGCTTAACATTGCAGTATGCTCTGTGGAAGCTATAATCTAAACAACAATCCTAATATTCTTTCTCTGAATAAAGAATTTTGCAAATATTAGAAACATTTATCTAGAATAAATACTTAAAATGTGCCTTAAAACAGCAAGAGCATAGTGTTTGGTAGTGAAATACGCTTAATGAGTGTGGTTCTGTTACTCATCAGTTGGCAAGAGTAAAAGCAACAACAAAACAAAAACAGAGAAAACTGTATTCACTTTACATCCCAATATCAGTCCCCCCCTCCTCCCAGACCCCTTCACAGCTCTGTTGCCCAATTCCCCTCCCCTTCTTCTCTGAGAAAGGGGAGATTTCCTGGGGTATCACCCCCACCCTCACCTCTCACTTCCTTCCCCCAAAGCCCCCCTTAACTCCACATTTGGCACATCAAGTCACTACCAGACTAGGCAAATTCTCTCTCCCTGAGGCTAGATATGGCTGCTCAGTTAGGGGAATGGGATACACAGGTAGGGTAACAGATTCAGTGATAGCCCCCACTCCAGTTGATGGGAGGCCCACGTGAAGACCAAACTGCACATCTGCTACATAATGTGTGTGGGAGAGGGGGAGCCGTAGGTCCAGCCCATGCTCACTCTTTGGTTGGTGGTTCAATCTCAGAGAGCCCCAAAGGTCCAGGTTAGTTGACTTTTGGACTTCCTGTGGAGCTATTCTGGAAGAACAATTCTGATGCCTAACCTTTGAAGTAAACTGCTTTTAGACTCTTGACGTGATTTGGATACATGAAAAACAAATGTAAAGGTTAGGGCAAAGATAGTGCATCCAGCTATCTAGCTATCTAGCTATCTGTCTGTCTGTCTGATAGTGCATCTATCTATCTATCTATCTATCTATCAATCTTCTGGGATTAATTGATGCTACAATGTACACTTACATTTTTTAAAGCTAATTCAATTATCCAGTGAAACCAGAAATTCCCACTTCACTACACAAAGTCACGGAAAGAAACAAGAGAGAGCATAGAATAACAAGCAAAGCCTTTTTGTTGTGATTGTTCCCTCCTCCTTATCTTGTCAAGAGGAGAGGCAAAGACCCTGTTGTCTGTTTTTCCCTGACCCTGACCTTAACCTTACATATTTCATTGTGTTTAATATTGGAGGGTGATGAATGTAGAGTTTCCAGAGAAGTGATGTTTGGAGGAGTGGTGAATTTGAAGAGTGATCTCAGAGATCACAGGGAAGGAATGGAAGAAACAAGACTGGGTGAGGAGAAGCTAAGCAAGCTTCCAGCCACTGCATCCTGCAGGGAGAGCTCTGAGGCTGCAGTGATCTTTGGCTTCACCTGACTCTGACTTTTACCCCAACATGGAGCAGCCACAGATGTGAGCTACCCAGGGAAGGAGCTTGACCTTGGGCAAAGTGCCTTTCTTTCTACTCTCTCTCACAGACATGAGTGGAAAGTTTTTACAGCTGAACTTTGTTAGCAGAACTCTCAAAAACTACAGGAGTAAATTCCTTTATTCATATAGGATGCTGTCTATCACACATTGCAGTTACTGTCATTGGACAGAGGCAAAGAAGGAAGGAATGAGCCCAGAAGCTCAGCAAAGAAACCAAGTTAATTTGTTAAGAGGATGGCAGATTAGAGTGGTGAAGGATTTTTGTAGGGCACTGTATTCTGTACGTATCCACTCCAGACACTACTACTTTCTAAAGGAACAATTCCCGTTATTTATAATCAAGAGATTACCCAGTTACACTTCATTCAGTAAGTATAACACTAAGAAAAGTCACTACTGGTGTTTGTTAGTAATAAGAGGAATGTCTGTGAATTGTTTCAAAACAAGTATTCTGAGTCAAATTCCTGTATTGTTACTTGAGAAGTTTTATAGGGAGCACTTCTTTTCAATTTTCTAATGGAGAAAATGATGTCGCCTACCCGCAGGCTACCAAGCATATTAATACTTAGGATCATTTCCCTTAGAATAATGATATGTACCAAAGTGTAAGGCCTACTCAAATATCTCCTTTTGATCATTGTGTTAATACCAGACCAAGAAAAGCAGACATAACAAAGTAAGTATTAATGGATATCTCATATGATATTGTGTTTACACAATAATTGCAAGATATGAAGAAGTATATGAACTTTGTTTTAAAACCATACAGCATATTCAATATATCTTGGTTTGCTTCTTGCAGTCCACTTAAAACTGTTAAATATTGGAGGGACTCTAAGTAACGTAGGAAATGTTGACTCTTCTGAGTTTGTTGTATGTGCTAGTCTCTTTTCTGTGACGGTATTGAAATACCAGAGGCAGCTTCACTCATAAAACAATGCTTCTTTAGCTCAGTTTCATAGATTCAAAAGGCAAAAAGTTTGGCGGATTGGTAAGGTCATAAATTGGTAAGTTGCTAATATCTCCCCTTCCTCATATGCCCCTCCTCTCACTGCACCACTACTGAATGTTGGAATCACATGCCATAGAAAATGATCACATTGCCAAACCTGAAGCCAGGTAGTGGCTGAGCTCCACAGTTCTATAGCTGGACCCAAGGTTGCCTATTAAATCTGTCTCTTAATGGGCCACTGCTCTTAGTGTCAGCACCCTGATAACAAAGTTCCCAACCCATGAAAATTGGGGAACAGCTCACTTCCAAACTGCAGCGTCCACAGCACTGTAATTTTGCTTTCTCTACTTTTTTTTTTCTAATTTACAATTAAAAACAGTTTGGGGAAGATATGTAATATTTCTATAATATTTATTTATCTATTAATGCTTTTATCCATTAATCCTTATTTATTGATTTTTTTTGTTTTCATTTTTTCAAGACAATTTAGTTCAGCTAATTTATTATTATTATTTTTATTTTAAATTTGTTTTTGGTTTTTCGAGACAAGGTTTCTCTGTATAGACCTGTCCTGGAACTCACTCTGTAGACCAGGCTGGCCTCGAACTCAGAAATTCACCTGCCTCTGCCTCCCAAGTGCTGGGATTAAAGGCGTGCGCCACCACTGCCCGGCTAAGTTCAGCCAATTTATAAGTCTTCATTATTATATTTATGATTATTTTCCTTTGTCTATCTCTTGAAAAACATTGGTGATTGATTTGTATAAACTTTAACAAGCACTCAAGCCCCACTTACCGTCCATGAAACTCAGTGTTAGAAACATAACTGTGGATGAATGTTCTCGCTGTTTGTGGTACTCTGCTGTCATAAATGGTCACAGACAGTAAGCAAGCCAATTAATGAAGAAATTGCAGCTGGGATGTGGTGAAAAGGGAACTGCTGAGTTTGACCTCATCATGAATGTAGCTGACAAAAATAGGTGCAGAGCCTTTGAAAGAGATATCCAAAGAATAGCACATTTTATATACATTTTAAAAAAAAATGTGAAGACAGTTTCAGTGATGGAAAAGCATCCTGCCATTTTCAAAATCAATTTCCCCAAGAATTTTAAACAGGATTTATTTCAATACTTTGACCCAATCCCTAGATAGTGCCTACAAGCGTCCAACTGTTGTGAAATTCATCTTCTTGGATAAAGGCTAGATTCTAGTCTATTGAGGAATGGTCTAGACATCCTTGTCAGTTAGTAGCCATTTTCTTCAAGACACCTTGTTTGCCCAGCTTTGTGCTCTGCAATGCAGTAGGACTATTTTTCTTTTGCAGTTGTCTTTCTCAGCTGAGGCTATCTGGAGAGCCACCCTCAGCGTCATATAGGTTGAGGCTTACTGTGAGTGGATACACACCTTATACTTCCAATCTTGACATATTTTTTAGCCAGACATCTTGGTGCTCTGCAATATAAAATTAGACTCAAGGATGAATGTGAATCTATGTTGAGGTAATCAGAGTTGTAATGCTTCGTTCTCTGACGTGGAGGGGAATTTTCCCTGACCTGGAGTTGAAAGAGGTCTGTCCAAGTATAATTACTGGCCATTTGGCAGCTCATTTTGGCCACATTTAGTCTCCTGTCCACAAATAGTATATATATATTCATTCATTCATATCTAAAACTAGGGGAGGAGGGGGAAGGGAGGGAGACTAAATGGGAACTCCTGATGTTTCTTTTTTAATGCTCTGCCCAATTAAAGAAGGGTTTCTATTCCTGATTTCTGCTTTAGTGATCATGTCTCACATTCTCATTTTTTCACTTAAACCTACTATAGTGGGTTCCCATCATTCATTAGCTTTGCCCAGTCCTCTTCAAAGCCACAGTGGACCCTTCATGAGTTAACATTTACTAGTAAATGGTGACGTGTTCCATACAATATAGTTTTCTACCTAAACGTGGTAAACAGAATGCAAACTTGTACACATAGGTCATCTGGGTATGACCAAACGTTTGATAAATTTGAAAACATTTAGTTATAATGAGAATTTTACCTTTTTACTGTACCCTGTTATATATATATATATATGATTTATATATTATATTAATCATATATATATATGTGTGTATGTGTATATATAGTTTCTGGCAGTGAAATTTTATACTAATTGTCAAGAGTATGCAAAGAGAATCCTCAGCTCTCCTATTCTTCTGATGCCTTCCTGGTTCCTTCAGTACTTCCAGAATGGTAGAGGCATAGCCAAATACATTGACACAAGACCTGCGGCAGTGTGAGATTGGATGCTCTCCACTGAGTATGTCCAGTTACAAGGCTGTGCGAGAGAGGTGAAATGGCCTTTGTAACAAGTGCACAGCTTCCAAGCACCTAAAGGCCTACTTCCCAGAGAGTTATCAGATTCTTTAGTTGCCACTGCAAGTACTTATGTCACATTCCAGTGATCACTATGTGAACGATTTCAAACACTCTCTTAGACACTAATAGCCCTTCACATGGAGTAGAATAGGCAAATTGAATATTCTTCTAATCTCAAGCTTTGTCTGGGGTATTTCTATAAAGAAACAAAGGACTCATTATCTAAAAAGTATTTACTTCATCACTTCAGAGCATATTTTCCAGACACTTAAAGCTTTTACAGTATTGTACAGTACACTAGGCCTCCCCTCTCAGAAGACTTGCAGCACAGAGAAGACCAATAAATTTTCATGGAATTTTGTTACAACAGTTTTTATTTTGTTCTCATGTGTCCTTCTGAAATGTATTTGTTTTAAATATTAAAATTAAATTGAGAACTAATATTTAAATAATTTGATTTTAGTCAAAACATTTTGCCAATGGAGTTAGTAAATGGTTTCCACAAGAATGGCTTTGATAATAAGATACTTCATTTCTCTCAGGCTTTCAGTGATGGTAATTGTAACTATATGCATCCTTATATGTAAAGGAATAAAGATTTGACTTGAAGAGGAAGCTTTGTTTTTATTGGATATTTTATTTATTTGCATTTCAAATGTTTCCCCCTTTCCCAGTTTTCCCTCTACAAATCCCCTAGCCCATCCTCCCTCCCCCTGCTTCTATAGGGGTGCTCCCCCACCCACTGACCCACTGCCATCTTACCACCCTGGTATTCCCCGACACTGGGGCATCGAGCCTTCAGAGGACCGAGGGCCTCTCCTCCCATTGATGGCCAACAAGGCATTCCTCTTCTACATTATGTGGCTGGAGCCATGGGTCCCTCCATGTGTACTCCTTTGTTGGTGGTTTAGTTCTTGGGAGCTCTGGGGGTGTCTGGTTGGTTGATATGGTTGGTCTTCCTATATGCAAACCCCTTCAGTTCCTTCAGTCCTTTCCCTAACTCCTCCACTGGGTCCCCATGCCCAGTCCAATGGTTGACTATGAGCATTTGCATCTGTATTTGTCAGGCTCTGCCAGAGCCTCTCAGGAGACAGCTATTTCAGGCTCCTGTCAGCAAGCACTTCTTGGCATCATTGTCCTCAATAGTGTCTGGGTTTGTCATCTGTATATGGAATGGATCCCCAGGTGGGGCAGCCTCTGGGTGGCCTTTCCTTCAGTCTCTGCTCCACACTTTGTCCCTGTATTTCCTTTAGACAGGAGCAATTCTGGGTTAAAAATTTGGATATGAGTGGGTGGCTGCATCCCTGCCTAAACTCTCGATATGATCTCTACAGGTTCCTCCTCCCCTTTGTTGGGCATTTCAGCTAATCTCACCCCCTTTGGGTTCTGGGAGCCAGTTTGCTTTCCTGGTATCTAGGACTTTCTGGTGGCTATCCCCAGTTCCCCATCACCCCATTACTATACACCTCTGTTCAATTCCCTGACTCTGTATATCATCCCAGTTTCATCCCATACCTGATCCTTACACCCCCTTTGCCCTCCCCCTCTTCTGTTCCTCTCAAGTCCCTCTCACCGTCTACCTCCTATAAGTATTTTGTCCCCCCTTCTGAGAAGGACTGAAGCATCCACACTTTTGTCTTCCGTCTTCTTGAGCTTCATATGGTCTGTGAGTCATATCAAGAGTATTCCAAGCTTTTTGCCTAATATCCACTTATCAGTGAGTACATACCATATGTGTTCTTTTGTGACTGGGTTATCTCACTCAGGGTAATGTTTTCAAGTTCTATCCATTTGCCTGTGAATTTCATGAAGTCATTGTTTTTAATAGCTGAGTAGTACTCCATTGTGTAAATGTACCATATTTCTGTGTTGAGGGACATCTGGGTTCTTTCCAGCTTCTGGCTATTATAAATAAGGCTGTTATGAACATAGTGGAGCATGTTTCCTTGTTATATGTTGGACCATTTTTTGGCTATATGCTCAGGAGTGGTATAGCTGGGTCCTCAGGTAATACTATGCCTAATTTTCTGAGGAATTGCCAGACTGATTTCCAGAGTTGTTGTACCAGCTTGCAATCCCACCAACAATGGAGGAGTGATCCTCTTTCTCCACATCTTTGCAAGCATCTTCTGTCACCTGAGTTTTTGAACTTACCATTCTGACTGGTGTAAGGTGGAATCTCAGGGTTGTTTTGATTCGTATTTCCATGATAACTGATGTTGAACGTTTTTTAGGTGCTTCTCGGCCCTTTGAGTTTCCTCAGTTGAGAATTCTCTGTTTAACTCTGTTCCCCATTTTTTGATAGGGTTATTTGGTCCTCTGGAGTCTAACTCCTTGAGTTCTTTGTATATATTGGATATTAGCCCTCTATCAGATGTAGGATTGGTAAAGATATTTTCCCAATCTGTTGGTTGCTGTTTTGTCCTATTGACAGTATCTTTTGCCTTACAAAAACTTTTCAATTTTATGAGGTCCCATTTGTCGATTCTTGATCTTAGAGCATAAGCCATTGGTGTTCTGTTCAGGAAATTTTCCCCTGTGCCCATGTATTCGAGGATTTTCCCCACTTTCTCTTCTATTAGATTCAGTGTATCTGGTTTTATGTGGAGGTCCTTGATCCACTTGGACTTGATCTTTTTACCGGAAGCTTAGAATGGATTAATTTGTATTCTTCTATATGTTGATTGCCAGTTGAAACGGCACCATTTGTTGAAAATGCTCCTTTTTCAAATATCAAGTGATCAGAGGTGTATGGGTTCATTTCTGGGTCTTCAATTCTAGTCCATTGATCTACCTGCCTGTCTCTGTACCAATATCATGCAGTTTTTATCACAATTGCCATGTAATACAGCATGAAGTCAGGGATGGTGATTCCCTCAGAAGTTCTTTTATTGTTCAGAATAGTTTTTGCTATCCTGGATTTTTGGTTATTCCAAATGAATTTGCAAATGGCTCTTTCTAAGTCTAAAAAGAATTGAGTTGGAATTTTAATGGGGGTTGCATTGAATCTGTAGATTGCTTTCTGCAAGACGTCCATTTTTACTATATTAATCCTGCTAATCCATGAGCATGGGAGAGCTATCTTCTGAGATCTTCAATTTCTTTCTTCAGAGACTTGAAGTTCTTGTCATAAAGATCTTTCACTTGCTTGGTTAGAGTCACACCAAGATATTTTATATTATTTGTTACTATTGTGAAGGGTGTTGTTTTTCTAATTGAAAAGGAAGCTTGACAGTAATATTTATTATGTCTATCTTTATGGTTTTGACAGTAACAAATTAAATTTTATATTTGGCTATTCATTCTCATGTTAGAATATGTAATAATATTTGTTTAATAGATTAAATAATTGAGATGAAACAGTAAGAGATTTAAACATTATACTCCATTCAATCATGGTTTATTTATATTATGTTTATATTCATACTAATTGAGTAGTAAATTTTTTGCCCTTTATGCTTACCTGTTCCAAAGAAATAGTGGAGCCTTGAAATCAAATTGTTCTTATTCCCTGGGGACAACACAAAATGCCCCATGGACTTGATACTATTGAACAATAGGAAATTTGTTCTCTCATGGTTCTGGAGATAACAAGGCCAAAGTCAAGTGCCTAGAACGCCATGCTCTTCGTGAAGGATCTAGGAAAGCATGTATTCTTGCCACTTGCTGCTGTATCACTCCATTCTTTTCTCACCTTGTCACTTGGTGTTCTCTACTATGGCTGGATTTCTAACTTCCTTGATCTTGTGAGCACCCTCCAGCCCCCAAGGCAAGATTCTTTTACTTACTTTGATTATTTATGAAATGATAATATATCTAGATATTGTTAATCAGTGGACTGATAGTTTTGTTTTACATCTGTAAAAAACATAGAAAACAAAGCCAGAACTGTTGAATAGTGTCTTTTCTTTCCCATGTTCAGCATGTAAGGAAGAGCAATAGTAAGTGGTGCCCTTCAGTGTTGTAATCTGCTTGTGTGACTAAGGCACGTGGATTCCTTTGCCCTATAAGTGTCTCAGTTCCTATGCAGGCCTCAGACGTTCTATCAACTTGGCCATTGACAGTAGTCAAAGTTACAGCTCTCAACCCAGAACCTGACACTTGGCACTGAAGACATGACAAATCCATGACTGTCAATACCTTTGTATTTTCTTCTTGGATCTTTACCGCCTTTTAGTAGCTCTTCATTTTTCCTGTTGTCTATTTCATGCCCCCTTTCCTCCTGGGATGTTGAGAGGCTTCTTCATTTGTTGAGAATCTGGCTCATTAATTAACTACTATTACAGTCAGTTGCTGCTTTCCCAGTGACCTTGGAAGCCTGGTTTTACTAGGAATGTATTGAGCAACTGAATTGAAAACTTTATACTCCACTGCTGCTCAAGAATTATTGGAAACCTAGTAACTGGACATGAAGCACATTTGACATCACAAAGGCAGAGAGCGGAATTATTAACCTACTGACAGCCAGATCCTGTTTGTGGATGGTGCCAGGAAGGTTCAAGGGTATGGGAGGTCCTCTTGCTTTTTAGCTGTCATACTACCTTTAAGTCAGTTGATGCTCTAAATATAACACAGAGATTGCTGCTTCTTGTTGAATTCAGGTCATCATTTTTTCAGTTTCGACGCTGCCATTGTCATTGTTCTTGCTGCTATTACCCTCTCTACATCCTGATACCTCTGCTGCTTCCACTTAATTCATGTTACCATCTAGGCATGCTCTACTGAAAAGAGGCAAGAGGAGAAAACACAAGAGACATCTGTACTGGTCCTGATGTTGAAACACCAGGCAGACAGCACAAGGAAGTGTCTTTCAGCTCAGTCACTTTGGAATCCTGAGTAACCTGTTTAGACAGCACTGGAAGGGATGTGGGAGCTGATCATAGGCACTTATTGGGCCAATGGTGGATCTCTCATTTCCATCATTCACAGATTTATGTTTGGGGCCAGACATGACTCTGTACTTATCAACATGACAGTAGTCCTTGTAGGAGATGAACTCACCCTTGGCCATGTTGGAAATAGTTTATCTAGGCACATAGGTTTCCAAAGAACTCTGGCAGAGGCAGTGCCTTTCAGAAGCTCATCTCGAGGCATGGTAGAGGTGTTTGAGAAGACTGGTCCTGGCATGATTGTTGTCTAGACTGATATTTAGACATAATATTTTGTCTAAATATTTTGCTTAAGTTGTGTCTATCTTCACAAGTGGACACATGTCTCTGACTGTGAAGTTAAGAAGAAATGCACATAATCAGCCTTTATGATGTTCATGACAAGGTGCAGTCAGTCACTGATTGAGAACCATCTACCTTTTCTCTCATGATTCAGAATGTTAGCTGCCTTCCATAAACACCAGTAGGCTTCTCAAAGAGAACTTAGTATTAACAAGTTATCATGATGCTTGGCTTTTTTAAAAAAATACTTTGCCAATGCTGTCTCAGTCATTCTCACAGTGGTCAGGTCTTGACCCATGGCTTTGAAAGCTAATGTTCTTGAGCCCTTCTTAACCATAAGCATGTAACTCAAGAAGGATGGAAAATTGAGAGAGGCTGCGAAAATGGAATATAGAGATAAAATTATTTGAATAGAGAAATGTAGAGGGAGCAGAAACTATTTTATATTACAAAAGAGGACTTCCTCCAAACTAGAGAAGGTACAGCATCCAGGAACCACGTTCAAATTCTGTTTTACACGGGAGTGGAAAAACAACTGCTTTGTGGCTTTTAAATGAAGGAAGACTATCCTAAGGGCTGTTTTAAAATTAAGAAAGTAACCCATGAGTAGAGAAAACAACCAAAAGAAATAAATGAGAAAAACACGAAAAATTTGATGCCACTTAAAAAACTCAATGAGGAGAAAATATAGGAAGAAGGCATGTCATGTGATAGAGAGGTGACCCTAAATTTACTGGAGGAAGTTTTTTCTTAATACAGAAAGAAATATGTTGTGCTCAGATGGCCAAGTTCACTGAAGTCAACATTCTAACGTCATCATTGTGACATTTTAGTAAGACAGATTTCCTGAGGTACCAGGGAAAAGAAAAAGTACTAATTTCTTAGAGGTCAAAATTGCTTGTTATTGATTTTTCTGCATAGATTCAACTCCAACTTCAGGAGACAGTAAAAAATGTCTTCAGTGATAAATGATTTCTGACATTGAAGTTTTTATACAATCAAATTAATTAACCTGAAGGAGGGTAATTAACAGAAAAAAACAGTCCAAACACGCAAATCATCAAGGGAGATCAGTTTTATATGCCATTTCACGGAACGCTGTCACATGATGTCCCCTGCCAAAACAAGACAATGAACTTCAAGAGAACTGTTGAGTCAGGAAGGACTTGAACCTCAGAGCTCTCAAGGCAGAGTGCAGGTCTAACGGTGGATGGTGTAGTAAGCTGCTGCTGGGCAGAGGCTGAGGAGACATCTCAGGGCAGAGATGCTGATGGACATCCTGATCCATTTGGAATTGCTGACAAAAGGCCTCAGACAACAACAGCTGGAGAGTTGGGAGGTGGATTCATGGCATGAGGAAAACAAAGAACCTAGGGCACACAGAAATAAGGGGTAGGTAGAAAGCACCGTGTCAGAGGACAGAAAGAGAGAGGATATCGAATTCCAGGACTTGAAAGATCAGGAAGAAACTTTATTTTTTATGTTATATAGAGCTTTATTCAGAGATAGCTTTTAAAAACTCACACTATGACAAGCCACCAGGAGCCCATAGTTCTACATGACACACACTGATTATTTAAATTCAATAAACTTACCACCTGCTTCTTGGAATGTGGCGTAGCCCCTTAAATATGTCCTCTCCAGATTCCTAGAATTGCTAACTTGGTGAGTAATGAGACAATTTAGCCTTTCTTTTTCCTTCACTAATACTCAAACAGTAGAAATGTCTCAGTTTCAGAAAGAATTAGCCCACCTTCCCACAGATAAATGTTGCCTCCATGTTTTACTTTTTAAACAATTTCTTTCTCCTCCTCTGTTGTGAATACTTTGTAGATATCATTCCTTTAAAGTCTCTGAGATAGGTTCATAGTAAATGTCCCTAAGGTTTGAATTTCCAGTTAAACAAAAAAATTGCTGCTGTAGCTTTCATAGGGCATACATTCTACAGTCTAGTTTTACTGAAATAATTTTGCCTTTTCATAGTTCACAAATATTGGATAACAGTCTTTTAATTAGTACATAAAGTATGCTCATAATTCACAAATGTAATTAAGCAAAAAGAACTTTTAAGTGTAAATTTTGGTCTTGTTTTGTTTTTGAGATGAAGTTTCTCTGTAGAGCTCTGGCTGCTCTGGAACTTGTTCTGTAAATCCGGCTAGCCGAGGTTAGCAGAAATCTGCCTGCCTTTTAAGTGTAAATTTTAAAAAATGAATTTAAAGACTTTTTCCAAAAAGAACATGTGAACTAGTTTTGATAGACCATACATAATAACCATGTAATTTATTCAAAATTCAACACACACACATATACATAAACGCACATACACAAACACACACACACAGATATATGCATATACACTTCTTGTCTCTGTCCTGAAGGTCCTTATGCCCTTAATACCTTAGATACCAGGGAGCTTAATAACTTATAAACAGTTTCAGCAGAAGACTGCATGGTTTGCTTCAAATTCATTTAAGAAAACCCTAAGTTCTGAATGTGAAAATACTTAGTGTGAGGAAGTATGAAAGCCCTGTGTGGTCCTGGTAGGATTAGTACCCTCGATAGAAGTAGACGAGAGCATGCTCATTTTTATGCTGTGTGGGGACCTCTCAGGAAGGCGTTAGAGGCCATGAAGACATCCGTCACTGGGAAATGCATCAGATGACACCTTTGGTGTCATGGACCTTGGACTTTCTAGGATCAAAATTGTGAGAACAGAATTTCTGTTGTTTTACCTATCTTGTCCATGTTACCTTGTTAGAGAAGTCTGAGCACTCATCTTTGAACATGATTTGTTTTATTTAAGATAAAATAAAACTTGAAACAAAAATTATACAATCTTCTAATACTATCTTTCCTACCCAGTGAACAATAATGCAAATTTAAGTTATGTTGTATATAATCTTAATATATTTGTTACTATAAGTTGTAAAAAAAAAATCAGAAATGTGTGTACTTTGTTTTGCCAAGTTGACTCTGAGTGTTGCTTATGGTATTTGTATGTATCTTAGAGGAGATTGTCTTTAAGACTTTCCAGAAAGGTCTTTGATTTACATATTGGCAAGAACTACTGAAGAGGTACCTATTAAACTCCCACTGATATTTTGAATATTGATACACAGTTCCTAAAAGTCTTAAATGTCCAGGTTTTTTTTTTAAAAAAAAAGACTGGAAGGTCTTTTTACTACTATGAAAACACAGTGTTTACAGGCACACTGTAGAAAAGGGGGTTATCCATATGGCTGACACATTCACCCCTCATCCTATGCCTCCTACTCATAGAGTGTAAGACTATGTAAGGCAATGTGCTGTTGGGAGCCAGCCAGCAATGCTGGAAGGAGTTCAACTTGCTTTCTAAATCTGGTGCCTGTAACTGACCAGTTCGAGAGAATGTTAACTAGCCAATTTGTTGTTATCAAAAAGCAAGTCCTATTCTGGATTTAGAACTGTTCTTGGTAAGGATGTCTTTAAGTGCACTCAATAATACCTTCTATACTATTTATCCCTGTAAATGGTTTCTGTATTATGTAAGTGATATTTATATCCATTTCTTAAGTTGGAGTTAGCAAACTAGTGTTGATGACAGAAATGATTAGTTCCTTAAGATCTATGCCCCTTATCACTGCAGACTCCCTTCAGCTTGTTTTCACTGATCCTTCCAACACTGTCTCTCACGTATGTGGGATCTTCTCACTTTATTCCATTTCCTCTGGAGAAAGGAAGTGACAGAATGGGAAGTGTTACAGAAATTACATGAGCTTTCATCACATTTGATAAGGAGGGAGGAAAGAATGAAAGAAAACCATCATTGAGCCTACTGCCAAGCATTTGTCTCCAGAGTTTCTTCAGTGGTGAAGGATCTTTCTAGCTGAGACAGAAGCAGCTGGCCTCTCAGACCCATTCTTGACATTCCCTATTTTCTAATGACTTAAAGAAGAGCTGTAATTGGCAATAAATGTGTACACAAATGAGAGAGCTCTGTAGCCCATGGTGTCTTGGGTGCTAATTCTACACAGAACACAGAGGTGACATGTTTCTCAAGAAGGAAGTCATTCTGGCAGTACCCAGAACTGTGATTAGAAGATCTGAACTCTCTAAAATGTAACTAATTCATTAATTTGCCATCCACCCAATTGATGAGAATGTACAGAGACAAGGTCTTAGGCTTGCGTGGTATTTAGAAATGAATGACTAGATTAGAGATTAGGTCACATCATTCATGTTTCAGTTCTGAACATACCTGTCACTCATGTATAATAATTTCATCTGAGATAAGCCTTCTATCTTGGAGGGAAGCTCATTATAACCCAGAATGGATCAAGAAAGTTCTTTAAGGAACAGGATGTTCTAGGAGGAGGCAAATGTTCTATTATTCAAGGAAGCTAGTTAAGCTCAGGAAATAATTAAAATAGTAAATGGTAGACATTCAAGTAGTTTTTTTTTTTAAGTAAATAACTCAGAAGAAAAATCAGTGAAACCAACCATATACATTAGACTCAATTCCTAAACATACATATTATAAGGACTGCTGAGAGGTCACTCAGAGAAACTGAGCTATGAAGAAGAGACATAGACCAACTGAGCTATCTGGAAAAGACACCTTCCTACTTGTTGTAGTGCCCTCAGGTTGGGTGGTATGTTCCAGGTTTCCAGCTTTGTTCAGCTATCACCCACGCTGGGAAGGACGTTGGTGCTGTAGCTATCTGAATCATTTTTGTTCCTGTAAGTAACACTTCACCCATATTCCTGCAAGCCCAATGAAACTCAGTAGTTCACTTAGTTGGACTTTGTTGGTGTCTTAGTTAAGGTTTGCATTGCTCTGAAGAGACACTATGACCAAAAGCAACTTTTATAAAGGACAACATTTAATTGGGGCTTACTTACAGGCTCAGAGGTTTAGTCCATTGTCATCATGTTGGGAAGCATGGTAGCATCCAAGTAGCCATGGCACTGGAGGAGCTGAGAGTTCTACATCTTGTTCTGAAGGCAAACCGGAGAAGACTGGCTTCCAGGCAGCTAGGAGAAAGCTCTCCCAAAGCCCACCCCCACAGTGACAACACTTCCTCCAATAGGCCACACATAGAAGTGCTCTAGCTATGAGAAGAGCACATAACCCATTTTGTCTTATTGTTATTTTATGTTATCATTAGACCATTCTAAACTATAAAGAATCTTAAGTGTATTCATCTTGATGTCTATATGCACAGAACCTGAACCTGGAATAATCCGAAATAGTAAGAAACCATGTGCCAGATACAACCTACCTAAAAGTAATGGCCCAACAGAGATGTTTGAGAAAAATAATAATAAAAATGAGTACATTGTTTTTATTATTCAAATATTAAATCAAGTAAAATTGTTAATTCATCTTCTCCACTTTATGTCTAGCTCTTCATGTTTCCCAGCAAGCTTTCTGCATACCTCTTTTCCATGCTGTGACATGTTACATGGAAACTTGATTTATATACATGTACTAACTCCAAATTCTCAAGTCTCAATTTTCATAATGTTTTTGCTTTTTTAACCATGAATTTCTTTGAATTTCTGTTCCTTCTATAAGTGCTCTTTTCTCCCTAATTGCACACTCTTGTCCCTTATATTTCCCTGCTTCTAAGAAAAGAAAAAAAAAAAAAGCGTTGGAAATTCCCAGCCTTGAATAGAACTAACTACTCTATTTTTCTCATCATCGTCCAAATCCACTTTTTCCCACCATAACCCTTACTGTACAGACTTGTTCTTATTCACCTCACATCAAACCTTGTGTTCTTGCTTAGGTTCAAGCCATACATAAGAAACATGACATCTCACTTTTAACTGCATGCCTATGGGGCATAGTTCTGAGCCCTGGCAGCTTTGCATGTGTGTTCAAGGTGTGGTGTCAAGCCTGAGCCTTTACTCTCTAAAGACAGCTTCATCCGTCCATTCGTTCTCCTTCCTCTATCCCTGTCTTTCCCCCTCTCTTCTCCTTAAGGAAAATTTTCTTATTTCGTCTTCTATCCTCTCTGCGATCTTTACCCCATTCTCCACCACAAAGGCAGTAACGAGGCAAAGAAAATATCCTCTCTTCCAGAAGAGGAGTGGAGAGATGCCCATAGCTAGTGCACTGCTAATTTTTACTTAGTGATCAACTTCTTTTGAGGAACTGTAGCAAAAGCAGCATTTCCTGAAGTATAATTGTAGGGAATTTTTTTTTTTTTTTTAAAATGTGACTGTTCTTTCCTTTTTCAAACTTCTCGGTGAAGGAAGGTTTCAGTGTTGTTGAAATTCGTTCCAGTTCTTAAAGTGACATTACTTCACTGCTAGCTCTTCCTCTGTAGCTTCAAAGTCAACTTGTATGGAGTGCATAAAGGCCACAGAGAAAAGGCTTTCATGCTCTGTCTAGCATAAGGCAGTTGCAAAAACACATGCTTAGGAGTACCAAGGCTATTGCTGATGTCTTTCTCTACTGCTACAGATGTGCAGTGTAAATGCATTGGCTTGTAGACCCTTAAAGTCTAAGGTTGAGCTGCTATAGGAACACTGAAGATGTGTGTTCCTTTATTTTTGCAGTTACAAAGCTAAACTGTATTCTGGGAAGTCAAACGTTCTGTTTGAACAGACACATTTCTCTGGCTATAGAGAGCTCCTTTGTACAGACTACATGATGCACTACTTATTACATGCGGTGTGAATATCCAAGGCACACGCATGTCATGCTTATGATTGTTCAGCCTGACTTCTATGTCTAGACTTGAGTGTTAACGTTTTGCTGGAAGGAATCAATGAAAACAAACCCTCCCAAGCATTCCTGGCATCTCTGCTGCAGCTACAGCACAGTTGGGCTGGGGAAGAAGGAAGATCTTATTTCTACTTCACCAGATTATTTTGCCTTTATTGATGTTGAATGTTAATTTATGTTCTGAGACTATCAGAACTGATTGGCCTAATCATTACACTAAGCACTTACACAATATTTTTTTTAAAGTTTACATAAAACCAGTGTATCTTTTTCACCCAAATAGCCAAATATTATCCCTCGACAATGCCACAGCCAAATGCTGTAACAGGTATTTAAGGTGAACTGAGTACCATTTCCATTCTGAAGTGTTGCAGTTTCACCACATCCTTATTTGGAAAGCACATTTCCTCCTATGGAATCAAGCCTTCATCTTAGGATTGTTTTCCAAGTAAAATCACACTGGAAAAAGTGGACCATAAAGTTTTAATTTTTTTTTATCTTTTATCTTTCTATCAAACCACGTTAAAGACACTGATTTAGTTGTTTATTGAGAAAGAAGTTTTAGCTGTTTAAAGGAGAATACAGGCTTTGCTTTAAAGGATAAAGGCTTAGGATCCAGAGTCTGTGACTATCTTTCATTAGTTGGCCTTAAAATCAAAGTATAAAGATGCTCTTGAAATTAATCACTGAAACTATGGTGTCTTAAACGTTATTGTATGTAATGTTGGCATTTTGTCCTGGCTCCACCACACAGTTACCTGGCAACAGCCAAGTGTGCCTGACTCACTATAAAAGGGGCTGCCTGCCTGTTCCTCACTCTCTTGCTCTTACCCTTTACCCTCTTCCCCTGCTCTCGCCATCCCCCTCCCCCTCTTTCTCCACATGCGCATAGGTGGTCTCTACTCCCCTTGCCTTTCTCTCAACTCCCCTCCCTCTGCCCTGAATAAACTCTATTTTATACTCTGTCTTGTGGCTGGTCCCTCAGGGGGATGCTTCGGCATGGGCCCACAGAGGCACTCCCTTCCCCCACACTTTACTGCACCTGCATCAAACATATTTCTTCCCTCTATCTTTTTATAAAACACAACAAATAACCTAAGAGAATCACTGATTTTTAAAAAGTGCTTTATACAAAGATACAGTATTTGGTCAAAAGCACATGTACAAATACAGGTTTTGCAATGGGGCATTTGGCAAATATCCACTTCTGCAGTTTTGTGGTGTGAAGGTGCTTGGGGCAGGAATATGTCAGCTCTCCTAGGAGACAAGAGGGAAGCATCTAGGCAATCAGAGTGATTTTCAGTTATTTTTCTTGATACTTGGCATTAGTGTTTTAATCAGTGATCCAACTCCTGCTCAACTGCCCATTTAGTTTGTCTTACCCTTGTTTCCTCCTGTAAGTGAAGCCCTTTGTTGAGTTTTAAAACACCTGCAGGGCTTCAGCTCCTCTCCAGGGAACAGGACAGGGAAAAGGAGAAGGAAGGGGAGAAGAGAATGTGAAGTACTAGGAGAGGTCACAGTGTGAGCCCAGAGTCCTCACCTGCACCAACCAAGGCTGCTTAGTTTAATTATCTCCTCTCTGCCTTGGCAAGGATAGGATACTCTTCAATTAGAGGACCTTCTGCTGGCAATAGAGATTTTTTCTGAAGGAAAAAAAGCACTGGTTGGGGAAATAGACTTTATTCATATATATTATATAAAATTTGTTTATTGTTTGTACACAAAAAGAAAAAGTATATACACAGATAAGGGAAATGTGTAAATGATATTAATTCATTATTCAAATATGATTTGATTTCACCTTCCTAGCTCTTTTGACTAATACACACACACACACACACACACACACACACACACACACACACAAACGTGTGTGTGTGTTAATGGTTTCAGGTCAGAAAGAGTATTTCAATTTCATTATAAATTGTTGTAGAATGTCTACTTAATAATGTTATATAATACAATTTTACTTCATTAATACTTTTCCCACCGAGAATAAGATTAAAATTTTGTGGTTGTTTTGTTTTGTCTTTCTCCACACAGGAAGTTTCTAATTAAGGAGGGAAATAGAAAGTAGGCAGTGCATTTACTGTACTATTGAGTCTCCCAAGCAAGTACGTATTATAAGTGACACTGAGCAACACATCAAGCTTTGTTCTTTGTATTTTAAGGAATCCAAATCTTAAAAAAAAATACTATTAAAATACTAGAAATTTAATATCCTTCCAACCATGACACAGTGGTGCATTTATATTAAATGCCTGGAAGAGATTTTGACAGCTTTGAAGAGATTGGATCAAAATAGCATGACAGTTATTGGAAACACATATAATTGGTTAATGGGAGTTGAACTCCTAATTTTATGAGACCTAAAAGCATGTGGATTGATTGCTTTTCTGATGGTTCATACTGCAGTAGTTACTCAGGGAAAGAGAGGGAATCTTATGTTGATTGGAAATACAGCTGTCCAGATTGCATATTTAGATTTTTAAATAACACTCACCAAGATTTTGCTTTTAATGATACAATATAACTAAAGTGCACTTTCACAAACTTTAAATTTTGTAGCAAAGTCATAGTCATTTAGAAAGGATGTCATTTAATCGCATAAAACTTTAAAAGGTGTTTGCTTCCTATATCATTAACAAAAAGTTTACTTGTGAATTTTTGTTAATTTTCTTTTGTAAATGTGTAATTCTGTTTTGCTTCAAACTTATAACATTTGTGGGCCCTCTGGTCTGATTCCCCTGGGAACTGCACATGGGTATTTGGAAGTGCAATCGGAAGGGGCAATTATGTTCTTCAGAGGATTTGTCAGGGAACAGAGCTGAAGCAGATTAAAGTAGATGTGATGGTTGTTGGGGTCACAGCCTTGATTTTGAGCCAAGACTTACTATCACTGTTTTAATTGAGCCTGAAAACTCAAAGGCTATGATGTGGTGGCCACCTATTACCACAGAAGACATAGTTCACTAATTGGAAATGAGCGATCACGGGCTTCTTCCAGGAACAAAGACTCAGAGCAGCCAAATATGAATGGCAGTTCATTAAAGCAAATGTGCAGAGACTCGCAGACTGTAATTGATGTGCAGCTTTCCTTTTTGTATCTCAGAAATATGAACTTCTTACTAACTCTTTCTCAAAGGCATGTGCATTATTAGTTTAACTTTTGTCTTAGCTTCAGTATTGCTATAAGAAGATGAGAGAAATCTTTTCCATTAGTGATGAAGAAATTTCCCATTGAAGGTATTTTTGCATCTGTCAAATACATTTTAAAAATTATATTGGTAGGGTTAATATACCATATTACTTTCATTGCCATATCACAGGAGAATTAAAAGCCAGGAAAATGTATGTAGTATGTTCTCATCCAAAGCACAGCAGTGGGTACATGGTGGCATTTCGAACATCTTCCTTAGCAGAATAAGTGCATTTTGATTGATCCAGTTCTTTTCTCACCACATTCTCTTGTATGTACAAACCTCACATAACAAAGTGCTAATTTCAGATGCTATTAAATAAGACTAAGTTTGCAATTAAAATAATTTGTGGTGCTTTAAAAGAAGACATGTATTCTAGGCTTACTTCTTCACCTCAAATAGATGTCAAGCACAACTATATTTAAAATATAATTGAGTTTTTTTCCTTTTCTCACTTTAACATTATATAATATAGAAATAAAATACAGCTTATTTTTGGAGTGTGCTAGCTTTCTCTTTGCTATTCCATATCCAATGTCTGTGCACTCAATGCAGAATGAGCTAGTCCTCAGAGTGCATTTCATGATGTTTCTCGTTCATGACTTCTTCTAGATATGGACTAATTTTCAAAAATTCTGTCATAAGTAATTTAACAAGGGATAAATGCTTTTTTGAGGTTGCTAACTGACCTTTTCCAAAGATTCTTTCATCTTTAATGAAAAGTGTATGTGCATGCTTTCTCCAAGCATGGGATCTGAAAGAAGTTGCGTGTAGCTTTTGCTGTCCTGCCTATGCTCTGGGAATGGACCAGGCTACCAGCCCGTATCCAGAGAATATTGGCTCTGTGGATGAAAACACAGACACACACACACACACACACACACACACACACACACACACAGGTCATTCATTTTCAACCTGCCTTCTTGGCTCAATTGCTGGACACTACTGATCTACTACAACTAGCGTGCCCTTTCCCACCTGCCTTCTTGGCTCAGTTGCTGGGCACTACTAATCTACTACGACCAGCGACTAGCGTGCCCTTCCCAATACTCTTACCTCATCACCTCTCAGCTTGCCCTAGCTTCAATTGTTCATCCACCTTTAGTCCCATTTCAACAGCCCAACCTCCCCCGTAGAAGAACACTATGGCTGCTTTGCCCAAGATCTTACATGGCTGGTTGGCTTTTCTCCCTCCAGAGCATGGCGAAACTCCTTTCTTCTCCCCTGCCTCTACTAGCTTGTCTGCAGGGACACTGAAGTCCCACCTATTCTGCTCAGCAATTAGCCTCTGACATCTTTATTTATGGATCAACCAACTGGGGAACAGGATCTTAGCATCAGCATGATTGCTACATATAAGGATGAACTGGAAAAGGGAAGGTGGTCAGCTACCCGGTTACCAACCATTGGTCACCTCAGAGGACGTCACCTCAGAGGACACTGCGCCTTGTAATCACCACCCACCTCAGCAGCCACTGTACCAACCATTGGTCACCTCAGAGGACACTGCACCTTGTAATCACCACCCACCTCAGCAGCCACTGGATCTGAGTAATCACAAGATTTAGAAATAAGAATCTGTGGACAGAAGTCCCAATAGATACATCTATATAGTGTTCCTACACCTATGGCTCAGGAAACAGCATGATAGAGGGGAAGGAAAGATTTAAGCTCCAGATGATGAGGCACTTTGCTTTGAGATTGTTCCTTAGACACATGAGGGTCTCACCAACATGGCCATTCATATGTAAGCTGAACCAAGAAGACTCCAATGAACATGCCAAACTGTCCCGAGCATAGAGGATGGCTATGGGGAGAACACATGAGTCTTCAACCCTATAAAAGACTATCTACAACAAGCTGTGAGTGGAAGAGGTGTTCTTCCCAGTCAAGAGCACACCAATTGTCCAGTGCCAAGCAATCTTACCTAAAACAATACATACAAGTAACATTATATGGATTCAACAGGTTATATTTGGATACACACACACACACACACACACACACACACACACACACACAAATACATATATGTATGCAACAATAACTGATGGAAATAGGGGACATGAAGTTGAAGGAAGGAAGAGAAGGGCATATGGGAGATTCGAGAAGGGAGAGAGGAAATTAAAACATAACCTCTTCCCTAGGTTTTCTAACTCCAGGGTTGTCTCCATTTGTGATTGCTTTATTGTTTCTATCTCCATTTTTAGATTCTGGATTTCTTTTTAAATTTTTTCACCTGTTTGATGTGTTTTCCTATAATTTTTTAAGGTTTGTTTTTTTTGTGTGTGTTTCCTCTTTAAGGGCTTCTAGCTGTTTACCTGTGTTCTCCTGTATTTCTTTAAGGGAGTTATTTATGTCCTTCTTAAAGTCTTCTATCATCATCATGAGAAGTGATTTTTTGATCCAAATCTTGCTTTTCTGGTGTGATGGTGTATCTAGGACTTGCTATGGTGGGAGAATTGGGTTCTGATGATGCCAGGTAACCTTGGTTTCTGTTGCATTTGCTCTTACACTTGCCTCCTGCCATCTGGTTATCTCTGGTGCTACCTGCCCTCCCTTTATCTGACTGGAGCCTGTCCTTCCTGTGATCCTGGTTGTGTCAGAACTGCTCAGAGACCAGCTGTCTCTGGGATCCTGTGATTCTCTGATCTTGTGATCCTGAGATCCTGGGTGTGTCAAAGCTCCTTGGAGTCAAGCTGCTTCTGGGACCCTGAGATCCTGGTATGACCAAGCTTCTTGGATCCTGAGATCTTGTGATCCTGGTTATGTTAGAGCACCTGGGAGTGGAGCTTCCTCTGGGTGTTGTGGGACTGGTTACAGAGTTAGTGCCCAAGGTCTACTCAGGGCACTGGCTCAGACCAGAAATGAAATATAACCTCAAAAATAAACAAGTATCCATAAAAGAATTATTGGACAAATATACTTTATAGGGTTTGAATACATCCTAGTTATCATTTTGCTCATTATTGACTTTAAAATAAAATGAGATTAAGAAATTATATGCTTTTACCTCTGGCATTAAGAAGATGCATATATACTTCTTGATTATGAAATGTTTGTCAGAGTTTACATCACTAACAGTAGTCAGTAGTCACTTATTTATTGTTGCTATTAGAAACTAGATTGAGATTTCCTTCTTCATCTGAATCTCTGCTGGTGGAGAGAGTGATCCCAAATATTTCCTGCTCAGAAATATTGATGAGATTAGATCAGTTCAGAGCTTTTAAAAATGCCCGCCTGAAAAACTTTACTCAGCCATTGGGACTAATCCGAACTGTTAATGCTTTATTCAGAAGAAAATAATGGCGTTAGAACAATGTGATGCTTCTATTTCTTGGTAGTCTAAAATATCTGCTTTCTTTCTTGTTATAAAGTAAACATATTGAAGACTTATGCTGGAAGCATCCCAGTGTAATACAGATGTTAACATTCCATCACTGTGATAAAATACCTGAGGCAATCAACTAAAAAAGAAGATGTGTTTATTGCAAGTTATTGGTTTCACAGTTTCAGGCCATGGTCAATTGGCTTTGTTGAGTTTCTGTCTATGGTGGATTGTGATATCACTGTAGCGAGTGTAGGCTAGCACAAAGAACCTTTTCTCATAATGGCAGGAAAACAGAGAAGAGGGGCTAGTGTCCCAATATCGTCTTTGAAAACATCTCTCCAATGGCCAAACTTCCTTCCACTGAGCACCTTCTATAAAAGGTTCTAACATTTCCCAATAACACGACAGACAGAGAACACAGCCTTTACTATCTGGACCTTGGGCGAACCTGTAAGGTTCAATCCATAGCACTTGGAAAGTATTTCCTACTGTGTTATAGAATTATCCTTTTATGACTACATCAGTTAAATATGGCCTCAAGTATCTTAAATTAGTTAGTTTTATTAAATCAAAGTCTGTGTTAGTCAAATTTTTATTTCTTGATGTCTAAATGATTTTATTTAGAGGCAGATTTATTTCCTTGGAGTCTGAGCCCACGGTTGGCTGTCCCCACTATTTTTGGCACTATATAAGAGAAAAGGCCCTGGTACTTGGAGCCTGCTGAAGAGGAGGATGCTCTCTGCAGAGTGGCCAGGAAGCAACATAAGGGAAGAAGTGAGAAGCAGAGGGCAAGATTCAGCCCTTAAGAGCAACTCCCAAAGACCTCTTCCTTTCAGTGAGGTCTCTTCTCCCAAGATTCCGTGGTCCATAGTATTTGAATCCTGCTAACAGATTAACCCGTTAGTGATGCAAGAGCCCTCATACCCCAAGCACTTACAAACCCAAAGGCCACATCTCAGAACATCGCTGCACTGAGGACCCAGTATGAAGCCCAGGAGTCCTTGGTAATACATTTCAGACCTAAATTATAATCCCACAAATTAAATGTTTTATAGTCTACAGGAGAGGCTGAGCATTTATTAAGAAAACTGTAAAGTCAGAAGCAGCCTAAAGTCAAACTTGTGGAATGTAGCACAAGCATTTATTTTTCAGCTTATCATTCTTTCGCCATAATTATGACTGATTAAACACCCTTTCAAGCAGCAAGAAAAATAAACCTTCTGCCAACTGAAATAAACTTTAGCCGTTATACAAATATGTATGTTAATATAAGTACAATTATTTCCTTAGTCATTGTAAAAATGGATTCATTCACAGGTTTATACATTAAAGCTATCTTATGGGCCACATGACAGACATTCCACCATATGTCACCCAACCAAGTTACAGAATACACAGGAACACTTAGGGAAAGCCCCACTTACTCTTTAGATTCCAAGGCCTAGTTTGGCACACATTGTAAAGATTTTTGTCCTTTGAGCAAAATTTCTGACTAGGGTTAAAAGCCCTAGCAGTTACACTGGGACAATCCTGTTAAAAAGTTTTTTTCTCTCTCTTTAGAAAATAGAGAGATTCAGTTTCCTCTCTAGAAGATGAATATACTGGTGACCTTAGAAATAGTGTAACATTTCTTCTTTGTTCAGCACATAAAGGAAAAATGGAAGCTTACAAGTACACTATATTGATACTTTCCTACTGGCCATTGAAAGACTGGTCTGTGCCATCTAAAGATGACATGTTAAAATCAAATAAGTGTATGAGTTCCCAAGAAATAGTAATCCCCAAGTAAATTAAAATATCAAATTAGGCTAGAATATTCTTTAGAAAAAATGCAGATAAAAAGAATTTAATAAAATATACATATCACCCCTTAAGCCAGCACCTTTTTCTTTGTAAATATTAAATATAAAGGGAATGGTTTATTTTTTATTTCTCTAAGATAAATATTTACTGCTTTCTTAATTAAAAATGGAATGGACTTGGCAGGAGCATGCGTCATGAATAAGTTTCTGTTTGAATTTTTATATACTATCTTAACATTCAGACAGTTGACAGCACCTCTCAGGAATATGCTTCTTAACATTTGTATTCTCATATTACTATGTTGATATAACCCCTTCTTGATCTTTTGTGCAATTTCAAAGAGAGATCAGTCTTGTTTTCTTACTAGTACTGGCTTGGGATTAGAAGGTGGTTGGAATATTTCTACCATGTCTGGCATCCTGGCAATTCTGTGTACCTCACTGCCAAGAGTGTGGATAAGCATTTACAACTATGTAGTAGAATTTTTCTACATAGAAGTTCCAAATCTTCATATTGTATTGGAATTATTGGGGTGATGTTTTTAAAAATCTCAGTGTCAGACCAAATACACCTCACATTCTTGGGAAGGAAGGCAGGAATCAGCATTTTAGAGCTTTGGGGGCACTGCAGTATGCAATCCAAAGTAAATGTTCTTCTAGAATTAATGAAGACAAGATCAAAATTAGCATGAAGAATCCAAGTACACCACAGACACTGAATTTCCCGTAAGTATGGCATTTTTCCTACCAGATTGAGGGTGACCAAGTAAATATTGTACCATGTCATGTAGGATTTTGACATCATGCAGACTTGCATTCCTGTGTCTCAGAGAGTGTCGATTGCCTCCAGAACAGAACAGTGAGATATAGGTAGTGACATTTGTTCATCTGTGGCAATACAACAAATACACAGATCAGGACCTACAACTTGACCTTGGACGATATTACAAGCTTTGTTTCTGTCAGCTTCTGCTGTCTTCCTTTCTTTTCCTCACAAACAGACTTCTAACCTGACATCATCGCTCCCTTCTCTCCTGGGAATCACCCTCCCGTTGGCTCTTCTATTTTTATATTTATGGTAGCCCTACACGTTCAGATAAAGCACAGTTATCAGACAATACAGGATTATGATATAATCTTCCCCAAGGTTTTCAAAATTGTAATAAATTCTTCGGAAACAAATACCAAACTTGCAAAACCTTAATGACAGGAATAACTCTGAAGTGATTAAATAATTAAACAGCTGATCTTAAGGGATCTCCTCCACTACATCTTTCAAATTCTGCAACATGGGTGGCCCTGCCCTTTCTGAGATCATATGTTTAGTATGTCATTAAAACAACCCTATTAGTGAAACAAAATGCAAATTAATTTTCCTCTTACAAAAGGCTATATTGTAGGCAATGTGCACAAAATTTCTTTGTGATATCACACATACAACCTGTATAAAATACTAAGGACATAATGCAGTAAATACTGTAGTTGTCAGAATTCACTTGAGAAAAGTGAAACTCTGAAGAAGTCCTCAGGCTTTGGCCAAAGAGAACTACGTTACTATGTCAATTAAATGTTTAGTTAACACATTTGAATTGGTCATGGCTCTCAGTATAACTATTTTAAAATCAGAGGCTTTAATAATTTAAGAACAGAATTTTGTAAACACATGTATGGTAAAATCATGAAACTCTGGGTGTTATAATTGGTGGTTTACCAAGCAAGCTGACACTTCACTTTGAAATAGCAGTATTTTGATTCTTAATTCATATTAATTCTGCATCAGTAGTAAGAACTGAATTTAAAAACTCTTTTTTTTTTTCATCATATTTACATTAGCTTTAACTGTTACCTTCCTTTTCTGATTGTAATATTTAGGAAAACTTTAACATGGAAGTTTATATGCCATTTGCTTGCTTCTGATAGCTGCACCTCCAGGGTACACCTGTCAATTGTTCTGTTGTGAATGTTTGTCTCCCTGTATGTTGCTGTCTCTGTCTCTAAAAGACAAGCACGCGGGCGCGCGCGCACACACACACACACACACACACACACACACACACACCTGCATTAAGATAGTAAATCCTAGTCTTTAACCAAGAGCATCAGGGAAAATTGCATCATTGAACCGTCTCCTTGCTGGGCATCCCTCAGGCAAGGAGGGTTAATGCATTTGCTCTTTGTTCTTGACAATGGCAGAAGAAGAAAATTGACTTTTTGTTCCCAATTTCACGTGGAACTTGTTTTTCCAGAAAGGAGCAATGACCTTGCCAGAGGGATCCAAGATTTTTTAAAATCATGTTTGACGGGATGATGGATGGCCAGCTACCTGGTTGCACACATCTGTTCTGAGAAAGTCATGGCTGGGAATTGGGCAGCTCCATGTTAAAGGATTTTCCTCTTGCCGTCATCTGGCAGAAATAGTATTTTGAACAATACTTTGAAAAATTCACTTGACATATTCAATGCTGATAATAGAGAAGAAGCAAGTGTCTTGGCATACTTGGCAAATTACTGTTTTGTTTGCAAGGATATATTACAACCTTTATTTATTGGAAATTAATTGAGGTAAATGTTTTAATTCATTTATTTTCTTCAAGTTTTATGTTGTGTGGTATTATCTAAGTTTACAGAGTTGTCTGAGTTTTTCTGGAATATCTGTCTGCTGGTCTGTGAAATGGGACTGTGACCAGTGATGGAGTGATAGAAAGGGTCATGACCCCATGCAGACTGCGTTCTCTCACAGTCTCTATCACATCACACAGGAGACTTTCTATGAATATGTCTCCCACAACCTCTGAATTCCAAAGAATTTATGGGTGGTCTTCTAGCTATTATATGCTTTGTGACAAGTTATAAACAACAGGGTTTTCTGGGAAGGGAATCTGTGCTAATTGAGAACTTCCAGAAGAGGTAAAAACAGAGGAATTTGTTAACAGCTTAGTTACTAAGGCAACTTTTGTGAAAGAAAGTCATCAATGAATTGTACACATAGCAGTGGCTTGTCTCCCCTCTTCCTGTTGTTTCCCGACTCATCTGAAGAAAACCCAAGCACCCAGGGGGCCGATTACCTAGCAGGAGGCATCTGGCTCACTGGGCTGCAGCTACAGTAATTGAAAGGCATGTGATTGAACAGGAAATAAGGTTTTGTGGTGGTATCGCATTTCCAAATCAATCAAGTAATTACAAATACCCTGCAACCTCATATCTACACCCTGATAAATAACCACCAACAATATTATTTTCTTCCTTATTGTGATGTGAGCAAGTAGCTTCAATTTTTATTTCATTAACAATAGAAACAGTATCATTAAGTTGTTTCTCAGTCCTCATGGATTTGAAATTCATTATAATTCTATCATTTTGTAACTATGAGAGTGAAGTGTTACTATAAAAAAGTATCCAAGATGTACACTAGTCATGACTGTATAGGATTACAGCAATTTAAAAACTATTGCTGTTTAAAGATACAAATGCAAGACTGAACAGTCCTGGAAGCTAATCATATAAAAATATTTTTCGAGATGTAAGTATTTGAGTTGAGGGATGATTTGTTTAGATATAGGTGAAAGGTGGCTTTGTACTGGCGTTCAAGATTGTGCCATAATGACGGTTTTGTTGTGGTGATGAAAAGCCACGTAAAACCATCCACCTGTGTGAAAATGGACTCTGTTCCCATCCTTACAAAACAAAGTAAGTACCAGGTTATATGTGGAAAAATCAATAAAAAATACAAGGTTTAATAGCGATTGTAAAAAAGTTTAAGGAATATCTGGCTGCTTTTTCGTACTAAGATTTAAATGTGATGGGTAGATTGGAGACAGCTCGATGTAACTGATTTTACATAGAATTTCATAAACAAATAGATAATAAAAATGAAGCAAATTTCCTGGGGATGTAGGGCGTATTTCTTCTTGAAAGATTAGATGGGTGTGGGGAGGAAAGAAAAACTGTAAAGTTAACATAAATATTTCCTTGTAACCAAATCAAGTTTGCTCTTTTAAACACACACACACACACACACACACACACACACACACACACAAACATCTATGGGATTTTCACTTATACAGTGATTGGATACTTACAGAATTTCTATTTAATGTTTAGCTCCTATTATGAGAGTAACCATATCTTTATGAAATAATCTAATAAGAAATGTCTATTTCTACAGAGAATTGGCCATTATTACCTTTTGTCTTATGGCTTATCAATGTTAAAGACAAGAAAAAATAAGCTTATTTATATATGCTGCCCTTTATATACTGTGGGATTCGTTTTATATACTCTAGGAGATAATGGGATTCTTACACAAATCTCTCAGTTAATTATCATGACTTCACAATCTGAAGTTGAGTCACTTAGAAATTTATTCATGTAACATTTAGCACATCTTTAGTATCCGCTAAATAAAATGTATTCAGTGGTTTAAGTCTAAGTGATATTACAGTATCTAAAGTGAAGTGTATGTCACTCCTGGGTAACTTATTTTGTATAGGAAAGAATAAATATATATGAAGAACAAAGTGAGAATGACAAAGGCTCGTTCTGCATTTGATAAACGCAGGAGTCCTCAGAGACCACTAGGGAAAGACTGAAAGTGTGAAGTTGCATAAATAAATATAGATCTAGAGCTAAAGAGCAGGATTAAAATGTTAAGGATGAGTGAGTTTCATCCTTCATCCTTCATAATGTTGATAATGTTGATTTTATTTATCAGCATTTATTTATCAACATTATTAGAAAAACAAAGGTTGGGGGAAACATCAATCTAGCTGTTCCTAGAGAGTACTCTAGAATTCTGAAAAAATCATTTAAAATTTATTTGCTATATACTAGTAACCTACATACATTACTTAGATGACTAAAATGAGCAAATGCAAATTAAGAAATATTTAATACTTACTCAACTTTGGTGATATGTTAGCATGACTTACATTCAAATATACATAGAGATTTTACAAAAAATCTGTAGGTTTATCACATAGAATTTGTGTGTGTGTGTGTGTGTCTGTGTCTGCGTCTATGTGTGTGTGAGTCTGTGTGATATGTACATGTGAGAATAGGTATGTATCTGACATGATGTAAGAAGAAAACTTTTTGGAATTTGTTCTCCCTTTTCACCTTGCTGAGGGAGGGACTCTCTTCTGTTTCTGCTGCAGCTTTGTACACTTCAGGCTAGCTTCCAGAGGATTCTGCTATCTCTATCTGCTCTCCCAACATGCTGGGGCTAGGACTATAACTGTACTATGCATCGGGTCATTAGTCTGTGTGGCAAGTACATTTAACACTGAGCTACCTCTTCAATCTAACATAGAATATTTATGAATTAAGAAAAATCTGTAACAGATTTACATTGTAAGTAGTAGTGATGATTTTAATTATGTGTATATTAGTCAACTTTCCTCACACATATGTATTTAAAAAGTGAATTTTTGATAGTGTTAATTGCCAATAGTAATAGTTGTTAAATATGTATATTGATTAAACTAAACAACTATTAAAGGAACTAGCCATGATCTACTTATTTTAAATGTAATTTTAAGAGCAAGTACTATATAAATTTATAAGACAATAGTATTCTACAATTAAGTTAAAACTTGTGAGATGTATTCATCTATGAAGTGGCTTTAGACTAGAAAAATGGGATTTTAAATATTCATGTAAAGTTAATCTTATCGTAAGATATGGTCCTGTGCATGCCTATAATCTCATCACTTGAGTGACAGAAGGAGGAGGATTGCTCTGTGTTAGAGAGTATTCTAACTGCAAGTGAGTACATCAGCTACCAGGGCAGCCAGGATTATATCACTAGAGCCTGAATCAAAACAAAACAAAACAAAACAACCTCTTATTTAGATGTCTAACTCTTTCAAATAAGTAAAAATATAAATAAAGGCAAAGCTGTGTTCACAGTTGCATGGAGTACATATACATTTTTAAATGTTTAGATGATGGTAAAAGCCAAACCTATAACATACTATTAATACTGAATGCTGCTGTGGCCTTGTTCAGTTACAAGTGGCACCAAGGCAGTGAAGAAAGGACAGACACAAGGACACAGAAAAGCTGTCATCAGGTAGTCTGGGCTCTCCAATGGAGAAACATCATCAACTCTGGAAGCTCAGCTCGTACATTATACACAGGTGATCAGGTGGGAAGGGTTACTGCATACAGTGTAACAATTAGGCCGATTTATTTAGGTAGTCTCTGTAGGAGCTATGTCTGTAAAGGAGCAGGCTATAGACATTGAAGTGTGAGGTAGTTGTGGTGGACTTTTTCTGCACTGTCAGCATTTGTACTCCGAGGAAGGCTTGGCCATCTCTCTAGGTAGAGCACCTCACTAGGTCAAGAGTGTATTTGCCACTTCCATTAGACTGAGGCACTGGGGATTTTTTGATGTAGGGATGCCTATTTCTATAGCATATATTCACACAGGACCTCACCCAGGGCTTTCTTTCTCTCTTTCCCACAGAGAAACTCTTGTAAATGTTCTAAAAATCTAACTCTTCTCTCAGAAAATATGAAAGACTGACCTCATAGAAAATGTTATAGCTTTTTACATTTGTTCCAGGCTTCCGTAATCTATGTTTTGATTATATAATATTTTATTGACCATTTCCTTCAGATTTCTGGGACTCTCATTGTTCTCTAGTGAACAGTGTATTGTCAAAAGTAGGTTAAATGTTGACTTTGAGTCATTTTTCCTTCTATGTTGAATAATGAGTTTGTATTGTGGATAAGACTGTAACTTTCTCATTTCTACTTAATACCACAGCTGAACGTGTATCTCTGGTATGGTCTGCCAGAAGCTGGGGATCTTCCTTGTCTGCCTTTATAACCAGAACAGTTTGTGTATAAGTCTTTATTAATACAGAATGTTTTGGAAAGTACTCATTGCTAAACAGGTTGATTATGTCTGATAATAATTATCACTTGAAGACAAAATTGAAGGGAAAAATCACTCTCTTTACTGAAGTAAAGACACATCCCATTGAAATACTCTTCTAACATTGTCAGAATGCAAATTTTGACATTTATTGAAATGCCTTCCTTCATCTCTCAACTGTGATCTACAGAAAACATAAGTTTATTTAACAAATGAATATTTGCTTCCTTAGTTATGCCACAATAAATGGAAAAACAGCTCATGTGTACAATGAGGGGAAAAAAATCACACAATATTAAGACAGAGTACCACAAGATGTATGCCAATATGTTTAATTTATTCTAAAAGGTATATTGAAAATAAAATAATATAACCCAGTTCAGATCAGAAAAACATACTTAAACTACAGTCAAACTTTTGGTAATGAGACTTAGAGGCACACTAATTCTACATGTAGCAATAGAGTTTAAAAGTGTGTAATTCCAGTGGATGCAATTCTGACACCGCTTAAGAAAAGCAGATTCATATATCGTTTGGTCCTGTGATTTCACCCCTAAAATTTAAATTGATGTGTTTATAAAAATCTAAAGGGATAGAGAATATGTTCTATGGGGGGTGTGGTGAGGTGTGGGGGAAGAGGATGTCTCAGTGGGTCCATGCTGAGGCAGAGGCATCTCTTCCCCCTGAGGGACCAGCCACAGCATAGTATAGTATAGTATAGTATAGTATAGTATAGAAAAGTATAGACAGTATAGTATAGAAAAGAGTTTATTTAGGGTATGGGGAGGGGACTTAAGAGGCTTGTAGAGGCAGAGAAAGGCAGAGAGGGGGAGGGAGTAGAGAAGTGGAGGCCGGCCATGAATACCTGGAGAGAGGGGGAAGGGAATGGGGAAGGGAGGGGGAAGGGATGAGCCCAAGAGGTCAAGAGAGAAGCAAGAGGGAAGCAAGAGGCAAGAGAGCAGGAGGGGACAAGCAGCCCCTCTTATAGAGGGTCAGGCCTACCTGGCTGTTGCAGGCAACTGTGGGTGGAGTTTAGGCAGAATGCTAATATAAATAAATACATACTTTTGTTTACAGCTCTAGGTTGTGTCATGAACCTGGGGGAGCAGGGCCTAAAAATGAGGTTTTATGCACTAGCTAACTTTATTTAGTGCATCAGACAATTTATACACTAGCAGTTAACAAGAGACACCTGTGTAAAGTGTATCCGAGGCAAGCCATATGTGGCAAAAAAAAAAAAAAAGGTGTCTTTAATAGAGGCACATGAATAACAACAGCTGAAGCAAATTGACTATTAACCACTAAACCAAGACAATTCTGTTTTGAAGAAACTGAGGTTACAAGTCTCTTGTTTTCTCATGAGCACTTAGCATTCCCCTTGCATGGCTCCATTCTTGGACTGTGTTCCAACATGCTTCCTCTTGTTTTATTTTTAATTAATTAATTAATTATTCTTGTTGTTTTGTGACAGCTCTGTAGACCAGGATGGCCTTGAACTCACAGAGATCCTCCTGTTTCTGTCTCCCGAGTGCTGGCATGAAAGGCATGTGCCACTACCAACTGGCTTTCCTTTTTGCTTTTTACTTTTCTCTATTTTTTAACAGCAGGATATTCAGGATGATTCTGTTTGAGATGTTATAGATAAATCTAATTGTCTTCTGATGCATGAGTGTCCCATAGGCAAGCAAATTATAATATTAGAATGGTGAGAGCTTGTAATACTCTACCACCAAGAACAGGGATACAAACTATGCTCAGTAGAATTGGTTACATTCCTGTACAAATAGGAATTCTTGGACTATGTTCTAACATACTTATACATATGTGAATTCACATACATTGCCTATGTGCGTACATATGTTACTGCATTGTTTTAAAAGCTAAATAGAAAAAATACATACCCGCCATTGGTGAACTGAATAGTTTATAATTGCTATCTGTAGTTTATACGCATTTCTATTTTTTAATAAGTGTTCAAGCTATTAGGTATCACCAGAGAATTTTCAAATAAAGTGTGTTTTAGTGGATTTTCCTCTCCCTTTAATATTCGTCCACATTTAAAAAAAACCCTTTTAATGTCCCTCCTCCAGTGTCCTTTCTGCTTTCATATCACATGTCACAGATTGTTTCCCCAGTTCCTTAATACTTCCTCTTACCTTCTCTTGGTCCATTTCTACTTTTCTTGCTTTCCAATTTACATGAATTTATAGACACACATTCCAAATGTAGGATCCACATATGAGAGAGAATATGTGGTTTATGTGTTTCCGAGCTTTAGGGACAATGATTAATGTTATATATTTCAAATCCACCCATTTTCCTGCAAGCATCATAATTTTGTTGTATTTAGAGCTGAGTAGAGTTTCTTTCTCTCTCTTTCCATATATATATATATATATATATATATATATATATATATATATATATA
>JADRCH010000265.1:257211-300812 GCA_019843965.1 Rhynchomys soricoides
ATATATATATATATATATATATATATATATATATATATATATATATAATATGCTACATTTCACCATCTTTATTTATCTGTTGGTGCATATTTAGGCTGCTTAGATTTCACTATAGAAAAAACCATGTAAGTGCGATTGTTTCTGTGGTAGGGTATGGATTGCTTTTGGTATGTGCCAAGGAGTGGTATGATTGGTTTAGAATCATAGTTATATTTTTAATTTTTTGAGAAACCTCAGATTTTCTTAATGTCTCTATTAGTTTACACTGCTGATAGCAATAAATAAGTATTCTTTTCTACCCCAGACACTCAACAGAGTTTGTTGTCAAATTTCTTCATGGTAGCCATTCTGATTGAGGTTATTTGGTATTTTGAAGTAATTAGTTTTCAGGTGCAGAAATATTGAACACCATTGACAATGTCTATTGGCCATTTATCTCTTCCACTTAAGCTTTCAAATTCTGTCCTCACAATGTCTGCTGCTCATTTCCTTCCACCCCCTCTGTGTGCTCATTAAAGAACCATCATCAAACATTCCTTCATCCTCTAGTGTTCCTTTCTGATTTACATTATGCACATCAAAAAGCAATCAATGATTTTAAAGGAAGTCTGGTCATACCATTAGGGAACTGAGAGCACCTTCTTCCCAAGTTTACAGTAGCATACTCTAGGTACAAGGCCCTCAAGGAATATAGAAGGAATGCCTCCCTGAATCTAAGTAGAGAATACCACCAAGATATTCCCATAGAATTCCTGTATTTGGTCTTCAGTGAAATAAAATATAGTCATGATTGAATGTATAGATCACATTCATAAAAACCAGTTTGCATAATTGAATTTAGGAAGTACTAACTATATTGCTTGATGTTCTTCAGTTAATTAATTCAAGTTCATGCATTTGTACATATGTATAATACATAGGTACACCATGATTCTGTGTAAACATTTCCCCAGTGTCTTCTTGATAACAGAATTTCAGAGACCAGAAAGCCAGAATATTACATAATTAAATACTTCCCATGTATGTAAGATAAGAACTCAAGGAATCTTAAAAGACTATTTACTATATAAACGTATGTACATTGCAGCTATTTGTGTGTGTGTGTGTGAAAGTAGCAATTAATTTAAAATTTTAGTTCACTGAAATGCCTTGCTGTTAGCTTTGACTTTAAAAAAAAATTTAAAATTCAATGAATGCATGAATGGCTAGCATTGTCCATTAAGAAAAGAGCAATTTACACATCATAGCAATCCCATTTTTACATCTTTTATCAAGTTAATTGATAGCATTTTGGCTTTTTGCACAATTTGGGATGCATATATATGAAGCAAGCACTCTGTTGATAAACTACATTCTCAACATCTCAATTCCTTCCATTTTAAAAAAATTAATCTTTTTCAACATTACTTGCTGTTAGTGCTCATCTGTCATGTCTGTCAAAATCATCAAAACATGATGCAAAATATATTCCCATTTTAACTGTGAAGTTGAAGTTTTTAATGGTTATTTCCATATATTATTTTTAAAAATAATTTTGTTTGAATAAACTTCCAGAAACACTAAATAAAGTCATGATTTGAAAAATAATGCCATGTTTAATTACAGGACCAATTCTCACAGAGTTCTTACTTTGTGAGTTGACAGTGAAACAAGAAGTGTGTATTTAAGAAGGAAGCAAACCTATTTAAACTTGTGAGTTAGATAATATGTATGCTGTCCTCCTGGATCTTATGTCTTATACACACAAGTGCAGCACTTAAATACATTTGAACTGTAGAGAATGGTGCTTAATATATCTATGTCAGTGAGTTTTAACACCGTGAGCCTTGCAGGTTAACAAGAAAGGCCCAGAGAGGAAATGACTAAATCCTCCGTGTAAATCTTCATTGACAGCTGATAATTAGCATGCAGCTTAGCTGTAATAATTAGTTCCCTCTTTAGAAAATTTCCGGATGAACTCGGAGTTGGTACATTTCGTTCTGTCTTGTTTCTTTGTCCTTCTCTCCCAAGTGATTCATGTTATTTTTAGGGAGAAAGAACTCAAGATGCCACTCTACTTCTCCAGAGTCAGCGCTGTCCATTACTTATGCCATTTTGTGGGGATTGACTGGGATTAGAGTCCCTTTGTCCCTTTCTTCCTGTAGAGTTTGTTTCTTTCCTCCAGACAGCTTGAAGGCAGTGGAGGATAAAGAAGCTAGCCACTGCTTGGTAAATATGTCAAGTCCATGGGATATCTGAGGCTAAGATCAGAGAGAAAAGTCCTCAAGAAGGGAGGGAGGGAGACCCTTCTTGCCAGTCCTTTGTCTACCTTGGTGTGCATCAAGACAGATTTTGAAACTTTGTAATTAGGAAATTAACTCGTTTTCTAAAAAATAAAATACATAAATCTGAATGTGACACAAACTGGTAAGTAAAAGGCATGTGAAAATCCCCATATTGTTATGCAGCTATTTGAAAATAAAAATTGAAAGTATATAAAATTGATATTAAGGTGAATTCTTTTTGTTTTCTTTTTAATTGTATCAAATCAAAACTTTCAACTGCAGGAGAACTTCCATTTTAACTTGTATAAAGCTGTGACAAAAAAATTCTCAGTTACTGATACAATAGAACTCCATCATTGACTAGACATTTTTTTAGATTTATTTATTTAATGTATTTTATAGATATGGTGGCCTTGTCTGCATTTCTGTGTGCATATCAAAAGAGGGCATTAGGATCAGTTCCACATAGTTTTGAGCTGCCATGTGGGTGATGGTTATTGAACTCAGGAACCCTTAAAGAACAGCCAGTGCTCTTAACTCATGAGTCATCTTCCAGGCTCCCACCCCTTTTAAATAATTTATTTATTTTTATTTTATGTGCATTGGTGTGTTACCGGCATGCATGTCTGTGTGAAGGTATTGGGTCTTTTGGAACTGGAATTACAAACGATTATGAGTCACCATGTGGGTTCTGAGAATTCCATCCAGGCCCTCTGGAAGATCAATCTGTGCTCTTAACCACTGAGACATCTCTCCAGTCCTGACCAGACTTTCTTATAATAAATTGTAAAATACACATTAAATGTATCATTCATTAAATTGTTATTAATAAAGGACAAACTTTTAATAAATCCAACAATTGTTTTACTTTTTCTATTAACAAAAGTGGAAAAACTAAGTTGTCTGAGCTCGCATTGATGACTTCAACTAAGTTGTCTGAGCTCGCATTGATGACTTCCTTTGCAGTTTTAAACCTGTATTTAGAATGTTTCCTTATAATATGAACACTTTTTTCTACCCCCCCATTTCTCATCAAGCCGCAGGATACCCCTCTTGAGTTGTTTTCAAATTTACTTTTTACTTTAATTAATATTAAATACATACATTTATGTATATATATTTCTAAAACTTAACAATCAATTCTTCTTGCTCAAATTTTGTATCCAAACCAACCAAATAACCTTAGTCATGCACTGACTTACTATAATTTTCCATTTTTACATGTAGAAAATAGAATTATACCTAAGGATATTCAAGTATATTTAATGGGGTAATATATATCTATCTCTTAAAAGATGACCCATGACAATAATGAATAGTAATCAAATATTATTATCTTGATAGGCCATCTAGAATGAAGAAATTTCATCGAAGAAATGGAATGTCTTATAATATCTAACTCTGATTTTAATTAATTGATTTATGTTCATTATAGAATGTTTGAAAAAGTAAAAGTATATGGAATTTTAGAGTCATATTTTCATTAGTTTTTAATTTTTAAAATTCTATGAAAATTGATATTTTATACCAATTTCTTAGTAAGATGTATTATGTTTACTTATTGAAAATGCTATTAATAGAACACAAACAGTGCTTTCACTAAACCGGTATTTTCAACATTAAACATATAGATATTTTTGCCTGTATATAAATAATTGTATTGTGTTTTATATAAATACTTTATTTACTTTCTAGTAATTGATTTTCTGCTCTTTACCAAACTTTCAACTTTAACTTATTGACTGATTTCATGTTTAGAGTGCCCAAATGCATGTGGATGAAGTAGATGGTTGGACACAGGACTATCCCTTGCTCTTTCTTTAGCAGTGACAATGACTCTGAGAATCCAGTTAGTATTAGAGAAAATATCTCAAGTCAGTTAAAGAAAAATACAATTTCAATTTTATCAGAGGCTTATTCTCTAACATTCAATAAGATGATATTGAATATCTACATCCATCTAGTCAACTTATTTAGTCCAGTAGAAATACGGACTGTAAGACATCTATCTTTGAGTGGGTTTGCCTATGGAATTGAAGCATAGCCTTCATGCTCTAGTGTTGTTTAATTATAGGGATGACATAGTTCATCACATGACTTCCATTCTTAACTAGAGTTGAATAATGGGAGCCAATTAAGGTAATAAAGTAACCTGGAAGAAGCCAGGTACAGACGTAGAGTAAACATTGATGAGACAATTATATTATTTGTCTTTAGAAGTTGAATTGAGAATTAAAGGAGCTATCGTCACTCAGCGATGAGTACCACTCAAGTGGAGGCCAACAGCAATATTCAGCCATGAGGAAATTAGTGAAGAAACCTAAAACACAGTACCCTGAAGTATACTGATATTAAAGAATGAAACAAAGAAACAAAGAAAGAAAGGGAGGAAGGGAGAAGGAAGGAAGGAAGGAAGGAAGGAAGGAAGGAAGGAAGAGTTCAAATTGGACCATTACTTCAGATATCAATTACATGGAATTTGGTTCATTTTCTAGTTATCAAAAGATCTAGATTTCTATCTGGGCAGTGGTGGCACACGCTTTAATCCCAGCACTTGGGAGGCAGCGGCAGGTGGATTGCTGAGTTCGTAGCCAGGGCTACACAGAGAAACTCTGTCTCGAAAAACCAAAAAAAAAAAAAAAAAAAAAACCAACCCAAAAAAACCCCCAAAATCTAGATTTCTGCCCTAGGATTTGCATTACTTAATTTAATTTCTATTTCCCCAAAAATTATATTCTAGAATAGCATGTACACCTGTGGTTGTATCGTTACTTTTGTTAGGGCTAAATTTTTATATAGATCAATTGGTTTTCACTGAGGACTTTAATTATAGGAGCAGTTATGGAGCGTGACACCCTATTTATTTGTGGTATTAGAGGTCAGTCTGGTATTTTTAAGCATTCCTCTTCAGATCACCTTAGTAGAAATTTCTATTAATCTTTGGTACTTCATGAAGTTTCTATGCACATTATTTTACTCTGCTGTTGATTATATTGCACTGATTTTTTTGGGGAGGGATAGGAGAGTTTACGATCAATTTGGGGAGATGATTTATTTTAACAATATGTGCAATACTAGAGGAATATTTAACAGCTACTGTAATTCCTCTCATCTGGTTTTGTTTGTTTGTTTGTTTGTTTGTTTCGAAACAGGGTTTCTCTGTGTAGCCCTGGTTGTCCTGGAACTCAATCTGTAGACCAGGCTGGCCTTGAACTCAGAAATCTGCCTGCCTCTGCCTCCCGAGTGCTGGGATTAAAAGAGTGTGCCACCACTGCCCGGCCTCTCTCATTTGTTTTTAGATTGTTTACCTCTTTCCTTAACTTGTCTAAAACGCATATTTGTTAATTTAATTGAAAATATTTACATATAAAATTTCATATCCATAGGTGAACAAGTTAAATAAATAAATAAAGTAGTGGAGTTAATATAGAAAAACTATACAATTAAATAAACACATCTTTTTCAAAAAACAGTTTGATAATGGAATGTCTGGGTCTCTTATTACAGACATGTCTAAAGCACAAATCTTTATCCTTAATCAATGTTGTCAACTTTTGCTGGCTAAGTCAAAGAGGCTGTCCTTTTAGGAAGAACAGCTAAAGTGTACTACACATATTGGAAGATTAATGATAAAAAAATCAGGTTTTGTTTTCCTAAGAGAATGAGTGAGGAAATGTAAACTAATGCAAAGACATGTTTTGCATATCTTTCTTGTTCTGTGATGATAGGTCTGTTGACAAGCCTGAGCTGCTTAGTGCACCATAGCTAGTGCTGTTCTGTTGCATGTGGTGATCACAGTGAGGAGCAGTTGAAACATTTGGTTCACTTGATCTCTCCCTAATGTAAAAAGGTTTAAAGAACATGATATATAACCCTTTGTTATTTTTTAAATATAAAAAAAATCACTTAGGAATTATTATGGGAATTATCTACATTAAGAAAATAAAATTCCTTGACTTGTTGCTTAAGATGTGTGGAGGATATTCCGTTTTATGTATCATAACTGTGTTGACAGCAATTTCTTCTGAGGGAATATGAGTGAGTCAGGATAGATAATTTTTTTTGTAACAATAATACAAAAATACTTATCTCATCATATAATCATTTAAATATTAAAATCAAACAAATATTCTAAATATTTCTCTTTGAGCAAAGTTTGATTCCAGAAAAGATGCTTTTACAACTGAATATACTATCACATCCTAAATAAGAAATTATGGACAGGCACTATTAATTCAATGACAAATTTAGTTTATTTTTTTATACTGGGATGTCACCTTCACCGAGAAAATGCAATTGATGCAATCAATTAAAAATTATAAGGGTAGAAAAAGATAAAAATATAAGGAATGTAACCCAGAGAGGTTCAAAGGCTGATCTTTAACTAAGATCAAACTCATGACTGCAGTTTGTTGCTTCAGATTCTGTATGTACGGTTGTAATGCACATGTATGCTGTACATTAATTATTATGTTTTAATAGGTAATCTGAGTGCTGTCTCCTTGTAATACCATTTACATTTTTGAGACATTAAACTTGGAGTTGCCTAATTTTTTCATTAATAAAATAAAGTCAGTTACAATTTAACCTATTTTGCTGTGGTAGCTCATTGTGTGTGTGTGTGTGTAAATAGTAAAGGTCATTGAAATTTAGCATGTACATCATTTACATGAGCTAATGTATACTCTAGCTCTTTCCTTTTACTTTGCTTTGTCCAATCTTTATTCACAATAGAATAAGTGCACTTCTGGATGTTTGAGTTCTTTAGGACTGTAGAAAAGCCAAAAGGATCAGAGAAGAGGTTAATCCATCAGAGTAAAAGATGATTGGTGACATAGTAAATGACATTTCTTACTATTAACAAGTAAATAAGAATCTTTAATCATTTAGAATCACATTAAGCTTATGCAAGTAGAAAATCATAACAAGTAGACGTTAATATCTATCTTTTCTTGGATATGGAGAGGTAATGAGGTGGTAATGACCTCATTCTAAACCAAACAAGAACCTGCATAGATAGACTTAACTTGTGAAATAGATTCATAGGTTCTCATTCCAATTCCACATTTTCAATAAACAATCCTGGCTTTATCTAATAAACTCCAACAACAGTTCAAGCAAGGGACCTCATATCAAAAATCTTTCATATATTTCATTTATTTTTTCCAAGAAATTTAATTTCCTGAATAACTCTATAGCCTAAAATGTATTAATAACTAATATGTAATCATTCTTTGTTTGGACTTATTCATTTTAGAGATATTTTGATTATGCACAGAAAATAGTAAATATCAGCAAATTATCAGACTACCTGGGGATTTTCTTATGGAAAAGAGTCCACTTAGTAGGGCTCACATGAAATTATGAGCACACTTTTCTAACAACTAAAGCAGAATGGCAGTCAATAGTTTCTTTCTATATTTCTCCCGTGATATTAAAATGTACTTTCTAATTGGTGAATGTCTAGTAAGGAAAACAGCATTAATTGTAACTTTAAAAATTAGTACCTGGGACTTTTTCTCTTCTGGAATTCACAGCCTTCTACCAAATTTCTCTTTAATTCCTGTTTTCATTACCAATAAAATACCTGGTATTCCCTCAGGCTTACCCTCAAGATTTAGTCTAAAAGTCTTTATTTAGGCCAACTAGTTCACTATCTCATATGAGATGCCTATATGGAATTTTAAAATCTTGCAGTACTGCTTACTCTAAACCAAAGATTTAAAGATAATTCTACTCCACACAATTTTGAGCAGAAAGCAGGATAAGAAACACATTCTTTTTCATTCTATTGTTTTCGTTTTGTTGATTTGAAACAAATCTCATTAAATAGCCCAGGCAGGCCTTGAACTCTCAACCTCCCCTACCCCCTGACTCTCAGATTCTTAATGGAGAGTAAAAGCAATTTCATATTCAGTGTTATATTTCATACTTGCATTTACTGCTTGTGAGTGTCCCAGTCAGTAAGGATCTGCATGCTCTATGAGCTGTGTGGTATTAAAGTCTTCAAGATGAGTTTCCCCTTTCCCTATTTTCCAAGGAGACTTCTGCCATTATGTCCTCAGCTTGATATTAGGAGCACTAGTCCTTCGCATCACCAAAACTCTCATATGTACAATTTAGAAGGCCTAACTACTCAGCTGGCATATTAAATTAAATGTCATACCTCCAATAAACAAGTGTACCAGTGAGACTTTGCCCGATTCTGATTTCTTAAATTAAATATATGTATCCCAAATATATATTGTTTGTAATTCCTAACATAGACAAGAATGCGTGAAAATAGACTGAATCACAGTCATGGAAAGCAGATACCCAGTGAGTTTTAGGAGCAATCAGAATTGTGATTACAACTCAGTTCTTGCCAGGGTAAGATTCTAGAGATGACTTAAAGACTAAGGAAGAATATGCATAGGTTATAAGTAAGAAACAGTTCCATTTTATAGAAAGGAATTGGGGCATCCTTACATTACAGTATTAGAAGACCTAGGACAAAATCCATGTGGATACAAAGGGCTGACTGGATAATTCTTATTTTCTTTGAATAGTTCAATTTAAGGATTCATATTTATGAAACAAATGTGACAACTAGGCTTTGAGCAAAGCACTGTAGACAGCATTATGTGTTTCCGTGTACTTAACCTGGACCTCCCTTTTCATTTCAGAACTTTTGGAACTGAATAGGACATCAATATTTGAAAGCCCCTTTGGATTTCTTGATCTGCATACTATGCTGTTGGATGAGTATCAAGAACGGCTCTTCGTGGGAGGCAGAGACCTTGTCTATTCCCTGAACTTGGAACGAGTCAGTGACGGCTACCGAGAGGTATTGAACCACTGAGTGTTTTAAGCGGGAAACGAGAGGGGTGGTATAAGTGGGTGCTAGCTTACATTTTCCCCACTACTTTAAAGTTTCCAGTGCTTATGTAATTGAAACAAAACATTCATTAAATAGGCAACAATCTGGGGAAGATTTGTAAAGCATCATATATGAATTTTCTACCCCATCAATGATATCAATATGTACAGAGAGGCACTTTCCTTGTTATTTGATCTTGCATAGGGAGTGACTTTTTTACCACACCCACTGTCTTGAGACCTGAGTTGCAGAATCCTAAATTAATAACAGTACCTTTAGAATGTATTGTTCTAACATCCAAATATGGACCTACGATATCAATATAACTGTCTGTAGTAGTTGCTGGCAAGATTGTTAATTCAGATGGATGTTTCCTAAGCTTTCTGGAAAGTAGAATGTTAGGTGGAGGTATATGACTTTAATCTCAGCACTCGAGACAAAGGCAGAGGGATGCTGTGAATTCAAGACCATCCTGCTTTATACAGTCAATTTCAGAATAGCCAGGGCTACACACAGGGAAACCTTGCCATGAAAAAAACAAAACAAAACAAAATAACGACAACAAAAAGATAAGAATGTTGGAATATGTTCCAAGAATGTGTTGGAAATGGTTAGCTATGGGGAGTAGGTCAGCTGACACAACAGAATTGGGTAACATTTTCAGAGTTGTATCAACTTTACATGAAACATGAAGGAATTTAAATCACAATTTTTTGGCATTAGTATGTGTATGAAATAATCTACTTTGCTTATGCTTTATTTTTATGTTCATCAAAATGGGCCAAGTATGTGTGTTTTCAAATTAAAAAAAAAAAAAAAAACTATGACAAAAAGCAGGATCCCCTAGTCTTTGCCAAATCCTAATCCCTAGAGGAAATAATTCAAAATGGTTTGCTGTTTCTTTGGGTTCATTTTTATTTTTGTGTAAGATGTGTGCACTAGAATCTGGGGCTAGAGCTTAGTAAGAGATCATATAATTAACACTCTTAACGTCCTGGGTTCAACCCCAGGACGTTTCATGCTGGACATGAAAGCCAGCATTTGTGTATTGTTGTCGATTGATAGAGTTGGTGTTTGAATTTATGTACTATCTGTTAACTCTCCTGGAGAAGATCACTAGCTTTCTTCCTTTTTACTAGAGACATTCAAGTTTCTTTGCATCACCTGTTGCTGCACCCCTTGACCTGTCCTTCTTCTTCCCAATATACGAAGACTGAACTTTTTGGTTAAATGATAACTGCATATTCGAAGGGTTAGAACTACGAAGATAGTTCCTAACATTTTCACTTCTCTTCCACACATCCTTCTTTCTTTACCCCATCTCTTTCTTTCTCTTCCTGCAACACTCCTGTTTGTTGTGAAAAGAAAAAATTGTGTTTCATATCAAGCTTTAGTTTTTGTTTCTCACTGATGTTTTGACACATCTCTAAGAGGATTTAGATCACAATAATCTAAGAGATTAGATTAGACTTCTTTCAACATAATATAATTCATATGCTATTGGGGCAGCCTTTGGGTCTCCCACCTATGTACATGGTCAGCTGTTTAGAACCACATCCTTCTGGCTTTAGCCTTTCATTTTTCCAGAGCATACCCTCTTCGACAATTCTGAGTAAAAATTCAAAGTCAACTTTGACTATATATAGATATAGATCTCCATATAATTACATATATTATGTAATATAATGAAGATATATTTTATTTATATAGATCTCCATTAAAGTTAACAGATACTGCCCAAATTTAAACACCAAATATATTAATACAGAAGAGTACATGTAAGGTATATTTTGTAGAAAGACGGTGTTATTGAATTAAGTACTTTATGCAATATATATATATTGCATAAAGTGCTTAATTCATTTTATATATATATATATACTTTTATATATATACATATATATAAATACAGTCTACTCAGTTCATATAAAGCTATAGCTGTGTATATTATTTCATGGCTGACTACTTGTTTTGGCTAACCAATCATATTCATTTAATTTCAAATAAGCATATTGACTTCCCTCTTCTCTAAATGTTCTTGTACTTGGATCCACATACATCCATATGACCTTCCAACTAAGTTCTGTAGATTATTCCCCCACTTACCGAATTGTCTCTTTCACTTCTTACTCTCTCTCTTTCTAGGACACTCTTAGTAGTGATACACCTATTTACTCAGAAATTCTGTGATGGACTGTATAATGTACAGGCAAAAATTAAATTAAATTTCATAATAATAAGCCTATCAACATCCAAGCATTGATTGACGAGGAACTCAAGAGGCCCTACCTCCCACTGATGAACAATTTGCTACTGATAGGTTCAGAGAGAATGAAACTCGTTGCCAGCAGTTGGGTACCCGCTGGGATCCCATCAACCTCCAGTGGAATTCAGTGCACATAGATGGCATTTGCTAAATTAAGTGGTCACAAGACCAAATTGAAAGTCATGAATATTGGAAAGGAAGCAGTAGGGATGAGAAGATAGGTCTTGAGACAGGAGGGAGATAAAAGATGGTGGGGAATGTAATCAGAGTTCATTTTATGCTTGCATGAAACTGTGAAAAAAATTAGTATCATATGAAGCCAGATCAATCTCGATTAAAGTTCCTAGCTTGTTGACTGAGGGGATGGCACATCAGGTATAAGCTTGTGGGATTAACTTAACAACACGAGTACAGCCTCTGGAAGACCTACGAGAGAACTGACTCTCATAGCTTTTCTCTGACTCCATATGCATTATGGGACATCATGTCCAATCCCCATCACAAGACAAAAATACTTTTTCAAAATGAAAAAGGTAATTTCTAATTTAGATGTTTGATTCTAGTCTTGCAGAATGTGAGTCATATTTCCATTACAGACATGATTCTTACATTGTAATCATTGGACTGGATCAGGTCTTCTCATAGAAAGGTGCTGGAAGTTACAGTCGGCATCTTAGCATACAATTTCTTAGCGGTATTCCTCAGCTGTGGTCCTTCTGCAGCAGTCACTACCTTTATGTGATTTTTCTTTCTGAGTAGGGAAAATTGGATCTCCTTATTTTTCATTTATTGTTTTGGTCTAATTGTACCCTCAGGCCTTTAATGCCAGAAGATGAGATTTTAATGGAGGAAATGACCCGTGAAAATAATATAAGAGTAGGGGACCTGGAGCATACCAGGGTTTTATGAACAGATTCTCAGGGAGGCAATCATGTAGCAAGAGGCCATTGAGCTTCAGGGCGCATCTAGCAACGATGCCAATGAAAGTATTTTATAACACTATTCATTCATTTTTGAATGTCTTTTCTGCACTGAAGGAAACATCTTGATTTTGTGGTGCTTAAAGCTTACATGTTCTTTAGAGCCTTTTTAATGTAGTTAATACAAACAAAAAATGTCAACCTCCCAAAGGCCCCTCTCAGGCTCATAGAGGGGACAGATCCCAAGGAGTTGCACCGGGGTTTATGCTTACTTGACTCTAAAGTAACTTCTTCCATGCATACTTCTTATTCTTCACTTGTCCTGCCTGTTTCACTCAAATGAGAGTATCACAACTCCTGGTGACCCAGTAAGCCCTGTTCAATTGTTTCTGCTTACAGGAGTATCACAGTGAAGCATAGTTCACAGACCATCAGTTTAAAATGAATGGGCTTACCATAAGTTGAGTTCTTCAGTGGTCTCAGTTCTGAAAATCTAAGTGGTCTTCTGAGTATGCTGACTTTCTGATTGAATATAATATTATATTGTCAATGCTTTCTGCTTTACTTTTTCTACCCTTGGTTTGTCAACATTTGGATTATGCCTTCTGATCTCTGGAACCATTTCTATCAGGAACGGTTGTTTCAGGATATTGAAATGTATCTGTAGTCTTTACCCTTTAGATACCAATAGCGTGTGTGGTGGGTTGAATGAGAAATATTCTTTATAAGCTCAAGCATTGGAACACTCTGTTTGCAGTTAATGAAGCAATCTAGGATGGCTTAAGAGGGGGAGCTTTCCAGAGGAAATGAGTCCTTGGGGCAGACTTTGAGAAAATGTACCCTCACCCTGCTTTCAGTTCTCTCTTTCTCTGTCCTTCTGCCTCTGCCCTGCTCTGTCTCTCTGTCTCTCTGTCTCCCTCTCTGTCTGTCTGTTTCTGTCTCTCTGTCTCTGTCTGTCTCTTGTTCTCTCTCTCTCTCTCTCTCTCTCTTATGTGTATGTCTGTCTGTCTCTTTGTTACTGTCTCTCTGTGTCTCTTAGTCTTTCTGCTTCTTGCTTACAGTAAAACGTGGTCTCGCAGCTTCCTGCTCTGGAGACCATATCTGCCTGCTGGCATGACTTGTCACTATGATGGAGTCTTATCCTTCTAAAACCATAAAGCCAAATTACTTTTTCCTTCCATAAGCTGCATCTGATTACTGTTTTATCACAAAAGAAAATTACCTCTAATAGTGTACAAATAATCTCCAATGACTTGATAATATAAGAAAAGTCTCCAGTTGTTGTTAGAGAAAGTATTTCTCTAAGTCAATCATCTAAGAGACCTTCTCATTAACATTGCTGCTGCCACCAAAACCAACACATAGCCTAGTTGTAGATCTACCGGTTAAACGAAATCCACTCTTCTGTTCTTTAGATCGAGCACTTTGAAAAATATCCCTTAGAGTGATGGTTCTCAACCTTCCTCATGCTGCTAGATGTTGTTGTTCCTCATGTTGTGGTGACCCCCAACCACAAAATTATTTTCATTTCTACTTCATAACTGTACTTTTGCTTCTGTTATGAATTGTAATGTAAATATCTGATATGCCGGAATCTAATAAGCGACCCTATGAACAGTTCATTCAACCCAACAGGTTGAGAACCACTGCCTTAGATTATGTAATAACCACTAGCCAGCTCAAGATGAGGGTATCATCAATCTTGTTACATAGGTGACTATATTTATCATTTCTTTATATCTCTATCCATTTTCTGCCAAGAGAAGCAGGTACTTTTCCTTGTTTGTAGTTTTCAGAAACATTTTATCATGCATTCTCTATACATTGCATCTATTAGTATAGGGAACTTTAGCTTTGAAAAAAAAAAATGACATGTAACAATCTATTGTAATTTCCAGGGATGTTTCTTGCTTTTGTTCAGTTAATGTTATTTTGTAGATTTAATCTTATTCATCATTCTTCTTAGTTCCTTGGCAGTTAGAGATAGAATGGTAATCAGGGAGCCTAGTTCTGATTTTGAAGTTCAGATATCGACTTGGTATATGTAACACTGGGTGAATCCCTTCACTTCCTTTGACCTCTGTTGCACTCTTGTAAAAGGCAACTATTAGTCCCCTTTGAGTATACAAAATTTGTTGATTTTGATAAAAGACCATGTGAGGTTTTTAGGTATAAAATCAATAGTAGTTATTATTTATATTGAGACTGTGGGATATTTTCCACCATATTATTATAACATACTCTTCATTCCCAGGCCAAGAGATATTGGGCAGGTTCTAGTTTTTGACTCTAATAGCAGTACTAAGGTCATTCTGGAACACATCCCCTGCTACCCAAATACAGCAAAGCCCCCTAAGAATGCATGCAGAAGTAGAATCACTAAGAGTGATGCAGGTCACTTTGCCAGATCTTCTCCCACTGGTGTACAGGGTGCCAGTTACTGCAAATTCATCTAAATTTTCCCACTGGTCTCCATGACCCACATGTTCCTCAACATGTTTCTTGATTCATGTATCTCTGCACGAGAACATGACTATCTTTAGGACGGCAAACCCTGTCTTCGTTATTTTAACTCATTTGATTATCATTTTAACAACATTAGCATGGATGATACACAGTGTAAAGCTTGGAACTAGTAGTAAGAAAATAACATCTTATAATATCACATACGATCAGTGCTACAAGAAAAATAAAGCATCTCGAGGTGAGAAAGAGAATAGAGTGTGCTATGGAGAACAGCATGGCCAAAAAGATATTTTCTAAAGAAGAAAACTCGATAACACACTGTACTTCAATGCTCAGTAACAGCTGCATTTGTGGCTACTGAACTAGACTGCAGGGCGGGAGAATGAGGTCATGGTTGGTTTGGAAAACCAGATCATTGAGACAATTAAGGATCAAGAACTGACTGGCTCGTGTGATAGATGGTAAGCCATGTGTATGAAGAGAGAGATGGGAATGTAAAAAAGAGAGAGCTTCCCGTTGTGAAGGAGGAGCACCAAGCGAGGGTTTGAGATGTCTTCTAGTGTGTCGGGGTGGAATGAGCATTGAGTCTACAAACTTTTGAGGAGAAGGTTTGTTTTTTACTGCTGTAGTTCAAGATTTTCTTGGGACAAAGTTCAAAAATTTAGACCAAAAGAGGCAAAAAAATCAATAGCAACATCTTAACCAGAATAAGAAAGTCACCATCCCTAGAGAAGTCTGGAAGGGAGCCAGTGGTCTCAAGGGATGAATTGGATTTAATTAGAGGAAGGTAAAAAGGGAAAATCATGATGTTAGGAGGAATGTTGTGAATGGTATTCCAGAGGATTTAACAAAAGGGTTGAAGGCATTTAGAAGGGTGAGGTCAAATTAGGGGCCCTACAGAGCCCTATGGGATGTGACTCTAAGTATTGATTATTGACCCGGGGTAAGGGTCAATTGCCCATCGTGATCATAGTCATCAGTCAACGGGGATGTGTCATGATGGATTAGGCTTGATGATCTCCCAGGAAAGATGAGTAACCACTAATCTTCTTTTGGATCATTGAAATCATCAAACATCTTGGTTCTCACTGTCAGCAATCAACCAACTATTTCTGTGAGGCTTCTTCCCTCTTCTTCCCTGTTACCTATAGAGGATCCTCTTCTTCCCTAAGGTGACACTTGTTTTGTATGTGATACGAACTCTCCTATGTGTATCCTTCTTTACAATTGGTTATTTTCCATCCATTTTTATATTTTTATATCCCCTCTCTCTGTAAAAATTAAACAAATGTACTTTTGTGTAGGAGTTCTTAATGTTTCAGGGTCCTGTTACTTACTATCTGTCATATGTTGAATGTCCAGCAATACTTACAAGTATAAAATAAATATATAGGATCACAAAGAAAAATATTAAGATAAGATTATTGAGATATACGGAATTCTAAGATTTCTGAGCAAAATTTATGTGAATATTCCAGATTAAAAAGTAGATCATAGAAAATTGTTACACTTAATCTTAGCTTGTTCATACCAAGCTACATGTTCATACATCAGACCATTCAGTTTGTTCGTCCTTTCATGATTATGCTTTCACATTTTCCGTAAATTTCCAAACTTTGTTCTTCATCATCATCATCATCATCATCATCATCATCATTAGTATCAGTAGTAGTATATTTGCAGAAGGTTCCCTGGTCTTTTCTTATCCTTCTGCATAACTTTAATTCCCACACTGAATTAAGATTGACTTTGTATTGGTCGATCCACATGATAAAATGGCTCCTACATGAAGATCCTGAGTTAGGTACATCTGTGAAGATGTAGGTAAGTCAAATAAGAAAGTGTGGTGGTTTAACGGGAATAGCCTCCATAGGCTCCTATGTTTAAGCATTTGGTTTCCAGTTAGTGGAACAAAAGGGTTAGGTGATCTGGCCTGTAGGAGGAAGCTTAGTTCTCTGTCTCTGTCTCATGCTGTTTGTGGTTTAAGATGTGAGCTCTCAGCTGCTCCATCTCCATGCCTGCTCACCTGCTGTTATGTTCCTTGCTCACTATGTTGTGATAGAATCTTATTTTTCTGAAACTGTAAGCCCCAAATAATCTCTTACTTCTGTAAGTTGCCTTGGTTATGATGTTTTATCACACACATAGTAAAGCACGTAATACACACAGAAATTCAGGGTTCCTCAGGCCTAATGTTAGACAAGTTTTGTCATATTTCCTGTCATTTTTCAATTACAATTCTATATTGAGGAAGAAATTCTGATTTAGATTATCTGAAACTACACACACACACACACACACAGACACACACACAGACATATCCTTACACTCTTACTTCCAATGTATTTATCAACGTGGTAATGTCAAGATGCAAACAGAGAAGATAGTGATAGTTTATGTCATGTTACATTTTCTGACCAGCAGATTCATACTTAGCAGCAATACATTTTGTTTTGCATTAATATTGAATGTTGTCAAATCATTGAACCTCAGGATTATTTGTTAAATATTTTAAGGCTTAAATCTGTAGTTCATTGAAAACCCTTAAAATGTTAGAAGCTATAATAGTAAACCCACAGATTCTGTAACTAGATCGCCTGGAGTCTCATCTTACATCTACTGCTTATTAGATTATTGATCTAGGCCTTCTTCTTTCTTGCCCATAGTTTTCAACCATAGGCAGACCAAGCATAGTACTATTTTCCTACCTTTTGTGAAAGGTTTAAATGAGTTAGTCTATGTCTCATATGTATATATAGACATATATACAGTGGCTCAAACACAGTAAATACTGTGTATGTACTTGTCATCAGTATGATTTTAAGGCATCTGATTTCAATGTATCACTATTTTTAAGTAAGATGTAGGAAAGAGCTGGATTTAGAGATACAGCTGAGAACAGGACCCAAAGGGAGTAGAAGATGGGAATGAAGCTGTATATGGTTCACTTAGACTGACTGCTCTGCTGCTGGAACTCCATCTTATAATCAATGTGGCTGGAGCATTCTGAACACCAGCAAAGCATAATTAGAATCAGAGTTCACGTGTGTTTGTGTTGCAGCAGCATTTTGAATAAATGAAAGAAAGAAGAGACCAGAGACATGAAGCTAGTAAGTAGCAGCTAGTCCAGGAAACCAGGCATGGCTGTCTCAGTAGGCTCTGCTCTTCCGATTACACTCCAGCTCTAGATTTCAGTAATTACCACCCTTGTCTCCTGTTAGCCTTTAGTGTGCCACCAGGGCTCCTGGCTGCATCGTTTGCAATTATGTAGCTTCCTTTGGTTCTTCCTTGCCTTGCTGAGCTGCCATTTCACTTAGCAATGTTTAAGAACTGATGGAGATGTTGTTGGTGATGATAAGGGTAAGAAGTGACAAGGAGCTCCACTACTTTTCATTACTTAGAGCAGAGCAGAGCTGACAGCCCCAGGAGGCTCCAGTGTGCATCTCCAGGTAGCAGATGGATTACCTGTGTTCTGTCCTTACCTCCTGTAGTAGCCTCTTCCAGGAAGACAATTAATGTGACTTCCTGCGCAACAAACTTACCCTCTGGATAACATCAATTTTAGAATAAAGCATAAAATTTTGTTTTTCTTTCCTATGAAACATCATAAATGGATATTTTCTTTATGTAAACTATATTTTATGAAGTCACAATTTAATCAATATTTAGCAATAAACTTTAAGTTACGAAAACTTTGGAAAGGTATTTTGCTCTGTAAATTTCTAAATCTGATCTTGTTGTGTTGATTTTGAGCTAAATTTGCATTATATAATTTGGATGTCTGTACTTTTGACTGTCCTTAGAAAATTCTATTTTAAAAAAGTATACACATTTTTTTTTCATTTTTTCAAGGTTAAAAAGAATCATGTAGTTTAAATTTAGCTTTTGATTGAGTGGAAGGAAAGCATTAAAATGTAATTTGCATATGAAATTTTAGAGGGCAATTCACATTAATGATAGCAATTGAGAAAGTTTCGTTCATAAAGGAGGGCATTTATCAGGTCATTGATGTTTGTGTAATGGGCAAGGTCTGTTTGAGTCCATGTACTTTGGAAAACAAGCCTTTCCAGTATTGATTTTATCTAGAGCCCCAAAGATCATAATCATGACTTATAAACAACTTGGATAATGACAGTCATTATAATTAAGTGCAAAGGCAAAGCCCTAGGAGTGATAATGTGTGTGAGGTTAAGGACTACCATTTATAAGCCATTAGAATTACTTTAACATGTTATATTCAAACATTTTTTCTTTGAATGATATTTATGACATATATAATTTAAGTTTATAGTAACAGTTCCTTTCATTATACATAGATAAAAACATGTAAACAGTAAAATCAACTTATAAAGCATTTATCATTAAAATATTGGAAATCTGAATACAGTATTGTGTGAAATTATAGTAGTATCATAGTCGTATGCTTATAGTGTATGGCTATAATTTATGATGGCTGAATCATTTTACTTACTTTTAAGTGTAACAGACATTTTCAAATAGTTAAATGATCCTATCTTTGTTAATTTGTTTTTTTTTTTGGTCTACTAAATCTATTACAACAGTGAGCTGTAAAATCCTTAATCCTGGTGTAATTATGAAACTCAATGGGGAGCCCAAAAAATGACTTAGTAATTTAATTTATATTTCATATTATTTTCCTTCTATGAGATGTACAAGAACAGTAAATGGCTGTTAATGTGCAGGAGTGACTGATTTATACAGCAGAAGTATTGTGATAAAATGATATATATTTAATCTTTTACTTTTTCTACGTTTTTTAATACAGAGAATTTGGAAGCAACATTGCACCCCATTGTTTAACTGCTTTTAAAAATGTGTGCAGAACAAATAACTTAGTTTTATGGTTTGTTTTTTATTTTCTTTTCTTTTTTTTTCTTTATTTTGGATGCTAAACTGTAGAGCAGAACCAAAGACATCCGGACTGCCAAAGCAAATGAAGAAATGGTCTTCTTTACTAGCTTGGCAGAGCATTTACACATGATGACTTTACAAATATAACTTTCTATTTTCATTCAAGTCAATTTGTCTTATTTTGTCATCCAGTTAACTTTTGTATAAAGTCTTGAGAATGTTAAACTATTAAAACATGCAAACAAAATCCCTCCAAAATAAACCCAAGAGCAACAAAACTTTAAGGAAGTATTTCCCATGCATGGACTTTGCTATAGTGTTTATAAACCAATCTCTTTTTATTCTCTTTTTAGTTAGAATGATTTCATCATTTTCCCTTTGTGATCCTATTGTGATTTTTACCAGTTATGATCCTACCAATCTTTGGAAGCTAGGGTCACTGAGACTACGCTACAGAACCCCCCCCCACCCCCCAGCTTGATAAACCTGGAAATTTTTACTTTACAGTTGACTTTTGTTGAGACATTTTCATGTCTTTGAACTGTATCTCTCAGAGTTCACAGTGAGATCTTTTGAGCTGGATCGTCTTTATAAAGAATGTGCTAAAGGTGCCAATCATCAGACACTGAATAAATAGATCGCCTGAACCATTGGGTCCAACTGATGTGCACAGGCTGTGCTCCTTGGATTGTAGTAAGAGAGCTAAAATTAAGTATATAAATCATTGTAATGTTTGCACAAGCAGGAATGTCAAGAGGGATCAAAGTAAGAGAAATACTGTCTGATAAAAAGATATCTGGAAAGGTTTTAGTTGAGGATCGCTCTGCAGAACATGCTTGCAACATTGGATTTACCATCTTTAGACTAATTGCCCTTAGTAGGTTTGCTCTAGGACTAATGCTTATTCTGAAAATTTTAAAAACAGTGTTATTGTCATGACTACTACATAATAAACTCTCTTTTGTTTGGTCCAAACTGCTAAGGGCCTGAGGTTTTACATCATATTCAAGACAAGTTAGCCTGTATAGTTTCATACACTTCGTCATAAAGCATTACCCTCCTGGTGCAAGAGACAAAGGACACTTACTTGTCAGAAATAGCAGGGAACAAGATCTCCATGCTAAGTTCCACAAGCAGCAATGCCTAGAAGCCTCAGTAGACACTGGCAAACAATGAATCCTTAACATTTTAGGAATCTCAAGCTCAGAAAAATCTTCTGTCTTTATAGAGAGCAGCAAGCTGTCAGGAAAAAGTGTGCAAATTTTAGCCAGAGAGACATCTTCCTTTTCCTGACCAGTGAACAAATTTCCCTTTTACCTTGAATAAAATTTTCTCTGTGTCTCTACTACCTATTTGAAAAGATAGTCTAGAATAAAAGTCACGAGAAGTAGAAATGCTATAGAGATTTGCCAACAAAACAATGAGTTTAGAAATAATGATCTTGAAGATGCAAGAGAGTATATAGTAGATGTTCTCAGAATACAGTTCAAAAATATCACTTTATAATGAAGCAAAGTGCATAAGGAAGGATGATAATGCTTTGAATAGTCTTCTATTTCCTAAGTACGTTAAGGTTCGATGGAATTATTCTGAGTTATTTATGATCTTTATTCTAATTTGTTCATATCAATAAACCAAGTCATAAAATGATAGCAACATGGATATGAGTTTTTACCTTGTTTAAGATGTATATATGTATATATGCTTATATGTATATGAAGTCTATTTATATATATTTAAACACATCAATTAGAACACATTCTGAATCCTCAGTAATGTCATAATTATCATTTTGGTAGAATAGGTTTTATAAATCATTGGATAATATTTCTTAGGGCAATTTTAAAACATATAAATACTAGATAAGATAAAGATCATAAATACTGCAGATTCACTTTTAGGATCCATATCATCAACATTTTTATATTATGTCTAGATTTATTGAATGTGATCCACTGAGGTGAAAATCTGGAACAACAATTATAAAATTCTATGTATATGCTTTATGTGATTTTTTTTTCTTTGTTTTTGTTTTCAAAGGTGGTTTTCTTCTCTGGGTTACATTTTTCTTTGTCTTGTCTTCTTATGTACCACCACCAACAATTACAACAAAGAAATTGATAGGCTTTCATGTAAGGTTCACTTTGAAAGGTGCAAATAAAATTCTGATATTGAGTAATCATATGCAAGAAACTCTTGGAAAATCAAGGACCAGCCAAAATTCAAAGCGCAGAGTGCTCACTCAGATGATAATAAACTTAGTTGCACAAAAAAAGAAAAAATGCCATTGCCACCATTTTGTAAATCCTCAGTATGACTCCTGCTTCACGCTTGGATCAGGCTGTGTCCTATGTGAAAGGATGAGATCCCCCTTTCTGGAACAGAGTTCTTTTTTATGGTGCATGAGCTTTTAAAAGAATACTGAAATCTTAAATAAGGGTGGGATTCAAATATAAACATTAGATCTCAAAACTTCACTGCTTAGAAGGGTGATTGGTGAAAGAAAGCCAGCCAGCAATATTTCAATGAGTACAGACTCTACTGAAACATGACCACAAATTATCTTTGCCCTGGCTTTGCTACAGAAGATATACCCTGTATAGCCTGCCTTTGATTTTTTTTTTTTTGGATGTATCAGAAAACTTGATATTAAACAGGAATTCTTATTTTTGATGTTGACCAACAGTTAAATCATGTTATCTAATGTTCACCTTGATAATCAAAATGCTTTTGCAGACAAATTTGACTCAGAACACAGACAGGAACCATGAGAAGTCTAAAGGAGACATAAGAGGCACAAAAATACTTCCTTACTCACATAGACTTAGTTAAAAGAAGTACGAGGTTGAGCTATGTTTACCTAAATTAGAAGTAGGAGCACAATAGCAATAGTAAGTACTTTATAAGAATACATGCAAGCATGACAAAGGTATCCAGTAACAAGTTAGAACACTGGCCTCCTGCATGGTAAGTCAGATGGTCAGAATAGAAAGAATGAATATATATATATATATATATATATATTATATTATATAATAATTATATTATACATGAATATATATAATACAAGCCAGGAAAGGGATGACTTTCAGGCACCTGGTGATAATGAGCAATGGCCTAAGTAGTGCAACAAACTAAAACCTCTGTGTACACGTTTATAATGGAAAAGGAAAATAGATTATAATTATCAGTGCAATGTGTGGCCCCTTGTAAATTGATTCTGTAGTCCATGTAAAGAGGGGGAGTAGGCTGGGGGAAAGGTGGTAAGAAAAAACCATTTCTTTTAATAATAATATCATAGAGATTATGAAAAAACTAGTTGGTTTGTTTTCTGTTTGTTCATTTGTTTTCCTTTTGATTGCTTTGGTCTTAACAAAGTGCTAGATACTGTTGACAAAGAGGAAGAAGAGACTTATTTTTGTTTGTTTGTTTTATATTCTCCTCTTTAAGAAAGAAACCAAGAAACTTGAGCTATTATGACAACTTCAAATCCATGTGGAAGCCGGAAGGCTTAAACAGTTTTGTTTTGTAAGGCAGTACTGAGACAAGGGCTCCCGTAGCCAAGGCTGTCTACAAACTCACTGTACAGCCATGCAAAGCTGTGGTGTGTCTGACTTGCCATGAGGCTGTGATTCATTTAAGAGCCACCTATCCTTTAATATTCGCCCGTACCACAAACATTACTGAGAATCCAGAAATTCTGATTTCTGTGCTTGATGGTAAAAATGCAAAAGGAACTCGGGAAATCCAAGGGGATGCTTGTATTGGCAGCACTATTAGTCTGGTTCACCAACACAATTGATGGCAGAGGTTCCAGCGGCTCAAATATGGAGATGAGCAACTTCTAGACCAGTGGTTCTCAACCTTCCTAATGTTGTGAGCAATGCAGTTCCTCAGGCTGTGGTTAACCACAACCAGAAAGTTATTTTGTTTCTATTTCATAATTGAATTATTACTACTGTTATGAATCGTAATGTAAATATCTTATATATATGATATCTGACTTCTGAAGGGGTCCCAGTCCACAGGCTGAGGACTGCTCTTCTAGCATGACTGTCTCTGGAGGCCTAAGAAGTGAAATGAACTGCCAGAAAGATTAAAGATTGCTAAAAAGATTTTTCATGAGGTGAAAGCTCATAGCTAAGTTTCTGTATCACCCAAATAACCATCTGAAGAAAATAAGGGTTCATTTGTCTTTTCAGAAAGTCAAACAAAATGGGAATGAATTGAATTGTAGAAGAAAATGAGATGGTTTTGAATGAAGTTTACTTCTAAACGCAGTTGCCTAATGCTACATTACCTTCAATTTCAGACATACTGGCCTAGCACTGCAGTAAAAGTAGAAGAATGTATAATGAAAGGAAAAGACGCAGTAAGTACTCTTCGCTGTACATTAAACACATCAGTCTCTTCTTGTTAGCCTAGGAAGAACTGAATCACTAAATCTTTTCTTTCTTTTCAAAGACATATAGACAATTTTGTTCATGAAGGGAGAAAATATACAATAACTACATTGTTCTCTAAAACTAATTTCAATGTAGAGTTGAAAGAACGTTGGGTGCCATCCTGACTGGAGCATATATATTTTTAAATTCATTTATATATATATATATATATATATATATATATATATATATATATGAATATATATATATCACACAAACACACATACATATGTTTTACTTACATGTATGTCTGTACATGTACAAAGTGCCCTCTAAGGCCCAAAAAGATCATGGGACTCTCTAGAATTCTTAACAGCTGAGCCATGTCTCCAACCTCTAGTTGAGCAGTTAATTTATTATATTTTAATAAGCTTTGATTTATAAATTCCTTACACAAATGTTTTTCTTCTGACAATTTGCAAGAAAATAGTAATTCTTGGTGCTTTGATTTTTGTTTGAGGGGAATCCAAGAAGTCACACTGTTCAGGAGAATTTGCATCACTTTGATTAAGTAATTAGAAATACAGAAAGAAAAATGAGACCACGAAGTATGAGAAGGTGAAGCAGGAAAGATGCTTGACTCATTTGACAAAGCTTCTTGGGTTTTTTCTGTTGTGAGAAGCAAAGTCTATCCCACTTCATTTTGGAGTCCATGAGATACAGGAATGAGCAGTGCTGTTCTCAACACTCTTCAGATTCTCTCTGACATGGCAGAGAGGCTTTTGCATGTAAGGAGTGGCCATCCCTGAGGGAGTACATGCCTTGGAGAGAGGCCGTAGGTATTTCCTTGAAAGCAAACTTATCTTTGTTTCTATTAAGCTAAAATATGTAAACGACTGACACATTATTAGGAACTTCCAGTTCTCTGTTGCAACTGGAGTGTAGCCAAGGAATGAGTCAGCACTCTTGAACTGAACATCCTCTCAGCCCATGTCAATCTATGCTCAACTGAGCCAAAATGTGGTCTAATAGGTTTTTTCTAAGGACAGTGTGTCAATGGAGAAAAATAGCAGATGCTGCAAGCCATGTGAGGCCAAAAAACTTTTACCTTGTCTGCATGGTCAGATTCTATTAACTGTATGGGGTCACGCAATAAGCAAAATGTTAGGTATATGAGAAGTTGAATAGAGATATCTGTGTGCCCTGGGCAAAGTGCTCAATAATGCAGTTCTCATTGTTACCAAGGGCCTTGGTGTCCTGTAAGCCATGTATATCAAAGTGAATCCACTGGCCTTTCTGTCCCAGTAAGCTTTTAAGGGAGATTTAAGAAGAAATCTTGATGTGTTCATTTTATCACTGTTGTGAATATTACTTTTGTAATGTATTTTGACGAAATAGCAATGTCTAATTTGGTAAGTTGTTTTCAAAAATTAATTTGTCTAATTTGAGTTTGAAATAATGTAAGTGCGTGAGTGTTTCTTTTGTATGTGTGTGTTTGTGTCTGTAACATCAATTAGTGGAAAGCTAGCTCATGAGTTTAAAAAACAGCAAGGAAGGATATATGAGAAGGTTTGGAGAGAGGAATATGAATGCATAAATGATATAATTGTATTATAGTATCCCAAAGTCAAATAAATAATATACAAAACTGCTGTGCCAAAAAAGCAGAAATAGGTAGTCTGGGAAGCGATACACTTGCAAGAGGGCACAAGTGGACAAGAAAGGGTGACCGTGAAGGAGGCACAGTGTCACCAGAGATAAAGGAAGTGCTTCCAGCAGTATGAGGACAGATCGTTCTTCCCATGTCTACACAGTCAGATTCTACTCCAGTCTTTAACATTCTATAAAGAAGCTCATCAGTTTGTGCAATGAATACATTAGTTTTAGAAATATAGTAGTAATTATTATAAATCCAGTGAAATTCTGGTAGATTTTTCTCATTTTTTGAAGTCTATGCACTGCAAATAAAAAAGAATTATTGAAAAGTGGGAGAAACAGTGTCAGAGTCGATGTTTGATTATAAGTGAGCTGTACCATGGATGAGTTAAATGTTGTTCTCTGTAAACTCAAATTTAAAACTAGTGGTGTCCAACTAGAACCCCCTGGAACATGGTGTGTACTCTTCTCTTGTAAACAGAGTTCCTGAGATGCAGCATACCCACACATGCCCCATTCATTCCCCGTGGCTTCTTTCCTTCTATTGCTGTTGAACTGAGGACAAGTATAAGTTGACAATATCCTTACATACCAAGATGGTTGACCCTTGGACTATAGCATTTTGCAGCAACAAGATCCTCAGAATAATGTTACAATCAAATGTTATTTCTACTGGATGGTTTTGTATATATTTAAAAAATTCTTCCTGAATTACATTTTTGTAAAATTATCAATTTGAGGCTAAAAGTACTATTTTGCCTATGAAAACTCTGTAGTGACAATGGAAACTTCTATACCGAAGGGTGTAGTTTTCTAGTTTAAAAAAATAAATGTTAGACTCTCTGGGTTAATACTCATTCCAGCGATTATGGCATTTTGGTATTATGGTGCAATCTTCATCAGAATTACTTGCTCCATTTAAAAACTGTAAAACTATTAAAAATTCTGTAGTGCCCTACTGTTACATCATATATTTTCTTAATAATAATGCTTCTTTTCCTAATTACTGACTTTCTAATTTTATTCTGGTTCACTGTTTATATTGTTCTTTTAAATGTCAGCACTGGGAATACTTTAATTACATGGGGAATACATTGGATGCAAGTTAGTATAATTGAATCATATTTAGTAAATGTGTGATCCTTGTTTTTTAAATTTCCTCAATGGGATAGAATATAATGAGAATGGTCTACAGTAGTCTAAAAATTATAAACATTAAGTGACATTTCGGTGCACATTGAAGTGTGACTTACTCTAGCTCCCGCCTCCCAGGTCCTCAGCTTCTTTATTCAGTCCCTTCCTGTTCCTCCCAATTCAGACGCATGTTTGTAGGATTTAGGGACAGCAAAGATCAAAGGCAGGTTAAACATTTGCTTCATTCTAACTGTGTGTCCACTTATGAATCCTCTTTAGAATGAGTGTGCCAACTATGTCCGGGTTTTGCATCACTACAACAGGACACACCTTCTGACCTGTGCTACTGGAGCCTTTGATCCACACTGTGCCTTCATCAGAGTCGGGCATCATTTGGAGGTAAGAAATAGCCTCTAACAGAAAGACTGCTGTTTCCCTCATGAAAGATAAAACCACTGAGTTGTATTTATTTAATGTACTTGAGACAGAGGACTGATCTCTCAGTATCTTTAAAATCCCTGTGAGCTCTCAACCTGTGAACTAATTAACTAGCTGTGTATTTATTTGTGCATTTATTTGCCAAACAGTTTCATCTGCTTAACTCATCTGCTGAAACAGATTTTGCAATATCAAAGTGTGTTATCTGCCGTGCTCTAACATATATTTTACTAATAAATTTACCAAAATAGAATATGTATTTGTGTGGCGTGTGTGTGTGTGTGTGTGTGTGTGTGTGTGTGTACAGACAGATTCAGAAAGAGATACACATAAACAAAGAGACACACAATCTATAAGAAACATTGCACCCTGTACTTTACAAATGACACATAAAGCCTTTTGATTTTATAATTATGCTCTTTCCAGCCAAGGTAGGTGAGGATCACAGCAGAAGGAAAGATTTCAAAGTAATAGAAGATGAATGTCAGTGTGAGAAAGCCAAGCATCTTATCCTCAAACCTACATTAAGCATTACGGTGCTATATTAGCATGACTGCAAATACCACTGCTACTTTTAACAAGATAATGTTTGCCAACAAGGAGTCTCTAAGGTTAGATACATATCTGGATCCTGCAAGCTGAGTGAGCTCTACTTTATCCTGCTCATACATTTTAGCATGTTTCATCACAATTTCATTCATCAGTGTGCAAAATAGTACTCTGATTTCATGAATTGCTGACTTTCATTTACAGGAGAATGCATGTTGAATATATTCCTTGGCTTTATCAGGGCATATATATAGCTAAGGCTAGGGATAGGATTATTTGCCCACTCCTTTCTCCATGCTGGGACATGGTCTAACTTGGGCGTTTGCATGCCATTACATCTACCATGAGTCCACATGTGCACCTGTCCTTATGTGTCCAAAGGAATCTATTTATTGGTAGCCATTCACAGCTTCTGGCTACCCAGCAAAGACTTCTGGACATTGGGGGGAAGATGAGTAGTAGATGTTCCATTTAGAGGCGAATGATTTCTTAGTGTAAGCATTGCTTCAATCACATTGATGTTTACTTGTTATCAATGGCTCATTTTTGTTTGGTTGGTTTTTGTTCGTTTTCAAAGTAGTGTCTGTCTTTGTTTTTCAGCAAGTCATCTGAAATGGATTTCTATGTGCAGATGTCTTTGACAAAAGCATAGCAATATTTCCTAGGATACTGAGACATGAGGTTTATGCATCACCTACGTTTATGTTTATGTTTTACAAAATGTTTCTTTGAATAACAGTTCTGCTCCAGTCAGTCTCTCGTACCTTTCCTGTGGAGGATTCAGCATGTGTACATATATGTTTGTCAGCTCACACGTCACTAACCCAGTTCAGTTTTAGCCGATTGGTCTCTCTCCTTCCATCTTTATGAATATTCTGGGAATGGAAATCCAGTGATCAGGCTTGTGTGGCAAAAGTCTTCTCATGCGAGAAGGCTGGTTTTGGTTTTGAAGAACAAAGGCTATCCACCTTCAGTTGAACACTTGCCTTTCTTTGTTGTCTTAGCAAACGGGTAAAATACTTTCTGATCACTCGATAGACTCTTTGGCAGCCATCGCTGGACTGCTCCTCTTTTGTGCTTGACTAAATGACAAGGATTATTAATTCATGTCATAGCTGAATTTAAAGTTATAGCTGTCAATGTTTTCACTTTACAGTTATGGTCAAGATCTGCTCATATATATAATTTGAATGATTTGGATCACAGTTTATGCACAGCATGTAGAAATTACAGGGCACAACCTCAGGTCTTAGACACTGTCTTCGTTTTCCAACTGAGCTAACATTTTATGCCTTTGATGGTGATTCTCAATAAATCTTCCACACTGGTACTCACCACTACCCTCTGCAGGAACTAGGTGGTGTCACAAGAGAAGAAGTCTCCACTTTGTTCTTCAGCAATCTCCAATGCATCCAAATAGTTTTTATTAAAGATTTTTTTCCCATACTTTAATCATGGTGGGAAAGTTATTTAAATACAAAATCTGTTGTATAAACAAAATAGAAACATTATATAATTAAGCTTAATATCCATAGCATTGGATATTTGGTGTCATGTAGTCTAATATGAAAACTCTACATGTCATAAAAGGAATTTGTAGCTCCACGATAATAAGCCATGAGAGATCTATTCCCAAAGCACCATTGGAAAGCTTGGAGCACTATTTGAATAAGTGCAAAGTTAAACAGTTATTATAGTCAAGGAGATTATGTAAATTAAAAGGCTCACTGAGGGTCATTATGGGATGAGTTTGCAAATATTTGAGTAGGTTATATATGGAGAAATAATGGTGGGGAAGCCTGATGGGCGACCTCAATGGCATAGGCTGGTACTTAAAAGTTTTCTCAAGTCAGAATCGAGAAGATGGAATTTGAGCATGTTGCGGGAAGTATTAAAAAAATGAACCCGGCTGGTTCCCGTGCTAGTGCCTGCCCTGCTCGACTGCAGAGCTCCAGCCGGGTGATCTCAGCTCAGCCATCTTTCTGTGCCTAAGCTCCTGAATCCCTTGGTGAATCTCTGCCACCAGGCCCACGCATCGACCGCCCACCCCACGATCAGCCATCACAACACCCATTTACCCGGTAAAAACAAGACTCTTAATGTTTATAGTTAACCAATCAGATTTATGAATCAATAAAATCACTAGTATAAGATGTCAATACAGTAATTTCAGAGCCAATTGATAATGATAAAAGCTGCCCACATAGATTAGACAAATTATCCCAATATTCTAACTTTTATGATATTATAACTGTTTGTGGCTGGTAACTGCCATGCTGGTTCATGTCTACTGCCATCTTCCTCCCTCTCCTTTCTCTTGAGCTGCTCTCTCCACCACTCTTAGCTCCGCCTCCCTTTCCCTGTCCAATCACAAGCCTCCTTTGCACTAATGTAATTGGACAGGGAAAATCCTGCAACATGAGCAGATCTGACTTTAATTTAGATTAATTCAAACAGGAAAAGATGAACGGCTTAGAGGCATCTGAGGGGCCTATCATAAGCACCCTGAGAGATCACAAGGTGTTTAACAGCATCACTGCTCCAGCCATGAAGCACACATGGAGCTGAAGTGAGAGACTGCTCACCAACAGACTGTATACAAAAACTTTTATTTAGATGATGAAGATAAACAGGAGTGAGAATTAATTAATTAATTAATTAATTAATTAAAGCAGTTCCAGTTGTATTTCTGGTTAATCAGGAGAGATGTAGCCTTTAACATAGAAACACTCAACTATACAAACAGTGCTTTCCTTTGAGGGCATCACAGATGCTCTGAGTTTCTTAGGTTTTATTTTTTTTTCTTCTCATTCTCATTTACAGTCATATGAAATATTTAGTCTCGGTCAAAATGGATTTATTAACACAGACTTAATTAGTGAATTATCTAGGATGAGGATGATGGTAGTTCTTGAATCTCTACTATCAAACTTTAGTTTCATTTCATGTCTCACTTTCAGAATGTTTCATGTATATCCATGGAAACAGAGTGAGAAGAGATAGGGCATAATTAGGTTGGTATATATTCATACTCATATAGGAGAAATGAACATCATGATTAAATTGGTAGGCAAATATCACCAATCAGTACTACAGGGAGAGCAGTTTTGATTACAGGAAGCCAAATGTGGCTGAAATAGTGACAAAATAAACAGAATACTAATGTCTGTCTAATGGTGGTAAGACTTACCATGCAATATAAGAGTTAAGGGAAAGGTCTGGGCAAGTATAGAAGTACAGAAATTACTTTTATTAGCATATTAGATATAGAATTTAACTCTTTTCCCAAGTCAGAGGATAAAGCTACCATTTTAGATGTAAGGAAGATTGATAAGGAGCAACTGTGCCAAAGACAAACATCGAGAGTATTCAATCAATATGTTTCAAGTGTTGTACATTAAGGTTTATTTTTCAAGATTGAAACTCAAGCAGCAGGTATATTTGACTATTTGTTCTTCACTATTTTGAATGTTTGGTTGTGTACATTTAAAATTGTATGTAAGTGTGTAAGTATGTTTACATGCATACCAAATCTTCAGGTACGATTCGTTGCTTGGGAGACTTTAAGAAAACAGCTAAATGTAAAGCCCTGGTCCCCCAGAGTTTGGAAGGTGATAGAGGGTGAAAGTCCACAAAGATAAGTAAGGAGGGAATAGGAAGGTTGGCAGACAACAAGAAGAGTGAGGTGTAAAGAATGGTGGAGAATCTGCTCTTGTTTAAAGCTTCCCAGGGTTGCAGCACCCACTAGACAAGGAGCAACTTATAGGTATGCAAGAGGGAGGGCATCTCACTGTAGTGCACATGCGAACACCTGCCTTCTAGAACAGAAGACTGAAGCCAGGCAGCTTTTGGATCACCTTTATCTCTTTCTTTGCTTTGTATATTTTACTTTTAACTTTTAATTAACACATCATTTAAGTACAGGAAACACAAATTTGTAAATGTTGAATTACTTGGAACTGCAGAGATAGCATAGTGGTTATGATCAGTGGCTGCTCTTCCGGAGATCCCAGGTTCAATTATAGATTGTGATTAACAACCACCTGTAATTCTAGTTCCAGGGGATCCATCTATCTGCTGGACTGCACAGGCATCAGACTTGGACATAGTGCATAGACAAATGCATTTAATATAAAAATAATAAAAGTAAATAATGAAAATAAGAATAGCTAAATCTTTAAAAATGTATTACTTTTCTCCTTCTTCTTCTTCTTCTTCTTCTTCTTCTTCTTCTTCTTCTTCTTCTTCTTCTTCTTCTTCTTCTTCTTCTTCTTCTTCTCTTCCTCCTCCTCCTTCTCCTCCTCCTCCTCCTCTTCCTCCTCTTCCTCCTCCTCCTTCTCTTCCTTCTCCTTCTTCTTCATTTTTGGCAAATGAAGTGTTACCCTACACTCTAATCTTTTTTCTTACTTTGTTCCCTCAGGGTGTAATATTTCCATCTATTTTTGTTTTTTCTTTTCATTCATTTTTTTCGGTGTTAGTACTTTTTAAACTTATATTTCTTTTAAAATATTTTTTCTTTCTATGACTTTCTGTATTTTGTCATGTTGTGTCTTGATGAATTTATATTTTTGTTCTACATTGTTTTAATCCTATTACCCTTTTTCTAATTCAAGTGTCTATGTAAATACTAACTTATATTTCTATACATTTTCTGCTGTTTTTTGATTAGCTTCTGTTGTCTCTGTCTTCCTTGTTTGCTTTTCATGTAGCACTGTACTGGATTCATCCAGAACCTTTTCTGTTACTCATTTTGAATAAAGTTAGCTTTGCTGAACTTTTAGGAGGGGACTAGGACTCAAAATAGATGTCCACCTTCACAGTATAAGACTCCCCGTTGTTTCATTTTGTGACTGTTCCAATTTGTGGCCATGTATGTGTGTAACTAAGTATTCTCCTGGTTCTCATTTCCACTCTTTTAAACTCATTACGTCTCCCATAACTTTCTATATGCCTTCCTTGGACAAGATCTTTACAACTTCCAGAATCAGCTCCTTGGAGCAATATGGACCTGATAACACAGTAGTTCATGTGTCTGTATTCTACCCCAAAAGCCCTTGCAATCACGTGGAAATTGAGCAAAGCTGATGAGCATTTCAGCTGCTTGTCTAAAATGGTGTTTTGGTTGTTGTTGTGTTTTCCTCTGTGCAAGCCTTGTCTTGACTCTCTTGACAGTTTGTCTTCTCTATGCTTCTGCTGTGGGTTTTGGTTATAAGAATCCCCTTCCTTACATGTGTTCAGCTTGTAAAGGAATTTGCAATAGGTGATGGCGAGACTGTGCTTTCCTACCTGATCACTCTGTTGTTATGGACAATTTATAGAGACTAGAATGTATGTCTTTATACAAATATAATGCATTACATAAACCACACATCTCTGTCTAGGTTTAATTTATTCTCAAAATGGAAACTGGGCAAGTCATGTAGAGGCTCACAGAATAAAAATCAGATCATCTGATATAAAACATGAATTTATGTGTATGTGACAAAGGTCTTGAGATTCTTGAAGTTACAATAGCTTTCCAAACGTAAGAGCTGTCTTAGCACAGTGTCTTTAGCTCAATGGTGTTAGTATGTTTCTATTGGTATGAGCTTTATTTTACATAACAAAATAGTAAACTGTAGTTACTTGCTAAACTGTATGTATTTAATGCATAGTTTTCATGGTGTAGGAAACCAGGTGCTACTTGGTTGGTACCTCTGCTCAGGTCTACCAGGATGAAATGGAGGTATTGCCCTGATTCTGGAGTCTTTGGTCATGTTTTTGTTGATATTAGTATGATTTGGTTTTAAGTTCTAAGGCTTATGTCTTGATCCTTTTGATAGCTTGCCTCCACTGAGAGAGGTCCTAGCAGGTCCTTTGTGAACAGGCTTTATTATAGCTCGGGAGCACACTTCTCTAAGGTCATTCAGAGGAAGTCATGTAATAAAAATTATTCAGGGGACTAACTTTCCCATCACCTCTGCAACAGGAAGTAATAACAATCCAGGTCAGGATTCCCAGCCATTTCAAAGGATCTATCCACCTCACACAAGGAAAGGGAATTTCCCAGGGAGTCCTTACCTGGGAGTGGAAATCCTGCCTGACATTGGCTGAGTTCCCAACTTACACCTGTTCTTTTCATCTTTTATGGACAAAGAGAGGGTTTGATTAATGCGGATGGTTTTAAAGTTTCTGAGGAAAAGACACATAATGAAGGGCTTGAAAGGAAGCAAATCTTTTGAACTTTATTCAGAGCTCTTCTTTTTGTTTTTTTACATGGAAAGTTGCATTTTTCCTTACAGGTTTTATGACGATTATGGGATGACTATATTGGCCACCTCCAGAATCTGTATACCCAAATATGGAAAATTTTGATTGTCCTTAAGGGCATATGTTGTTAAATGTAGACTGCTGTCATGTTTTATAAGTATAGAGTATTTTCTTTCCAATGTAATTTTATGTAAAGCACATTTATATCACTTTTTAAATATGCAGACTAAATTAGTCATGCAAATGTATTTTGCACCAAAGAAAATTAAAAATGAACTTTAGGAATTTCAGCATGTGATTTTGATAAGTTTCTCCTCCTGCAGAGAATAGCAGCTTAGCTATTTAAGTTTGTGTGTTACTGGCTTTGCAATCACCAGGACTGTGTGTCTTCTTCCAGAAGAGTACATATATTGGAAAATATGTTAGAGACAATACTCATAACATTTTTTGCCAGAGTGCATCTGAACCTTGTTGACTGTAAATAATTTCTTTTTCTATTTGTGTATAGTTTCCATAACTATTCATATGTTGTAGGTATTATCTTGCATTTCTCCTAACTTTGGAAACTCTATTTTAATGGAGCCTGAAAGAATGTATATCCAAAACATTGAAAAACATATATAAATATATATATATATATATATATATATATATATTATAAACATTTTGTTGTTTGCTAGTTTGTTTATTTGCTTTCATACAGGGTTTTGATATGTAGCCCAGTCGGCCTTGGATTTATAAACCTTTTACCCCAGGCTCCTGAGGTCTAGCATTGCAAACATTTGGCATCCTGGCTAGCAATACAACATTTTTATTTGGATATGTTTGTCTCACTGATGTTTCACTAATGCTTGTTTTTTAATATATTAATCTTTTCCTGTTAACAATTCACACTAAAAATCCCACTGCGATATTAAGAAAATTTTATACCACATTTTAAGTTTTCAAAAGTTGTCCATTAACATTATTTATCTAAAACAAGTATTTTATTTTAAACAACTAAAGTTAGTGTAGTCATAAACTTAATATTCTTTGCATTTTACAAAGAAATATGCCCATCTTGGTTTAGAAAATTATTTTGTATATTATCTTTTGTTTCTCAACCCATAAAACAAGAGATTTCAAATTTATTCTTTTGATATGTTTCTGTTAGATCTATTTTTTTTTGTGTGTTTAGATAAATATTTTAGTACTGGCTAAAAATAAAGATATGTAATTAGATATAACTTTAAATTATTGTGGCTAATAACTATGAATAAAAGTTATATAAAAAGTTATATGCACTTGTACTTGACAACGTTTATACTTTCGTACAATTTTTAGATATTAAACTATTCTTTGTTTAACAGAAATATCTCAAATATAACTTATATAAGACTGCAGTGATTGTGTGTTGGTTCATGTTTTTGAAATGAAAATACCTTGTTGATTTTAGATACATAGCCTATGGGAACTTATATAAGTGTACTTAGTGTTCATACTTTCTCACATTTCATTTGAAATAAGTGATAGAAATGTAAGTGGATATTATTTTAAATTTTGAGTTCAGTGTAAGAAATTTTTGCTCTCCAGTGTAGGAGGTATCTGTAAGTCTATGTGTAACTTTGACTAGAAAATGTAATACCTATTAAGAGTAATAAGACTAGTGATCATTTGGGGCTGGAGAGATGGCTCAGTGGTTAAGAGCACTGGCTGCTCTTCCAGAGGTCCACTGGCTGCTCTTCCAGAGGTCCTGAGTTCAATTCCCAGCAACAATATCGTGGCTCCCAACCATTTGTAATCTGACCTGATGCCCTGTTATGGTGTGTCTGAAGATAGCAACAGAGTACTCATGTACCTAAAATAAATAAATGATTCTTTTAAAAAATAATGATCATTTGATGATATATTTTTAAAGTGGACTGTGTTATACATTGGGATAGATATGAAATGTTAAATGTAGAAGAAGAAATTACACTAAGTCAGCAGGTATCAAACCCAGATGCTAATTTAAGATTAGTTAGTCCTGTAAAAGAAAGACCCTTTTTCTTCCTGTTGGCCATTTCAAATCTCATCATATCAAGGTATATTGGTTAAAAGGTAAAACTGGAAGATGTAAACAGTAATTATTTAAGAGAGGTTTTACATCTTCTATCGGAATGTCTGTCACTCAGTATATTATTTCATTTGCTGCTTGTACATAAGCTCTCAAGACATTCTTCATTAAATAGTAAACAGACAATGGTTGGCACATAGAGCCTGTTATTTTTGTGGTTTTTAAAATTCCCTAAGTTGTGTTAAAAAGTCTCAAAAAAAGAGGTCGCCTCTTGACACCTTCAGTTCCTGTAAGCTTCATCAGTGGAAGACTGGTTAAACTTCCTTTCTAGGGGAAAGGAAAACAGGGGTCCCCCAGCTAGGTTTTTGCCTGTGAATGATTATCTTGCTACTGAGGAGGCAGTCCCCACTTTGCATATTCTCTGTGTGTGAGGCAGTCAGTATGAATCCTCTTCTCTGTGCCAGCAGCCTAAGCTTTGGGATTTCAAAGACAAGTGGGATGGCGCTGAGGCTATTCAACAGCCCTCCATTGGCCACTGGAGAATGGGGATCCAAAGGAGACTTTATGCTGAACCAGAATTGTAGCTAATTAAATAACTGGCAGACCCAATACCCAGGGAACAGTGAGTTCTTTTGTAAGATTTTTTTAAAACCTAAATAATGAATGCATGGAAAGAGTCAATAAACAAAAACGTGAAAGTTTGCTAGTGCCAACTCCATACTTACCTCCTCCTGGGCACTCCTCCATCAGATTGAGTTATCACTCAGAACATCTCGTGCGCACACACACGCACGTGAGCAACACACTCATGCATGCACATACGGACGAGGATTAGTTATATTTCTACTCCAATCAAGTAAATGGGTGCCTTGTATATGATGGGAGGCATGACTATAAAACTGTAAATCCTGAGGTGACAGAGAACCAGGAGGAGAGCAGCGCTCTTGTGCCTGGGAATCGAAAGGCCAAGAGAGTGCTCGTGGATGCGGCCCAGCAAGCATTGTGTCTCAGACTTTAATAAACCGGCAGCCATATGCCTAATTCAGCTCACAGATGTGCCCTGTTTGTCGCAGCCAGCGTTTCTTGTTTGTTTTCTTTTACAGAGCGTACATTCGGAAAACGCTTGGGTTCACATAGTAAATTGTGATTTCCATTGGACCCGCATGAAAAGATCAGTGGGAACCCAAGGCTTGTCGACACACACCCCACACTGAGGCCTAAGCTTCACAATGCCCCCATAGATCCAGGTCTCCACCACTGCCACAACAAAGGCTTACCCGATCAAGGAACCAGGCTGCCCGTTTTCATCTCCACCTGGCTCTGACTGACGTTGACATTTGTGACTTAAGCACTAGAAGGACAATAAACCTTAAAACCATTAAGTACTTTCTTATCTACTAGTTAGCCACTAACTTTTGAGTGAATGAGTGAATTGTGATTGCTTTTATAACAATGTGGTATTTCTTAAGAAGTTCAAAGTAAGAAGCTTTTGTTGTTGTTGTTGTTGTTTTAATATATAAAGTTTTGGTTAAATTTGGCAAATTTAATTTGGTTAAATTTGGAAACATTGGCAGAAGTATATATAAAATATAAAAAGGTAAAAAAAATATAAATTTCAGTATATTTTTGTTTTATAGATTTTGTCTTACTCTTGGAAAGCTTTGGTAGTAACAGGATAAACATTTATTTATTTTACATTTTAGTCTTCAGAATATGAATTTTAATATCACAAAGAGCAGAAACATTCTTTAAGTTCGCTGTTAATTAAATTGTTAAATGCATGAATAAAAGGTTACATTCTTTTTAAAGTACCTGTGAAGAGGTTTCAAAATTGAATATATCAGTTAACCAGCATTAGACCAAGAAGGCCATACCCAGTGCCTCACAAGATTGCACACCTTTCCTGCACTGTCCTGCCAGACAGGCACTTTCCTGACCTTACCAGTTTCCTGCACTTTCCCAGCAAGCAGGCACTTGTCCTGACTGTTTCACCATGAGTGACTTGCTACGTTTAGAGTGCAGCTGAATGGAACATATTGCATGCATATGAATGCACTCTTGAGTTTAGCTTCTTTTGCTCAATAGCATGCTCAATAATATGCCTAGATTTTCATGCTGTGTAACTGCAGGTCATGTACTACTGCTGTGCAGCATTTTGTACTGGATACACCTCAACTCATTCATCCTTCCTTCTTTTCCTGACCTTGCAGGTCATTCAGAGTTCTGCTCTCAGTTTCTTCTCTGAGCATTCTTGCACTTGTGTTTTGCAGACATGGATGTGCTTTTGCCAAGTTTATTCTAGGAATACAATTGCTGGGTCATAGAAGATGCCTATGCTGGGCTTCAGTAAATACCAGTAGATCACACTCAATAATTATCCACACATAGTCAATTCCCAGTCAACTGCACACTCACACGGTGGTTATGTCTTCTATTCACTTCGTATGCCCTAAGCTTGCTATTGTCTCTTTATTCTGTTGGCTTTCTAGTGATATCACATCATGGTTTTAATATTTGATGACTAAGAAAGCTGGACACATTTTTCCAATGCTAAGGTTTAGGATTTTTAAGTGACCTTAGAAGACTTCAGTTTAAGGGCTGTTGGATATTTGCCAAATGACATTGTTGGGGATGCAGCTTATGGAACAGCAAATGTAGAGCATCCAGTGTTGTACGCAGTTACAGAAAGTCCTCTGTGAGGCTTACTTCCTATCACAAGCAGTTCCAGTTGCCTTGTAAAGCAGAGATAAAATTTAGGCAAGGATTATCCTAGAAATGGGATGGGGGATAATGAAAGTGAATGATACGGTTAACTATAAAGTGGTGCTGAGAAAATAGGAACATGGAGTGGGAAGAAAAGCAGTATTGGGCTGGTTGAGAGGCTACTTGCTTCCAGACAGTGCTGCCTGATGTAAATCCCTGGTACTTACACAGTGGAAGTAAACAACTGACTCCTTCAAATTTTCTTCTAATAACACATGCATTGGGACACAACACACACACACACACACACACACACACACAAGTAAGTAAGTAAATGTAAAGAGAGATTAAAACAATATTTTTCAATCATAGCATTTAAATTCTTCACGATGAAGCTAAGTCCCAAATAACGTGTGTTGTGGAGCTCTGGGTGTAACGTTAGGATTTAAAAACATCTGAGCTTCAGGGATAGTGTTTATATAGGAAAGAACATCTAAAGGGTCTCCATAATCCAATCATGTACATTACAGGGATTCAATAATACTGTCTCTGTAACATCAGTGCTGCTAATTACATTTCTAAATATATGTAAAATCAATACTATCATGAAACATGAATATTAAAAATCTAGTTAAAATCATATCTTTCAGTGACTAGTACAGTACTAATTATTGTCTTGAAGTATGCATTTTACTTACCCATCCTTTCCTTGACATTTGGTATGTAGTAGTATTTGCTTTGTAAAAGGACCCATGCCTGCAGTAAACAATGAGCACTGTTCAACCCTAGCACCATGCAAAGAAATACTAAAAACTTTCTGTATGCGGACCCCATGCTCATGCCAAGGGCTCAGAGTTATTTCAGTTTCTAGCTTTCCTATTTTGTAGTAAGTACTATGGCAACGTACTCGTTTATTTTCATTTTACAATGGTTATCATACTAGAGGTCTAGTCTTAGCATTAGTACCTTACAATGGAAATGTCAGATAAATTCAGAATTTAAGTAAACTACAAAAATGTAAGTCCTGATAGTAAAACTCTCTAATGTACAAAATGTTTGCCATTCATTTGAAGTCAATGATTATAAAGAGGATACATTCTACCCTGGTGAAAATTTCATATTTTAAATCACATTGCCGCTTACAAATTTGAATAATATCAAGTAGATGAATGTAGGACCATGCAAGGCAGCCTGGTTTCTGGTTGAGCTAAGGTTTAAAACCCAGTGACCCAGCAGGGGATCCCCAGCAGGGGATAACTGTGTAAGGGTCTGTTAGGCGTTTTGCCATGCTCCTGGACCCCAGTGACAGGAAGCCACAGCTCTCCATAGGTCTGTATCCATCAGTCATGTAAGGACACCGCCCCAAGCCCCTCCACAGGTAGAGGACTAGTGGTTACTCCCGTAGCCTCCACACAGATCTCCATTTTAATAAGGTACTCAAATCTCCATTTTAATGAGGTACCTAAAGGCATGGAGGCTTAGCCAATAAACTCCCCTTCTCAGACAAAAGGTATTAACCCCAGGCCTGCCCTGAGAAAGTGGGGTACTGTTTTACTCATCACCACTCTCCACCATGACAATAAACTCTTTAAAACCGTGGACTGTCTCCTTTTATCAGGATCCGCTGTAGGGAGCCTCTTAGCGCTCCCAGGCATGGCCTCCACCAAACAAAGCTGCCTGCTGACAGCCAAGGACTCGGTCCCTAGAGGGACCCAGCCAGGCTCCTCCCTGCAGTTCCCCCTTGATCCTGGGTTAGATCTAGCCCATGGGTTCCCACTCCATTCTCAGCTCGTCTGCGGCATCCAGTGATGCCTAGGATGCCTAACAGCCTGAGAACCAGATCGTCCCGCCTTGTCGCAGGCCTGGGACCCCTTAGCAGGCTCAGTGTGGTTCCCGGGACCCCAGGCCGTACTCTCCCAACCCCAGGCAGTGTCCTGCAGCTTCTCACAGCCCATCACCAGCCGGGCTGTATGGTGAGGTGAGCACGGTCAAACTTCCTACGTCCAGGCTCCCCCAGTGGCCCTAGCTCTGGGTCGGACGCAGGACCACCATATAACCAACAGATGAATATATTCTTTTTCCTTGCTACCAATTTGACTGTTATTAGTGTAGTCAGATAAAAGTTCTAAATTAAATTACACACAGTGTGAAAAATGATAGACATGATAGAGAACAGATGTTTACAGAGGAAAATTTGGACCCCTAATTAAATATCTGCCCATCTAAAAAGACTTGCTTGTTCCAAGATAGCATGCAGAATTTTGTCAGACAATTTTTCTCTCAAATGAAAAACAAAGCTCATTTTAAAGTAACAAGATCTGATCTTACTCGTGTTAAGTCTCCTAATTTTATGTAGATATAGTTCCTTGAATGTTATTCTTGGTGTCTACATGGATCATTGAAGAGAAGTGGATGAATTGAGTAAGAAGACATGACTATGGGAATGCAGCTGATCACATGACTTTCTTAAAGGAGACGCAGAGCCATGGAAGCTCCTTATCATCCTGCTGCAGGCATGAGCATTGTCTGCCAGGAACTTGTGTGTGATACTGTACATTGTCTAAAACTGACTGTTTTTCCAGCATTCCTGCCTCTCACAGTATCATCAGGTGTCATGGGAGAGCAGGTTGATCCTCATTTTGCTTCGTGCTTCCTAAATATCTTTTCTTTATTTGCAATTAGAATAAATGAATAGGCTTTGATGTCCACTGTTCTCTTAAGCCCAGCAACAACCTTTTTTACTTCTAAGATTAAAATGTTGAGCATTGTTTCATGTATCCATCCAGATTCACACATATCAAAAATACTTGAATTAGTATTCTAAGCAGATTATTTATCATGTTCAGATTCAGTTTTTATTTCTTGAATAAAAATATTAGGCCCTAAGTGAACCTTAGGGAATGGTATCAGTATGTCTTCTCACAAATCTTGGTCTCATTAAAAGGCACCATTCAAATTACCACTATTCTATATGGTGGATGACAGTAAATTAATACAGTATAAAAATACAGGCCCTGGGACTGTAAAGATGCAATTCAGTTTAAGATTCTGCTAACTACTTACTGTTTTACCATGACCTAACCACTCTAGGCTTCTGTTATCTCATGTTCAACCTGAAGCTATTTTTTAATGCCCAGCTTGCAAGGAGTTTGAAGTCTTATATGGGAAACTCTTGCCTTGAAACACAAGAGTTAATTCATTTTCTTACACAGATATTAACTCTGAGAATTCAAATATATTCCTGTTTCTCAGAACAAACAGGGACAGGAGATATGGCTCACCTGGTAAAGGCTTGCTGTGTTAACGTGAAGAGACACAGACTCAGATGCCCAGAACCCGTGTAAAAGCTTGCCATGGTAGTCTATGTGTGTGATTATATGCTGAGGAAGAAGAGACAGGTGAATTGCTGAAGCTCACTGGCCAACCAATATATTACCTTCAGAACCTGCCTCAAAACATAGGGTGGAGAATCATAAACTAAGACATCCAAAGTCAATGTATGGTCTGGAGATCACACACACACACACACACACACACACACACACACACACAAGCAAATATACCCTGAGGAGTATATAATATAAAAGATCAAAGCTTCCTTCCATTTGACACATCTAAATTTAAATTCTTGACGCAGGTTGTGTCTTTTTTTCTGTTTGGTTCCACCACCCACTGCCCCCCAGTTCTCTCCGTCACCTTCCCATTACTTCTCCCACTAAAGTTCTTATGCTCTTCCCAACAAAACAAAACCACGGAATCTTCGTAGTGCTGCCCTTGTGAGTGGGATGTGGGACAACGGGATGGAACATGGGTAGCCTTTCTGGGGCCACATTCCTGAAGAAAACTGACTCTCTTTCCCCCCAGCTGCCACCAGTAGCCAATAGCTCCTCAGCTAGGGGTGGAATTTGGGGACCCCTCCTTAGCCATGTTAAGGGTTTAGCCAACTTAATCTTCTGTAGGTCATAATGCCTACAGTCATAGCTTCTGGGAGTTTATGGGTACAGGGGCCTTGCCACCTCTGGAAAACACTGCTTAGTGGAACAGTGTTTGCATCCGGTAGCTCTAGTCCTTACAAGCTTTCACACACTCTTCCACAATGATCCTTGAGCCTTTATGAGCTGAGTGATACAGACGTGTCATTTATTGTCTTATTTTCTGTGAGTTGACCAGTTGTGAATTTTTACTAAATTCATATTTAGCAGAATAATAGTGTAAAGTTCTTCACTAGGGCCTATGACCTTCTCAGCCACAGGTTCTTGGTCCAGGTAACAGTAGCAGATATGAATTCTGTCTTTTGGAGAAAATTTTAAATACCATCAAAAAGTGATTAGCTATTTCCAAAGCTACTGTACCAGTGAGTATATTTTGCCAGGTCAGTTGTGATTGTACAGTTAAGGATTGACACATGGATATGATTACTGATTACTTTTTTCTTCTAATAGTATGCACTAGATCTTCCAATACCCTGAAAGCTAGGCAGTAGACATGTGTTTTCTATGTCAGCACCCACTTGATGTCCTCATTCCCTATAACTCAAGTCTGTTGAGTATTCAGCAAAATAATCTTACTGTCAAGTTTTGGAGGGTCATCGATATCAATGGCAAGAATCTAGAATGTTTGTATCTGAGACTCCAGTAAACAATAACAGTAACAATAATTTGAAGAGAAGTAATCCATATATGACACTGAGCTTCTTGTTCAATATCCTGTGGACCTGGGAGAGAAATTGTCTGCCCATATAGAGTAAATCAATTTAAACTCATTTTACACGTGTACATGTGTGTGAGTGTGTGTGTGTGTGTGTG
>JADRCH010000265.1:300912-316785 GCA_019843965.1 Rhynchomys soricoides
GTGTGTGTGAGTGTGTGTGTGAGTGTGTGTGTGAGTGTGTGTGTGTGTGTGTGTGAGTGTGTGTGTGTGTGTGTGAGTGTGTGTGTGTGAGTGTGTGTGTGTGAGTGTGTGTGAGTGTGTGTGTGTGAGTGTGTGTGTGAGTGTGTGTGTGTGAGTGTGTGTGTGTGAGTGTGTGTGTGTGTGTGAGTGTGTGTGTGAGTGTGTGTGTGTGTGAGTGTGTGTGTGTGAGTGTGTGTGTGTGAGTGTGTGTGAGTGTGTGTGAGTGTGTGTGTGTGAGTGTGAGTGTGTGTGTGTGTGTGTGTGTGTGTTAGAAAGCTGCTGAAGTAGTAGGTATCCATATGGATTTTCCATGATTATTTAGTTTTAGTAATCCCTATATATTCCTCTGCTCTGCCTTTCCATCCCTAACCCCACTTAAAGCTTCAAGCTCTATTTTTTTTCTTTCTTCCCAAACTATTCTAATGTTTTCTACTACGAAATAGAAAGAGAAATTTTTGCTCAGAGTCTACTTTACCTGAGAGCTTGTTTCTGACCTCACTGCTTCCCTCAGAGCAGCCTTTTCTAGTTTCTCCATGTAGTGCTTCCTGCATCCACACTGATGTGCTCTGCAGCCATCAATGCGCGCGCGCGCGCACACACACACACACACACAGAGGCAAGCATACACTCCAGATTTTATCCCCCCCCCATCTGTTCCAGGTTCCATACCTCCTCCCCACTCCCTTGACTCCATGAGGATGTCCCTACCCCCAACCCCTACCCCACCTGACCTCTCTGCTACTGTTGACAGTATTTATTATATTTCTCCCAAAGCGTTCTACTTTTAGCTTTTAGGACCATATCTTTCTATGTTAAAAAATTATCCCATGCATTTTGCCTTTGCTTTTGGCATTGATGATAATAGGATTTTAACCTGGTGTGTGTTCTACAATTTATGCTTTCTTTGAAATACTTGGATTTCAAAGACTCCCACATTTTATCCCCATTATTGGACTCTATGAAAAATCAGAACATATATCTTATAAGTCTAGTACATATAGTAATTTCTTATATTTTTGGTTGTGAGCCTAGCCTTTAATGACTGAGCAATCTCTCCGGCCCACATATAGTAATTTCTAAAGGACACTGTCAGGTAACACTTTAATAGGAAGAAAACTATAATCACTTTTAAAAGATTTTTTTTTTTTTTTTTTGGACAGGAAAGGAGATGAAACAACATCCCCTTCATGTCTCCCTTTACCTGGAGAGATAGTCCCAAGGTGCACCAGCCAAATTGGGTGCCACATTTCAAAGACATTGCTTTCTCCACTGTTGGATGTTTTTCTAGTTGTCAATCCTTTCACACGGACATCACAAACCCTTACTCTATGCTTAGAGCACCCTAACTCATCCTACAAGACTCTGATCAATGTCATAGCCTCTACAATATATGTCTTGTCATGTACTAATTGAAGTTAGGGACTTTTTCCCTTTAGGCTTTAGTTTTCTTTGAGGAAAACCTAATTGCTGTTATTTTTACAAATATCAACAGATCACTAGGGAAGACACTAGGATTTCTATCTCTGTGTCCTCATGTCTGAACATAACCCTGGCAGTAATTATGAAAGTCATTCATTAAAAGCCAAGCTACTTATTTTGTTTAATCTAGTGATCCAGAGTCTATTATATTCTAGAATTTCTACAAGTTGTCGAATTAATCTAAATTTGCAAAATAATGTTCTGAATACACTTGAGGGTTTATTCTTTAAAATCAAGAGCAGGTATGATCGAACAATCTTCATTATTTTGCATTTTAAACTATAATTTATTGAACTGTAAGAAATCCACACACCTATAAATGCATGTATAAATATGCATTTATGATTATCTTCCCAACTCATTGGACTTACTGCTCCGTGACTTCTCCCTCTTCCATGCTACGCTGTGTCACTACTTAGAACTTCATTCTGTATAACTTCTGTAGTTAAGTAGTTATGTAGTTATAACTAACTAACTGTGACTTCTGCAACATCTCTCTGTACTTTTGCTTGGGATGAGTTGCAGGCTAGACAAGGAAAGCTTTACTTAGCTGAAATGTGTGTGTGTGTGTGTGTGTGTGTGTGTGTGTGTGCGTGCGCATGTGTGTATACATGCTCACATGTTCGAGAAAAGAGTCTCCAGAGTGCCGTCCCTCTCCCAATATTTGGCTTTTTCATGATTCTTTAGTCCTGCTTCTAGTTTTATCTATTTTCTTCACCCTGCCTCTGCTTCCACTTCACTATGCATTGGGAACAAGCGCACACTTATACCCCATCCTCGGTCTTCTTGAACTTATTGTTGGGTGTCATACTGTGTCACAGGATGACTGCCTCACTGCTGTGTATGTCTTGTCTTTCATGCTTTTCTGACTTTATTATCCTGCTGCTGCTGGAACTACTGACCTGTTGTCTTAACAATCTCATGTATCAGTGATATTCTCTTGTTCACCCTGGCGCTAGCACCTTCTTGTACCCCATCAACACACACACTATGCTTTAATGCCCTCTTCTATTAAACAGCTCAGACAACAAAACAAAGCAAAGCAAAACAAAAACCAAACTTTCTTTTGCACACTAAATCTAATATTTGATAGAAAAGATGGCATAAATCCATCAGAGAGAGATGAAAACCAGCTTTTAAAAAGGAAAGGAAACTATTGATTTGCTTCAGATTATTTGGATAATTTAATAAACCTTTTATCTTTGACAGTTCATAACAAATGTTTCAAAAGGTATCCCACACAATGAGGATTTAGTTATAGTCATAAGCTTTAACATGTTAAACTCTAGAGAAATCTAAAAAACATTAGAAATGTAGCAGGAAGTTAATAAATAAATGGAGAATGTATCAAGACAATTTGAAAGTGAATTTGTCTTACTGAATAAGGTGCAAGCTCATCATAGTCAAATGAGGGTACAGTAAAATAACTGTTGTCTTCAGAACATTAGCAAAATAATTTGAATATGTTCCGTTGATGTGGCTGTCTTGAGCTAGGTCCTCCTTGTCGTTGTTGCTTACAGGAATAGAAGAGTGTATGAACATTTTCTTACTTCTTTCAAACGTTCACTATTGTTATCATTTACTTAATTTATATATAACTTTGTGTCTTCTCAACTTTAAATTTTGTCCTTTCATAGGTACAGATAACCACCACTACTGATGTGATTATAGTCTTAAAATTTAAACCTTCCTAAGGCATTGGCCACCCCTGAGTAATTGATCTAACAGTCAATTTTGAGATTTTGAGGTAGATATTTTATTGGAATCATATGGAAGATGAACTTGAACACCAGTTTCTTTCTTGTAGCATAAACTCTTCTGATGTATGGAAATGATTGTACATATCAAAAGTCAGTTCTTCTAATGATGACTGATGGATCATATTCTAGACCTACCACAGCTTGGTTATCCACTCACCCCTCAAGGGACCTCTGTGTCATTTCCTTTACTTTAGTCATCTAGAATGCACCTTGGGGAAAGACTAACACAGTCTCCCAAGACTTGTTTCTTTGTGTCTTCACGCCCTTCTAATGAGCATAATGTGAAACTTGTGTTGGCTGAGCAGAATATGACAAGTGTGACAGCATATCATTACTATGATAGAATTATGTGACAAACACTGAAGAATCTTGTAGACTAGTTCCTAATCAGTTCTCTTTCACTGTGAATAACAAGTTTTGTCAGTTTATAGCACTGAGACTCCTTCTAGAGAGGAGAAGCTCTCCTCATGCCTGGAGAAGGACATACCTTCACCAAGATTCTGGAGAAAACACCTTTAACCCTTTGCTTAGCCCTTGTGGTTTTTTTAAAGTGTTGAGTGAATACCTGTGACATAGCCTTCTCCCACATTAATTCAAAGCTGACCACTCTGATAACGGCACTGTGGAAAGCTCTGAGGCTCTTTGCCCTTGCTCATCCCAGTTCCTGTTTCTCACCTTACTCTAAGTACACAACACACACACACACACACACACACACACACACACACACACACGTTGTGGTCATGGCCTATGAGTCTGTATATCTAGAGAACCACACAGGCCCGAAGTCTACCAGTACACTAGTTATTAGAGAGGGGCAGGTTTCTCTCACTCCTACTGCCTACGTACCAGACTGACATGCTACTGAGCATGTCACCATGTGACACCAAGGGAATTTTTGCTTGCCTAGCAACTACATTCTTCACTCTTCTCCTTCCCTCCAGCAATAATATTTTCACAGACTTCTTCCTCAACCCTTGATCATTTCTATATTCAATTTCCTAGTACAATTAATAATTGTTCATGTCAGTTTGGACTTGTATAATTCACTTTATCATTTCTGGCCTCACTTCAATCTAGAATGATACAAAAATAACCTACTCTATAACTCTTTTAAAATATCTGTGCCTTGCTAATCTTATTGAAATGAATGAAACAATTTTATCAAAAGAGAAAGCTTGCATGAGTCTAAGATACTACGGAGAATGCTACCATGTATTAGCAAGTTCATGGACATTTCATTAAATATATAAACCCAAATCTTAGCTAGTACTATGCAGCAAATCAGTGGACTCCTCACAGGAAGAGTAGATGGTATAGCAATTCATAGGACTTTCCCAGGAACACCAGCCAAGAGCCAAATGAAAAGGTGGCAGTATATCCAACATACTTGCTAACTTAGATAGTATGTAGACGTGGACAAATGGAACATAAGCACAGACTGAAGCTTGATCCTTGTGCAGCAACTTATACCAACACAGAAAGGCCAAAGATAAAAAGCAAGCAAACAAACAAACAAAAACCACCAAAAGCCACAGAGACAAATAAAGAAACAAATACTACTGGTGTTTTCTTAAAACTCACATTTCATTAGTGTTCCCTTAATAATAAGAATTTCAGGGGAATATGGCAAAGAACAAACGGAAGGGAGCTTAGTGGTAGTGACATGATTAACGGGAAGTTACTCACCCTGTTTCTAGACAAAACCAGGTCTAGTGGATATTCTAGTGAAGTTCAAATAATATCAATAAATTCTGAGGCTGAAGTAGCTCTCCACATCAAATGTTATCGTATTGGAGACTAGAAGTGGATAAGAATGGACCCAATTATAAAAGAAAGTAACACCAGGGTTAGTGAGATAGCTCAGTGAGTAAAAACACTAGTCACCAAACCCGAGGAACTAAGTCAGTTTAAACTTTGGGACCCACAAATTAGAAGGCGAGGACTGGCTTTCCTGAGTTGTCCTTTGACTTTCACACATGTTCCATGGTATTCACAACACCCGTTAAATAATAAATAAATAAATAAATAATCTTATTAGGGTTTCTGTAGAGATAAAACATCATGATATATAGCGACTTGGGAAGAACTAGTTTTATTTCACCTTACACTTCCACATCACAGTCCATGTCCATCATGGAAAGTAGATCAGGATAGAAACCCGAGCAGGGCTGGAGCCTGGAGTGGAGGCAGTAACTGAAGCTGAAGCTGTAGAGGAACAGTGATTACTGGTTTTCTCATTTTTAGCATTCTCAGCCTGTTTTCTCATAGTAGTGGCACCAGACAGTGATCTGGCCCATCACACACTAAGCATCAATCAAGAAGATTCCCTGCAGCCTTGCCAATAAGACCAGTCATTTTCTGGATTGAGGTACCTTTTTTCAAATGACTATCTTGTGCCAACTTGGTACACAACTAGCCAGCTTATAAGTAAATAATAAAATAAAAATGAAACAGAACATACTAGTTTTTACTTCAAACAATAAGAATAATGTGAGCTCTATGAAATAAGATATTAAAACATCAGAAAATTTGATATCACTTCAATAGCACTTACCTATAAATAATAATGAAAGTCATTTTCAGCTTTTGTCTGTTTGTATGCTATACTGTATTGTGAACTCACATAACCTGAAAACAGTGAACTCTTACCTACCCTTACAGAGAACTCAAAGAACAGGGATAAGTTGAAGATCTCATCTGCACAAAATTGTACTAGATATTTTCAGCTTTTACTACCTATCATCTGTCTGTCTGTCTGTCTGTCTGTCTATCTATCTATCTACCTACCTACCCGCCATCTATCTGTCTATTTACACTACTATGTACAGACAGGTATGTTTTTATCTCACCTAGAACTATTTTCATACATATAGCTCTGGGTTTATCTATATCCATTTCACATAGGTATTTATGGCAGAATTCTTAAAGAGATATAAGGTCTCCAACGGGTCAAAAAATTCGGGGCAAGTTGTTCTGTTTGTGGCTCAGTGTCCTCCTGAATTGAACAGAAGTTGTAATAGCCTGTGATGTATGGAGTTGTGGTGAAACTGAATGAAGGTAAATAAAGTACATAGAAGTAGTACTTGGAAAATAAATGCTCAAATATCAGCTATTGCCATACTCATCTCCCCTGTTTTTGTAATACCTTGCGTCCCCGCAACCTCACCTGCTACGATCACCCTTTGCAAGTCTGATTTTTTTTCCTTTTCCGTTTAGTTTTTGAGACAGGGTTTCTCTGCATAGCTCTGGCTGTCTGGAAACTCTCTGTAGACCAGGCTGGCCTTGAACTCAGAGAGATCTGCCTGATATGTATCGTGATATAAAATTCTTTTTCTGCTGTCACTTTCAAAGCACCCAAACTGACCATCACCCATTCAACGTGTGATTTCCTTAAAAACCCATTCTTCCGTTCCTCACTCCTGTCCATCCTGCCCATTTCCTTTCTGCTTCTGCCTGTACTCCCATTTGTAACCTCTGTCTGCCAAACACACTGAGTCTGACTGCATCCCATTCTTTCTCCAGCACGCTTCTCTTTTCTTTTGCACATCAGAATCATTGTTATCTCAGCTGTTCCATCAGCATGGCATACTTCCCCCACATTGTTTCTGTTGTCAAATCCATCTTGCTAATCATTAAGTCTTTTCACACATTTATGACTTTCTGTTGGGCCACAATGGAAGAAATTCAAATGCCTTATCTCGCATAGCCAGTGTCCCTTCAAGCCTGGCTTTATTTTTATTTATTTATTTTTATAACAGCTCCTCAGTCTTCGTTCCCCCCTGCTTATTAATCTTGTGATATGTGTTTGTTGAAGCAACCAGTATTTATTGTGGCTGCTCTCCTCTATCTTTCACTTCTGTCAATACTGAAATGACTTATTTATTCTTCTAGGACATTGTATGTGTGGTTTAGATAATGGCTTTTTCTTAGTCAATGTGAGTTTGGGTATGTTTATTAATAGATCTGAAATAATAAAACTTTATCTGTACACTCAGGATAAAATTACCTATCTTATTATAATAGTAATATATTAAATAAAATGTTAAGAAGTGAGAGGGAACTTATTCTCAATATTGGATCTTAGCACACTCCTGTTTTTATTTCTTCACTAAGTCACCTTATAATATTACGAATATTCCCGCTTCTCTCAAACCAAACCACCCTAACCTCAGGCTGGAAATAGCTTCAAATGTTCACATGACAGTTTTACTTAAATAAGACTTTATTATGAGAGATATTGACACGGAGTCCTTTGTTGGACCATTTCAGTTTGATTTCTGTTCAGTGCAGAGTTCACTTTTGGTCTCTCATGTTCTTTGTAGGATCATTGTACATTTAAATTGTTATGTTTAATATTTGTTATCAAAAGTAAAGGAAAATAAGGTGGGCATAGTGGCACATACCTTTTAATCCCAGCTCTCAAGAAGCTGAGGCAGGCAGATCTCCATGGGCAGTTTGATGCCAGCTAGGTCTACACGGTAGCATCTTGTCACAGCCTAAGTGGGGAAAAGGGGGGAAATATAGAAAAGCACTTAGTGTTTGTGAAGGGCTCTGAAGGAATGATTAAGTGAGCATTTGCGTAACAGCACAATGTTGTACACAGAGTGGAAATGCTGATTTGAAAAGCTGACCTATCGTGGAGTGGTCATTTGATGAGATGTTTACTCTGCAGTGTCTGTTCTTTACCTACGTATCAGATGCTTCTACTGAAAGACCCTGCTCACCTAATTCAAAGGTTTATATAATTCCATTATATATAATAATAATCTCTTTCATATAAATACATAATATATATGATATAAATGTGTATATGTGGCAAGAGAAGTGACTATTTAGAGATATTATTAATTATATAGAGAGGCATAAAACCTTAAAATGAAATATGTTAAGGAGCTTATTATTCTGTTTGCATACTAAAATCTCTTATTATACTTTGGTAAAATGAGGAATTGGGAACAAAGAGAAAGGTTGGAAATTCAGGCTCAGATTCAGCACCAGGCCTCGTAGCAGAGATTCTTGCTTCACATATAGACGTTGGCTGTAATGTAAGAATCCTAATATTAGAGAACATTATTTAATTTCTTGAGGATCAGAGAATAATTTAGGAATAACATTTTACGCAAAAATAAGATAGCTCAATATAGGCATATTTCTTGTTCTGTCTATTTCTTCTTTCCTTCAGAAAAAGCCAGGAGGCCTTTTATCAAGGCTCCTCTGAGTATTATGAAAATCTTTGTCCACGAGCCCTATTTTTTCTAATTTTCTTTGTTGACACGATTATGTCCAAAAGCTCTGTGGTTTCAGCCAGACTGAATGACGAGTCGACTGTTACAGAAAGCATGCTTTGCCATGCAGCTGTCCTGTCCCTCTTGCACAGATGGCGGATTTATTTTTCCCTTTACCAGCAGTCCCTTTCTTCCCCACACAGGACTGTGATCCTTTGTGATTGTGTATGACTCAATGCAAAAGTAGCACTCAGCCTTGAGAAGTTTTCAAATGTGCCCAAGTAAAGGGGAACAGGGAGTGCAGAACTGGGGTTGTTCAGAAGACTGTCTGCATACTAAAAAGGGGTATGACCTCATGAGAAGCAGATAGTCATCATTTTACAAAAAGCATCTTTGTCCTAAAAACAGAATTATGATTTTTCCTTCATTCTGCATGGTCAGAATAACAGTAGAGCACTCAAATTGAGGAACTGTACATAGGGGGAGCAGGCAGAAGAGAATGTCCAGATCTTGCAACTCAGTTGGAGCTAAGATTAGTGCTTTCTTGCCATGTGTACATGTCTGAATAATTTTATCAAACCAACAGTTAAACTTTTGAATGTAAATGGACTCATTCATAGTTTCCTATAGAATCCTCCTATATAATGTTAGAAATTAACATCTAGAAATGATTTAATCTTATACATAGCTATGCATATGTAATTCATATATTACACATATGTTAATGACCTTGTTATCATATGTTTAATAAAAAGCAGAATACTATAACTTAGTTATATGGCCTTGTCAGCTATCTTATATAATGAATAGAAAAATTAAATACCTTATACTGAAAAACTTATAACTATACCATAATTTCTATAAATTATGTATATAGTCACCATCTAAAACTGTTTAAAAATAGCCCATTGTAATTGTTAATGTAGTATTTTGCTCAGTAAATGAAATGATGATAGTTGGACCATGAAGCCAGTTATAATAAAAGTTTGTCTTCTTCTCTTGTTGCACACATAGAGACCTGCTTGGATATTGAGTGATTTGTTTATGTAAAGAGAATCCAGGTAATCTTCCTATGAGGCTTACTCTCGAATGGTATTTTTGTTTCAACTCAAGCTGCAGATCAGAAACTGTATAGATTGGTTAGCCATAAGTGATGGATTTTCTTTTATCCCATTAGTTAGTCATCTTCCAAAATCAAACACAGATGATAATAAGATGAATAAATCAGAGTCAGATGGATAATATAATTGAAAGAAAACTGAACTGGTATTTCAAGTAACAAAAAATGCATTTGTTTTCTTAATCTCAAAATTAGATGTTTAATTGTGATTTTTAAATTTATCTTTATTTAATTAAAACATAATGACATCCTTTCCCTTTCTTTCTCAGTCTCTCTAATATCTCCCATTTCCCTCACAAATTCATGGATGTTTCTTTAATTATTGTTTTACACAGAGACATACAACTAAATATGTCAAGGTAACTCATGGATCTGTTAATGTTGCCTGTTTGTGTACCATGTGGGGTTGATTCTGGTATTGGATAACCATTTATAGGAGTCTTCCTCAGGGAAGACTAATTCACCCTCTCTCAGTCCTTGTTAATTGTCTGCAACTCCTCATCCAGAGGTGGAATCCTGTGAGATTTCCCTCAACCACATTGGCAATGTCAGCTGGTGTTATTACTGTTCAGGTCTTATTTAGGCAGCCATATTGTTGAGACTTATATATGCACCTTCCCTGTCACATCTAAAAGATACGTTTAAAGCCTGGTCCTCTTGGCTCATAAACTCTCTACTCTCCCTTCTTCTGTGATGTTCTCTGAAACTTAGTAAATATTGTAAAGATTGTAAACTTTGTAATATTAGTAACTTTGAAACTTAGTAAATATTGTAAAAATTAGTAAACTTGTAAATATTGTGTTGTAAATGAATTTATTGCACTGCTTTCTGTACTTTCACCAGTTGTATCTTTCTCTACTGTTGTTTTTCCTTCTGCTTCCAAGAGAAGCTTGTTTGATGAAGGGTAAGAGCTAGACTTGTAAGTATAAATACTTTCCTAGCTTAGAAAAATGGCCACAGTAAGTTCTTCTTTAAGATCTGTGATCTCACCAGCCTTGGGTAGCTGGCTAGGTTTACAGTACCAGGCATGATTTTCTGTCTGTTTAGAAAGGTTTAAATCCAATTAGATAGCTGTTGGTTACTACCAACATCACAGCTGGGTAGGACTATTGATAACATTGCTCCTTTGTCAGCTTACATAACACCTCCTGATATCATGAAGGTAGTCCTCAGGAGGAGGTTTTCAGGGCAGATACAGCTCAATTCCTGGGTCCTCTTTCCAAAATGCATGGTACCTTCAACAATAGAGACCACTTCCTAATGGCAACTCAGGGTAATAGCAGTCGCCTAATAATGTTTTTGGAGTCTGTTGGACTCTCCTTACCAACAACTCCAAAGATGGGTCTTATCACTAGGCTTTGGGGTGAATAGTCTATGCTTGTGGGAAAGCATTATATCCTCAAGTGGTGCAACTTCATAGGCAAAATGGACACACACACATGCATTTTATATAATTGTAGTAAATATAGAACAATGATTGTCTATGACTATTCCAAACATCCTGAGAGTTGTTTATCCTTCCTCTCTCTTTCTCTTTCCATACTGTCCTTCCTGCTCTCTCCCCAACAAAAGCCCCTTCCTTCTAATTATAACTTTTAAACACTACTGTACTCCCAGCTCCACAAATTCCACTCATGTATCCTGGATGATATTCCTAAGCTTTTTCTTCTTACTTCACTCTGTCAAGTTAGCATCCTTTTGGCATCCCATTTCACTTAGTCCTCATGAAATGATTGTATGCAATGAAAATGTCATGAAGATAAAAATCATAGTTAGAATTAAAGTAAGAAGATATAAATTGAAGCCAGGCAGTGGTGGCACACGCCTTTAATCCCAGCACTCGGGAGGCAGAGGCAGGCGGATTTCTGAGTTCGAGGCCAGCCTGGTCTACAGAGTGAGTTCCAGGACAGCCAGGGCTACAGAGAAACCCTGTCTCAAAAAACCAACCAACCAAACAAAAAAATATAAATTGAGGAGAATATTAGTGTTAGGTTCAAAAAATTATAAAATTCTACTGTTATAAATGAATTTTATAATCTGTTGTGGATGTATATATTAAATTAATTTATACCATCTGATTGTGAACTGAAAATCACTGCAAACATATTGAAGAATACATAAAAACTAAGAATTTCCCAAAATTTTGCAGTGTCTTATGGTGAACAAGAAGGTTCTTGTACTTCAGCAAGTATTTGAAATGTTTCAGGAAGTACATAGTTTCTGTGAGCATGCAGGTACAAAGGCTCCCATAATTGCTAATTTAAAAAAGATTTATAAACTAATAGGAAAGTATCTTAAGGACTATAATATTTTGCATGTGCTGAAGGAAGGTTAGGGGTTTGTAAGAATGTTGATAAAAATCATTTGAGATCAGTAAAGCTAAAGTAGGGGAAAAAGTCAAACTTGGACAGATGTGGCCCAGCTGTGTCTTCTGTGCAAGCTCTGAGACAATCAGTTCTCTTTATGACCATATTAATTTTAGTGTCGTTTTTAGTCTAATAATCATAGTTCTTATTGTTTTTAAATATTGATTATAACTTGGTTTTTAACTGCTTACTTAGAATAAGGTAAGTTCAATATGTTATATCTAACATGCACGCATGCACGCGTGTATGCGCGTGCGCACACACACACACTCACACACACACTCACACACACTCACACACACACACTTACACACACACTTTCACACACTCACACACACTCACACACACTCACGCACTCACACACACTCACACACACTCACACACACTCACACACTCACACACACTCACACACTCACACACTCACACTCACATACACTCACACACACTCACACACACTCACACACTCACACACACTCACACACACACTCACACACACACACACTCACACACACTCACACACACTCATACACACACACACACTCACACACACACACAAAGAATACTTTATTCATACCCACAGCAGACTTATGAGGTCAGTATTTATATTAGGCTCACGGTGGTATTATGTACACATCATCATGCCAATAAATTTTTCCCTGGTGTGTTTAGACAGCTACTGTTCTTTTACACACCTGAAGAGAAACAACATTCCTTCTGCTTCCTGAAATCAATGTTGCTAGAATATTTGGACCATAGACAATTAAAGATGCTGTAAAGTGCCTATCAGTACAACCCCTTAGCAGTATAATGAGTAATGCTACAGGGAAGGCAGCCTAGACTCTGCAGAAAGCTGCACAGAAAAGCATTGCAGGGTATCAAGGAAGCCATTTTAAAAGAACACTTTCTTATGGGCAAATAGAGAAAAGGAGTCATGGGATTCTGTTTCCAACAGGAAAATTGCAATACAGAAACTAAAAATATCATCAAAAAATAATTTGTACTAATTATGATATGCTAATCCAGTGTTGACTGGTTGAGAGAAAAGCAGGAAGAATAAATGTGAGATCCAAGAAAGGCCCTGGCTGCTGCCCTAGGGGTTAGGTTTGCTTGGCACCAGAAGGACCCAAGGGTTTAGAAGTACTCCAAGGCGTCTGGGGGGGGGGGTCCAGGCGTCTGTGTGTGGGGGGGTGCAGAGGAAGTTTATAGTGAAGAGACCCAGCAATGTTTGGCAAAGCACACACACACACACACACACACACACACACACACACACACCCTCTTGTTTGCAATGACAGAAATGAGGAAAACTGAAGTGTTTATAGATACAGGATAGAAAACACTCCCTGAGTATTGCAAGCCTCCCCTTGCTTCCCAGTGCCGTGGAAAAGTTGCTACTCACCAGGAGTGCCTTCTGACTTTTATGTGCTTTCTTTGAGAAAGGAACTAGAAATTTTTTGCACAATTTCTTTCTACATTTTAAAGTGCTATACAAACATCAAAAATTATCAGTATGTGAAAAAATAAAAGAATGGAATCAAAAGGCAAAACTATAAACTTTAAAGTCTAAACATTTATTCAGTGTTACTTCTTCTCCCCAACTGCTTCTCTATGTTTGGGAAAGATTTCAAATATTTGTTAGTGTTTGAATTTCATCTGAGAAGAACAAAAACAAATGGTAGAGTAGCTCATACTACAAACTACTTGTGATACACATTGTTAGCATCCTCTCACGAAAAGAGTTAAGGTGTAACTTTCATGACGGAAAGTTCTGAATTAACATTGCAGGTATGTAAGGAACTTCAGCTATTCCACTGCCTTACCCCCAGCATTAGCAAAGCTCAAAATGATTGTCAGATTTCATCTGAATTCATACATTTCAGGTTTTTTCCCACATTTCTTTGAGAATGTCCAAGTGACACGCAAAGGAAACATGATGGTATTAGTTTGAGAAACTAATTATTAGTTGAAACCATTTTATTTAATTGAAATTACACTTAACTATCTGACACACAATGACTTACAGTTCTTGAAATCAAACAGTGTTTAAGCTAGCTGGGTTCTAGGGGTCTGCTGCAAGTTTAAAAAGGAAGAATTCTGCAAACAACTACCATCCATATTTAGAAATGTTTTTGAAGTGTATATGTATATCTGTCAGCTCATATTACCAGGCTAGAGCTTCTGCTTATTTTCAATGGTGGGAGAACAAAATAAAAAAAAATGTCCTTATCACACTGCAGCAAAAAATATAGCCCACATGCTAATACTGGTGGTAAATTTACCTTATAAACTACCCCATTCAGAATGAAATCCAGCTGTTAAAACACAGATAATGAAAAACCAGTGTAAGTAGTGACCAACATCCTCAATAAAGTCAAACTCCAAAATCACACATTGCTTGAACCATGATCCTGATTGCGTGGGGGTCACTGACAATGATTCCTTGCCTCAAGTTCTCTGGTTGTGTTGACTGAATTTCATGGAAGAAAATCATATATTTTTCATGTGAGATATATATATTCACATTTGCTACTGTCGTGGTAAAAGCAATATATATCATATATATTGTGTTTATCACCACAATAGAAAATAATGTAATTTTAAAAAATTCTTGTATGTAGTTAATTTTGAGGTAACCTTGAATAATACCAGCAAAGTAGTTAAAACTTGGAAATTGCTTGTTACCACCATGATATTAGTACTCTTTGCCATATTTTTAAAATTACTATACTGAGTCTGAGAAAATGAAGATGACCCAGATCAGTGTAGGTTTTCTGTCACCTTAATCAGGCTAAAAAGCTTCTACTTTAAGGTAGTGATCTAAATGAAAAATTAAACAAATAAAAACTACCATCACGTCAGTCATTTGATAAAAATATACTCAATGTCTTCAGTGGTCATCATCAAAACAACATATAGAGGGAGAGAGCAAGAGAGAGAAGGTGAAGGGGGAGAAGGAGAGAGCAAGAGAGAGAAGGTGAAGGGGGAGAAGGAGAGGGTGCTGTTAGTGATAAATTACCACCCTCTGTGCTGCCCTCATACTAACTTCAAATTACTACATGCTGGCTTCAGCAGCGTCTATAGGGATAAAGCAAGTAATCTGTACAATTCTTCCATCTTAAGTCTTTAATTTCATTTCAATAACTGCCATGACTCACTCAGTGATCATCTATTCATTTCAAACTTAACTTACTAATCCTGGAAAGCATCCATCATAAATTATAAAAACATATGTAAAATATATTATCTTTGTTGAATACCTGGGGCAAGGAAGAACAAATCTATTTGTTCTCTCTTTGATTGAGCAATCTAATCATACAATGTAAGCCAACATCTATTAATGCAGAGAAGAATAGAACCATATTTATAGATATTTATAGACAGCTACATTAAGCATGCCCAATGTACAGATGGTCTAATTTCAGATAAACACGTAAAATTTTGCAGATGTTTTGTAAGCTGTTGTGGAAGGGTACTATGAAGACACCAGATAGGGAAATTGACTTCTGGATGGGCAGCATTGAGTCAGACAATATAAACAGCTGTGAAGCATGTACTTGGTGCCAGATATTTATTTGACATAGAATATCCAAAGATGGCAGTTGGAACATTTCCTCGAGCCCAGAGACACATAAGGAAAAAAGACAAGTAGATAAATATAATGTTTTTTTATATTGATATACAAAAAAATCCCCAGTAGAATGCTATGGGCAGAAGTTACAAGAGCATTATGATAGGCAGTGGAATCAGATAGAGAATCCTGGGGTGCACAGGGGAGACTGAGTTCTTGATAATATACCGGCAGTGTTATCCTAAGTGCATTGTTGAGCTAAAAGAAGAAAGGGGAAGAGGAGGAGGAGGAGGAGGAGGAGGAGGAGGAGGAG
>JADRCH010000265.1:316885-448834 GCA_019843965.1 Rhynchomys soricoides
GAGGAGGAGGAGGAGGAGGAGGAGGAGGAGGATGAGGAGGAGGAGGGGGAGGAGGAGGAGGAAGAGGAGGAGGAGGAGGAGGAGGAGGAGGAGGAGGAGGATCTTTAGGAACTGGCAAGTCTTTCAGGATAGCTGGTACACAAATAAGAGGAGAAGGTGTTAGATGTGGAGAAAATCTCCGGTATGCAGCTCTGTGTGTGAAAGCCAAAGGGCTTCAGGCTGCACTCGAGTGTGTGCGAAGTCAGCAGAAGAGATCAAGTTGGGAGCTGATATAGAGAAATTCACATTTTAGAAAGAAAAGTTCCTTAGCAGAGTAGTGGTCGGAGAGGCAGGTCATGCAGACTATCCATGATGCTGTGTTAAAATCAGGATGATAATTCTGAAAGGAGTGAGACAAACAAGTGCCAGAGAGCAGGTGAGAATGCTAAGGAAGACATAGTGAATATAGAGAATAAATGTGTATAAAATAAATACACATAAAGTGCTACCTTTGTGTTTGGTTCCATCTCTGTACCAGGCTTAGACACTAATGTGTAGAGAACTTAAAAAATATCTTTTACCTTGGAACATAAATGGTAAGAGCCAATTTTCTACTAAAGGTAGTCAGTTGATCAGAGAAATAGCTGCTCGGAGGGAATTTAAGGGGAATTTCTAGGCAAACACGTTACATGCCAATTTCACAGGTTTGGCCCAAATCATGCATTTCAGTGACAGATTTGTTTTCAATACTTGAAACTTTTAAATTCTTCATTGATATTGATTGTGCTATCCTGAATGCAGATCAATTACAGATAAATTTGCTTTATTGTTCTTTAAAATATTAATGCATATAATATGTAAAATTAGGCATATTTAAGGATTTCCTATGATTCCTCAATATGAGCACATATTGTAAAATGTACTACTTGGGACAAATGTGTATATTTCCTTAAATACTTGTATTTATGGTGAGAACACTGAGAGTTCTTTCTTCTAGCTTTGTTGGACAATGTTTTCAATTGTCATTATCTATAGTCCCTACTGTGCAACAAGACTCCAGAACTTACTATGTCTATCTTATTGTGACATAGTATGTAGTTTCTATTTTCTTTCTCTTTGACTCCTCTCCTTTCACTGTAGTCTTTGTGGTCTGTGTTTAGCCTTGCCACTGGGGTGCTGGAAAGATGAAACATGGAGCCCTAGACTGCATTTACTCTGCACTGACTCGAGCAAAGCATAGATACACCCTCAGAGGGTGGGAAAATGCAGCCTAGGGTGTGGGAGGCTGAAGCTAGGGTTCCCAAGCTCCCAGGCTTCCAGACACTTCTGGAAGCTGCATGGAGTTGGGAGCACAGGAACGACGAGTCGGTGGTCCACAGGCCTGTGATGAGGAGCCCAGGCCTGCGGGGGAGGGGGAGGGGGCTCCCAAACGTCTGCACATCCAGACAACACTAGTTTGCAGGGAGTTGAGAATGGAGTAGGCCTGTAGACTTCTGGACATTTATATGCTGCTGGTAGTCATAGAGGAGCTGAGGACAGAGGATGCTATCAGGTTGAGGATGAGCCTCAGGGTTGGGGGTCTGGGGACCTCTGGCTTATCTCATGGGCAGAAGTTCTTAGCTTAGAGATGGTTATCTGGGAGCACAGGGAGGCCTACTGTGGGAAGCTTAGGCAGCACAGCTCTGTAGGCGGCCATCTTCATGATCCTCATGGAGGTTCTTGATAAAAGACAGTCTTTGGTTCCAAACTGTTTATTGATTGGATGCATTTTTACCTTATCAGGGTGAACCAGAGATTAAATATCTTTTGCAGGAAGGAATGTCTGGGAAGGAAACCTTATTGGCTAAACCCTCAGGGCCTCTAGATACCTTATTAATATGGAGAAATCTGTTCTGGGCTACATGGTCATAGGTCCTGTTTTCTATGTGGCACATGTTCCAGGCCAGGAATCTGGCAATTAGCAAGGAGCCCCCTACTGTCTCAGGTGGGTGCCTGGGTGCCTGGGATTCTGAACCTGCTCAACCTTGCTGAATTTCCTGGCATGGTCCACTGTCCTACAGTCTTGAGTGTCATTAGTCTTTCATGATATTCTCCATTGCCATTATGATATTAGGTTTAATAACATGGAAGCTAGACACACAGATAAGAAAATGCTGGAAAAAAGACAAGATGCGGATGGACAGGAGAAAAATGAGTGCTTTATGCCCAAATCTTGGGGACTGTATGGGTCAAAGAATATTTTTCACATTATGGATAACTTTGTAGCACCATTTGGAGTAGAAGATGGTAAGCTAAGTCAATTGAGCATCCAAGCAATTACAAAGATGACAAAGATATGCATCTGTGACATGAGTGAAGGCTCATGAGCTCTCAGGCCAGACAACTGAACTGATAGGAACCGTCAGACTAGATTGTGGACTCGAAAATTTTCTATGATGATAGAGAACTGAGCAAGAGAAAAGCACAGACAAGTAGCAATTTTGACAAAATACAGATGTTGATGTCTGACTGAAGCAAAGATGTTTGAGGGATTGAACAGAGAGTAACATGGATTTTTTTTTTTAAAGATTTATTTATTTTATGTGTATGAGTACACTGTAGCTGTCTTCAGACATACCAGAAGAAGGCATCAGATCATTTGGGAGAACAGCCAGTGTTCTTAACCAATGAGCCATCTCTCCAGCTCCAGTGACACGGATCTTGATACAAATGGGTTTTATTGTTCTGGTTTGCAATGTGCATTGTGTAGAGAAAATAGTAAGAGTAATTCTTAGAACCCAGAGTATAAGATGCAAAAAGACAGGCAAGCACCACTATCCTCTTGGGAGCAGTACAACTTTTTCTATGCCATTGTAACAAATAGTCATGAGTTTTCGTGGCAGAAATCATGATTCTCTAAGTAGAAAACATAAAATGAATCTTACTAAGTGAGAATTGAGATGTAAAGAGGACTGCCCAATTGGGAACTGACTTCATCATCATCAGCATCTTCGAGAGATCAGCTGTGAACTGGGACTGCCCCATTCGACCATCTTCAAAGCAAGCACTGGTGGACCTCACTTTCCCCATCATAAATTTCATTGTCTAATCCTGTTTTACATCATCAAATCTCCTTTGTCAGGGCTTATGTTATTATATGATATCCACCTGGAACATCAGGTAGTCTCCACACCTCAAAATCCTTAAGTTGTGCCGTCTGTGAAATGTCTTTGGTAGCATTGGTCTAGGAAATTAAGCAAGACAAGAACTTTGTGTCTCCATTTTTCTGCCTGTTACAGTATCTGAGACTTATAGAAAAGAGATTGAGACACATACTACAAATTGATTGCAACTGTGTTATTTCAGAAGACATAATGAAAGGTCTCAGAGAAGATAAAAAATTGGAACAAAATTGTGGCATTTCTATTAATAGTAGAACTGATGGGATGTGCCTTCTTAAATGATCTCTTTCTTGGTTTATTTATTAGGAACTTTATATTTGCTATCAGCAGATTGATGGGTTTAAAATTAGATTATTTTCAGTGTGTCCATAAAAGAGGGAAACTCTTTTTAGGGTTATTCAGCCTTAACCACACACAAACATTGTTTTATGTCATAAAGCATTGACTTTGTATGTGACAATTTTATTTCTGATTTATTCCTGCTTTAACTTTCAACTGCTCTAAACTGTCAGAAAGCTTGTGAGTACAGATAACTTGCTTAGGCAAAATGTCTGACAGCCACTTATACATTTGTCATTGGCAACTGAGAGGTGGTGATGAAGCTGATACCCAAAAAAGAGCTGAAATAATGACTTCAGACAAATGTTGCCTGTGGTCAAAGACTTAATTCAGAATTCAGGTCATTACAGTAAACTGAGTCCTAAGCTTGCTTTTACTATCAAGTGTATAGTAAGCATATTATAATATCTTTTGTGACAGAAAAATGAACATATTGTTACAACTTCATTTGATTCATTAGCTCAAGAATAAAGTTAAAATCAGATATAGTATTATTTTAAAGACTTACTATAATTAACATGAAGAATACTTGGAGCACCTATATTAAAATTCTGCAAGAAGATTTCCCACATTCTGAACAGTAGCGTGGAAACAAACAAACAAACAAACAACCTCCAAAACAAACAATGACATTTTCATTAGTGGACCAGAAAGGAAAAGTTGTGAACCTATTTGTTTTTAAAACTGAAATGATAGATTGAATAGACTTTTAGGATAACAAGAATATAGACTTTCATTAGAGAGGTAAAATCAAATAAAATAGTTTAATTTGTTTATTATTTTAAAATGAACACTGATGACCCAGGTTTGGCCACTGAACAAATAAATATGAAATCTCCAAGAAAAGGGGGAAATGTTTTTAGTCATGGACCTTCTGAATGTTGTCTGACATGATATTGATGTCTGTCTTAGTTTTACAGCTTGTTTTACAGCTGTGAATAAACACTATGACCATGGCAAGTCTTATAAAGGACATCTGATTGGGGCTGGCTTACAGGTTCAGAGGTTCAGTCCATTATCATCAAGGCGGGAGCATGGCAGCATCCAGGCAGGCATGGTGTGGGAGGAGCTGAGAGTTCTACATCTTCATCTGAAGGCTACTAGCAGAATACTGACTTCCAGACATGAGGATTAGGGTCTTAAAGCCCACACCCACAGTGATGCCCCTACTCCAACAAGGCCACACCTACTCTCTCAGGGCCACACGCTTTCCTAGTGCCACTCCCTGGGCTGAGCATATACAAACTATAACAATGTTTAAAACTATATTAGGATTCAGTATTAGCATTTATGTCTTCTGGCTATGGAATTTGATTTAAGGAGTCTTCGTCTTCTCACAGCCTCTGACAGTGGTAGATGCTGCATTGATGTGCTTCACATAGGATGAACATTCCAGCATGATTATCCATTAACCAGGCTATTTTCAAAGTGTCAGGGCTATGGGTTTCTTGGTTGATCAGACACGTGCTGAAATCCAAAGGTCAGTGTAAGCCCCAGGAGCCTATGTGATGATTTCCACTAGGGGAAACTCACAAATTTTTAAAGAAATTTTAACTTCGTTAACTTCTGTTCCACAAATCTGGGAATTTTTTGATGACTCTTTCCTTTGCATTTTCTGTTTCTTTCACTCGTGTGAAATTTAAACTCACTGTGTGATTCTTCCTCACACAGATCAGCACTGTTCTCTTTACACTTTCCACCACCTTCAGTGTTTGTGCTAAGGAGTCTAGTACTATCCGTTAGAGACAATAAGCTCATTAGCGGCTTGAGATGAGAAGGAAAGCATTACAGAGCTTTAACCTATACAAGCTTTTGACATTAGCATACATCTCAGTATTTTCTTCGAGTTATCTATAACCTTTAAAATGTATATGCTTTTTGTGGTTTGTTTTCTCAAATACTTCACAAAGTGACGGGATAGTGATTTTAGACTACCACACAGAGAGAAAAGGAAACAGGAGGTAATGGGGTGACTTGTAACTCAAGGTGAAGCTTAAGAGAAGCTTATCCAACTGTGCTCAGCTGCCGTGGGGGTGGGTTCCCTGCTCTCAGGAGACTGCACAGTCCTTACTAACAGAGTGTTCTACTGCACATTATTTTTTGTTCTACCAAAGTTTCCATGGCTGTTATTATTGCTACATTCCTATATTCCTTTCTTGTATTCAAACCACTTACGGCAGACTTGCTGGATGGTGAATGTAAACATAATGTATGAATGACTGAGAATTGTGAAGTCTAGAAACATCCAGAGAAAATTTCTCTGTATTCATGAAACTGAAGCCAATTGCATAATAGTATTTTGTGGAATTTAATGATATATTAATGTGAAAACAGATATTATTATTTAAAAATTAAGTACTGAATAGAATATGATATTAATTCGTACATGTTTATGGAAATGAACAAATTATAAGCTAATCATTCTATATTATCAGTATTGAATATTTAAAAATAACATCTGATGAAAATTATTAAAATAAATATTCTAAACTATTGTTAGTACATTTTATTCTCAGTCTTTTCCAAATTATTCTAAAAATCAATAAGCCACAGTAGGGATAAAAACCTCAATTCTCCTTTTATCACTGAATCATTTTTTTCAGTACTTTTCTTCATCTTGCTTTTTCTTTGGATTATTTAACTGACTTATCTCAGTGTAGCTAACATTTTCTAACTGATTGAGAAAACCTGCTAATTTCTCTCTTCCCCTCTGACAACAGTGAGTCTGCATGAGGATCTGCCAAGCCTTTGCTTATTTATAAAATGCAATGTGTAACTATACATCTTCCTGTTATCAGGGTCCTGATGAGACCATGTAAGTTGTTAGCGACATAACTTTACTGCGTTTTATGTGAGTGATTAAACTCTTATCACAGTTGGCACCTTCACAATGTCTTCTGTTTTCTTTCCAGGACCCTCTGTTTCACCTGGAGTCACAAAGATCTGAGAGAGGAAGGGGCAGATGTCCTTTTGACCCCAACTCCTCCTTTGTGTCCACGCTAGTTGGTAATTATCTTTGACACAGACATCAGTTGTCAGTCATGGTGATTTAAAATGTATTTTTCAACTTCCATACATTCTTTGGCATTTCTTTATACACTTTGCCTTGCCGAATCTATCAGCTGGTATCTGGAAAAATGATGCTGAGTTTCAAGTCATGCTATCTTTGGTAATCTGACTCTAAAATAACTACAGATGCTATAAAGTACTTGTGTCTCATGATGTAAATCAAACATCCACAAATACTAGAAACAGAGTAATTTTTATGGTAGCATTTAGCATTCAGAATATATAACTTTATAATAGCTTTATAAAAATATAGCCAAAGAAAATCAACTATTTTAAAATATGTCAATTTTCTATCTCACTATATGAAACAACTTAGAGAACTCTGTGTGTGTGTGTGTGTGTGTGTGTGTGGTTGTTGTATGCTTATTTTACATTTTTTTATTATCCAAAGTATTCAGCAAAACTCAATCTAAAGTTATTTATTTAAATTCTTTTTTGTATATAATAGTTTATTTAGGGCATGGGGAGGGGAGTTAAGAGGGTAGCAGAGACATAAAGAGGCAGAGAGAGAGAGAGAGAGAGAGAGAGAAAGTAGGGGCTGGCCATGAGCACATGAAGGGGGAGAGGGGGAAGGGACGAGAGGACAACGAGAGCAGGAAAGCAAGAGAGCAAGAGCTTATTTAAATTCTTAGTTTATATTTATTCTCTCTCTCTCTCTCTCTCTCTCGTGTGTGTATGTGTGTGTGTGTATGCATGTGTACACACACAAACACATACACACACACACGCACACGCACGCACATACGTGAAGAGGTCAGAGGACAATACACAGGTGCTTAATCATTCTTTCTACAATGTAGAAGATAAGATCTAGGTCGGATCATCTGATTTCTTGAGCCATTTTCTTGTCCTCACTTATCTAAATTATTCTTAAGCTAAAATATAAACTATAATCTGATCAGCTCCAACTCGCACTAAATGTGTGCATTGAAAGCATACAGTGAAATCATGCTGTGTGATAGATGTTGCAGTTCAATTCAGACTAAGTAAATGAGTTGCCCAAATGCCTCTCTTGCTACAATGAAGAAGCGAGCTTTTCTGTATTATTTTGATTTGCAAACGATGCCCTTGTCAAAGTAGGTCAGAAGTGCAACAACATGAGGACATTGAGAGTTCCTACATAGAGAATTGACTGAAGCAATCCCTGACTCAACACCTGCGTTAAGAGTCCTCAGTATTGAGAGGCTCTGAGCGTTCCTGTGGACAAGATGCTATTGTTACACTTTCAGTGTAGATCTTAAATATGTTCATTTCTCATTGCTATCAACGCTCATTTCTCTTTGAAGAAAATGAGAAACTGTAAGTTGTAGAGACATCACATTCTAAGTAAACTCATAAAACTTGGAATACCTTGCTGATGTTTAAAATTGTACTCTGAGGGCTGGAGAGACGGCTTGCTGTTTGAGGGCACTGGTTGCCCTTACAGAGCACTGAGATTCAAGTCCCAGCACCCACACAGTTCTCACAACCGTCTCTAATGCCAGTCCCGGGGGATATGATGTCCTCTTTTGACCCCTACAGTCACTGCAGCCACATATACACAGACACGCATGCCGACAAAACACCCGTACAATAACAAGTAAGATGAAAAGATAAAAGTAAAATATGCTATACTTGATGCACACTGTGCACTGGAGAATCTGTTTTCTTTGAGTGTTTCAAGATTTTGATGAGCCTTGTATTGTGCTCACTACACTTTTCTATCTGGATCATTGTTCTCAGATACAGACAAAAAAAAGTTTATAGAAAAATAAAATCTGATGTTAGCTCTATTAGTCAGAAGCTAGGGTATTAATATTATAATTAAAAATATTCTAAAATGAGAATTTTGCATAGTAAGTTGAGACTTGACTAAATATGTAGTTTTTAAAATGTACAATTTAAAAAGTCTGTTTTAAAATATTTTAGTTCTTTTATAAATTTGTACATAAAATGTGGTGTGTATGTGTGTATGTGTGTGTGTGTATGTGTGCTCATGCGCAGTTATGTAGAGTATGAAGAGATGTTAAAAATGAAAGTAGGCCTCTTAAGGCAGCTTAGAAAGCAGTAATCACAGCATTAGGAATGGCATTCTTGCCAAATACTATATCCATAATTGCTAGACATTCCACAGGAATTGGCAGGATCTGAGTCAAAATGCTTACATTTGATAAACTGAATGTCTGGATGGAGTACAGACTGAGAAACGTTGGCAAACAAAAAACAAATTTGGAGATTTTTCTCTTATTAAAAGTTATTGGAGGTTGGCTATCACACACCATACGTTCCTATACAGTAAAATCCTCAAGTGTTTGGGAGTAAAGACCAATCATTCAAGCATTTGAGTTAAGTGGTGAACATGGTCATTTCCCTAGTGATCTATGCCACTCAAGAGAACAGTCTCTCTGGAGCTTGTTTGTTCATGGAATCAGGAATTTAAAGCTGAAGTTTTTAAGAGCGCGAGTATCACTGGAGGGACACTGCCAAGTGAATTTCATTGAACTACTAAATCGAATTACTCTGTGCTGAAATGTGAAGTGCTTGCCCTCTGAGGGCTGTTTTATTTATTCCGAAGAGAAATCAAATAAAAAATAGCTCTCCAAGCTAAACACAAGTTATAGAACAATCCCTCCGATGAGAAGAAATAAAAACAAAATTCCTCGCATTTGTCCAGTCTCCCTCATCCCAAAAGTACTTGGGAGAGATTATTTACTCAATATGGAAAAGCTGTAGCCACTGGACTGGAAACCTAGTAACCTATGTGAGCCACACCGCTTTACAAGATAGGAAGTAAAAATAATTCACTTAGTTGAAAAAGCAGTAGAAATTGAGCTGGGAAAATGGAGCTCCCTGACTTGGAATTTGACAAGTTTGGTGCTGCCTACACTGACAGAGAAGAATGTATTAATGTGATTTTTATAGCCACACCTGTCCTGTTCTGGTAGATTAAAACAGGAGCCCAGCACAAAGAGGACCAACTATCTTTTAATCAATCCTTGTGTCTTTGTTCGATGAATGCCACACAATGGATAATACTTGTTCTCATGCAGACGAACATAATGAGAACACACTGAAAGCAGTATTCACAAGACAGCGAGGCTTCAAAGATGAACAGGAGCATTTCTATTAGTTCTTTAAAAGCAATTCACACGATGTGTTTTGGTCATGCTCACCCCTCTCCTACCTCCTCCCAGATCATACTCCCTCCCAACCACCCAAGTTTGTGTCCTTTTTCTCATCCCCATCAAGTCCAGTTTGTGCTGTCAATATATTCTTGGAGATGTGATCTTCAAGGCAAGGAATCAGTTGCTCATACCTCCTCCTCTAGGAGTGGGACTCCTTGTCCACCTCCCCTCTCCATGTTGGCATTTTGTCTCATTGAGCTTACACAGGCCTTGTGCATAACCACTGTGAATTCAGATGTGTGTGTACATGTTCCATGCATGGATGGAAGTTTCTCTAGTACTCTGTTTCTATACGACTTCTTCAAATGGCTTGTAATGTTATTTACTCCTTCTTATGTTCTCTCCTTTGTTCTGCTCTTCCAGTCCTCAACCCAAGCATTCTTCCAAAACAGTATTTTATAGTATTTTTAAAGGTTATGAGCCAGAGTCTCACTATGTAGCCTGGCCAGCTTGGAACCCAATATGTAGACTATACAGGTCTTAAACTCACATACATCCACTTGTGTCTCTTGTCTCTCAAGTTCTGAGAATAAAGTGTGTACCAATAAGCTTGTTTATGTCTTAAGTTTAGATATAACTTTAATTTTAGTTAAGTAATTCACTTTACTTAAGATTCTCTGGAGTAAAACTGAATATTATTTATAAGTAAGTGAAATAATTCAATATGAATGCTTAAATTTGGAAATAAAATGATAACAGCTTCTATGTTAAAAAAATTCAACGGTCATATGGAGTCATGTTCCCTATGATCAGAATCTAATCAAACTGAAGTTAAACATTAGTATAACCGGTTCTTCAAATGTCAGTGAGACCTGATTAATTTTAGTAGCATACATAAAAGCTTATACCTCGAGCACAATATATTTGATGTGTTTAGCCAATTTCTTCCCCCAGGGTACTCACAAATATTCTCTCAAAAGCTGCTTTAATAACTGTTAAATATTTAACAGCTTAAAAGCTATTGATACCCCGAGATTTGCATGAAATTCAGTTGCTGTGTCACTTCATTGTGGCTTTCTAATACCCTGAAGGAACTTAGCACTTAGCATACTTAGTAAAATCAAATAATAAGCACATTATTTGGTCAGCAAAATCAGAACACATGAGCTATTTTCTTTGTGTCCCATATTTTCTTTCTTTTCAGCTGTTATGTTTAAGGCAATATACCTTAGGCTCTCCTGCACTTTCCTTTCAATCATATGGATACTTACGTTTTACTTATTATGTTTCCCATTAATTTTGTTAGAATTTTTGGTGTATTGTAATCCTATCACACCTGAAATACATATCCCTTATTAAGATAAAAAAAGCTAGTTAGAGAAAACACTTGGCTGTGTGACATTGTGTGTGTGTGTGTGTGTGTGTGTGTGTGTGTGTGTGTGTTAATGTGTGTGTTTGGGGGTGCCTGTGCATGTGCGTATGTTTTGGGGTATGTGTGTTGTAAGCTCATATGTGTTTATGGGTGCCTGTGCCTCTGCTCATGTGTTTAGGAGACAATGATGATGTTGGTGGTTCTGGTTTAACAGTTTGCAGTTCCTTCCTTTGATAGAAGATTTCTCATTGGCCTGGAGTAAGCCTGGTGTTCAGGCAGGCCCAGAAACTATCCTGTCTCCAAAAATACAGCTCCATGTGTACGATTATGCATATGTGGGGACACGCCAGCATTTTGCATGGGCGTCCAGGGTCCAAACTTCTGCACTCATCCCTGCCTAGGAACTGCTCTGACCCACAAAGCCGTTTCCTCAGCTCTGCATCTGTTAACTGTGAATAGAACATTCTCAGGTATACAAATTCAAGACTTAATATTTGATTTTAGTAAATAGCCAACATTAAAAAATATTTTTGGGGTGTTCAAGATGGTTTAGCAGATTAAAAGCTCTTGCAACACAAACTTGGTTGCAATCTTGAGTTTGATTTGTGTATCCCACAGGTGGACAGATATCCTGATTTCCACTTGTGTTCTGTGAATCACACTCCCATTCCCATTCCTATCTACACATGCACACATGTGTGGGTATTCGGGTACACACGCACACACACACACACACACACACTAAGTTTTAAAGATATTTTTTAAATGATTCTGTTTGTACATTTATGGTCTCAATGTGAGTTTTTCAGCAAATAAAACTACAAGGTCTATAAGCGTTAGAAGTTTTGTGAAGTTTCCTTAAAACGTTATATTTAGAAATATACCTTATTACCAGTTCTATGCATTAAATATAAATGTTAATTGAACAGAACATAATTGAAGCTCATGTCAGGAAAACATAAGCAATTGTTTCAAGTTCTTAGTGGCAAATATTTTAAGAATAAGTAATCATTTCCGCTGAATTAAGTATATTTATATCAAGAGCAGGTAGGAATGAATATTTATGTCTTGAGTTCACCCCAAATGAATAGAGACTTCTAGTTACTCCCTTACCACTTTGCCATCCTCAAAGAATATCTTATTCAAGGCTGCTGCTCCCTCACATTGGCAAAATGCCCATTGTCTACATGCTTCCTGCAGCTTCTGGACATGGCTGGGTCCCCAAAGACCTATTTAAATACTTTGCTTATATTATATCTATTTCCTCAAATAAAAGGAAAGGAAACACTCAGTCTCTCCCTAAAAATATCCCTGCTCTCCAAGCTTACGTTTCCATCATGTCCCTCATGAATTTAATTGACCATGACTGTATTGATTGATGTCACTGATTGTCTACCAAGAAAATACATGGCTACAGACATGAGTGTGAACTAGTGAACACACTTTTCTTTCACAGTTTTTGCCCCAGAAACCACCTTATTAACATTGATGATTATGGCTAGTCAATTGGCAAGACAGAAAACGAAAATGTCTAAACAGCTAATTACCTAATGACAGTGCACTTTCTGTGGGCTCTTTCAGTATGGATGGTCACTTATTATTCAGAAGGCCAATGCATTTGTCATTATTATGAATCTTAAATAAGAAGGTTGCAAATAACTATTGTGAATTGCTCATACTAGACGATTAATATATGTATTCCTACACAGTGAATAAAAATTCAGAGGATATACAATCTGTTAACTAAATTCATACTGAGTTTCCTGAAATATTAAGGGGGCATTAGGTCTAAACTGCAAATAGAATCCTGTAATAAGAATAAAGTTATGCCAAAAAGTGTTTATTACATATTTTACTTTTACAGTAGATTAGTTTTTATATATGAGTTAGAATTGTCACCTTTTCTCCTTTTTTTTAGAGTTTGGAATTTACAATTTATTATATACACAGACTTACAATAGCAACAAAGGTTTGAGGCTGCAACTACTGTGAACAAAAGCTAGAACAAAATGGAATTTCAGGCTTCATGATTTTAAATTATGAAATGATCACTAATACCATAATATTAATAATCAACACAGTTATAATATTTTATGTAATGTTCTTAACTGTTAATATTAAGTTTAAAATAAAATTTAAGAATTCCTTAATTCATATAAATTTCTGGTCGATTCCTATCAATTGATTTTTTTTTTTCCTGCAGTCATTCTAAGAAAAAAATAATTGATGAATTGAGTAGGGGCACAGAGGAATTTGAGGGGAGAGCTGAAGAGATGGAAATGATTTAATTACTGTACTCATAAATGAAATTCTAAAAAAAAGTAAATTTCAGATAAAAATAAATCCAGTCTTAACCTGAGAACTTTCTATTATATTTTATAGCAGTTAACAACTAAAGGCAGTTTAGATATAAGTGATTGTTAATTCATTAAGTTGTTCATAGGTTCAGTAAATGTTTACTTAGCGTCATCAATGTCCCAGACATTAGTAGAGTATAATCTCAAGTACATAAAGAGCCAATTGAAACACAGCAAGATGATTGGTGTGTTAGAAGTAAGCATGGTGCTCGTGGTGGAACCAAGCGGCCAAGAAATTTTCTATGGAAGGATTGAGTAGTAGCCATATACATGGTAGCCCAGGGAGTAGAGGTGAGAGCCCCTGGTTCCCATGGGTAACCAAACGGCTTTCTCAGGGTCAAATTGAAGATTTGGAGCTGAACATTTAGCTTGTTTTCAGTGCAGAGTTATATCCGTCATAATGTTACCTATGTCTAGAGATTAGTATTGAGTATAACAAGTTATATATATCCCCCTGTCAAAAATGCCCTGAAAACATGTGTCTTATGTTCATGTATAACAAGTTAGCTACCTAAAATTAATACAACATCACTTACCATTCCAGTCTAGCTCTACAACAATTTAAAACGCCATTTGGCATAAAAATTGACTTGTCTTTATTCAAAATCATCAAAATAGGTTGGATATAAGTTAAAACGTTGCCTAACACAATACATAAAAATCTAAAGGCTTGGATGTTTAAGCTCTTACTATTGAAACACTAAAAGACATTTTGCTCCATATATGAATCTACTTCCTGTTTTAAATAAGGAAAATGACATTAATCTAGATGTCATTTGTTGTTTCATTCGAGGAATTACAAAATATTGACTCAAAATTTTAATGACACCAAATATTTATAATTTTAAAAATATTTACTTTCTTTAAGTATTTATTTTTCTTTAATAGTTTTCTTTTCTAGAATAGTTTATCTCATTTAATTATTTATTAATCATACCTAAAGCTAAATTCTAATTTATTTATATTTCTTGTTAATATATAATCTTCCTTTGAGGTCTTTTTGTGGGGTGCAAGGAATGGTTTGCCAAACACAGTACCTATGTATGATAGTTTGATTTTGTTGTTTTTTCACAATGAGAATAAAACATGAAAGCAGAAACGTTTCCTACTGAGGATCAGCTAACATGCCAACCAAAACACATTTGGTTGTTTCCATAGCTTACGGTGTTTAGCACCTGGCTAGCTCCTTTGAAGTTTAAATTAAAAAGTTTATATTTAGATATTTGAATTTTTAAGAAGTATTTTCTTTCATCTAACTACAAAAAGAGAAATTGGGTAAAAATGAAAATATATCATTTTGGAGCACACAACCTGCCAAGATAAGACATTATTTGCTATCATAGGGCTGCCATCTACTGGCTGAAATGGTTATTGTTTGGCCTTGATCAAGACAAGTAGAACTTTGAAACTGAAGGAAAGGAAAATAATCGTATTTTAAAGACCCAGTCTTCATAGAAGTCTATCTGTATTTTAATGTAGATTCTATCACTTTTTATCTTATTTTCTTATCATCACACATATGTTGATACTTGACACGAACACAGCAGACCTCTCTCCTTATTAAAACTTGCTTTCTTGAGAAAGTTCAATGTAGATCCAAGGGCAAAAGGAGCGAACTGGGCACTCGCCACTTTTCGTCCTGATTTGCTGATTGTGAACATTCTGCTCATTTGTTTTTCCATTTCTTGCATGATTTGTGAAAATTATACTATCAAGTGAAGTTCTGTGAGCCCATCCTTCATTCATGCTGGAATGTTTACTGGGGTGCGCTTTGGAAGCTCTTATCCGAGCATCCAAGCTGTCGAGAGTTCAGAGATGCACAGTATCACTATCAAGTCCAGAAGATTTTATTTTACAGGCGTTCTCTAGGTCTTCTAACTTTGATGATCTTTCTGCATCCTTTTCTGCAGTGTTCCCTGATCCTTTGTAGATGTCACATGTGGGGATTGGTACTTTAGAGTCACTACGTCTGCCCTTTGATCAGTTATGAATTTCTGTAAGAGCCTCTGTTCATGGCAGAAAGACATTTCTTTGATAACCAGATCATCAGAGCTGCACTGATCTGTGGCAATTAAGATAAATATTTAGAAGCAGTTGAATACTAGGTTAATTTTTCCAAAATGGTAATAATATTTTCATCTCTAAGGTCTGTGACCCCTCTCTCCATGGGTTCTTGCCTAGGTTTACAGTTACAGGCATGAGTTGCCTCCAACTGAGCAGGTGTCAAGTGTAACGAGATAGTTGTTAGCTAACCCTAAGATATTAGTGGCAGCCTTGTGTTGTCGGGTGTATCTTGTTGCGATGATCATCACTGTAGTTTATAGGATTAGCTATAAGCAGTCGATGGCTATGAGGGAGAAAGAGCCAGTTTTCTTCAGGATTTCCTGATTTCCTACACTCAAGAGGTCGGCACTATCTGTATTTCTGAACACATGATCTACAATAAATGTGTTCAGTAGATGACAGACACTCAAAAGCACACACACACGAATACATGTATATACAACAACAATAGTTACAAAAGAAAATAGCATAAATTTGAGAGACAGATGTAGGGGAAGTGAAGAATAAGTTAAAAGTGGGAGAGGTTTATAGAAAGATGTCATATATATATATATACATATACACACACATATATATGTAAATAACTATACACATATAATTGTACATGCTATATAATTATATATATTATGTACAACTATTTAAATATACAACTATATTATTTATTGTATAATGTATTATGTATTATATACAACTATACAGATTCATAATATAACATATACTGCATTATATAATATATATAATATTATATATAATATTTGTATATATAGTTAGTGTATGCCACTACAGTAGCAATTGTACCTCCCAAAATAAAGCAAGACATTGCTGTAACATTTTTGGAAAAGACAGCAGCTCTTATATTAAAAGTAAATTGACAAGATGGTGCATATATATCCAGAATAGAGAGTAGGCTGCTAACAAGAAAGCTCTCTGCTAGAGTCGGGAGCTGCTTTTACTCTTTCCACTACTTGTCCCACCTTTGCGGACTTTGGTTATTTTCCTGCACATAGCCCAAGAGGATAATTTCTTAGACATCCGAAGTCCTGGCTACAGAATTGTGATATCTAGACTTAGTAAAAGGGGAAATACTCAAGTTAGAGTCCATAGAATATGTTTCTCCTTAGTCTGTTTCAAGGTAGCTTTTGAAAATGAGGTTTGCTTAGTTGAAAACTGAATTGTTAAATAACATTAAGTAAGCATTGCCTTGTTGTGGAGTGCCAATAGGAAACTCAAAATAAATAACCAAACTGAACATAAGCAGATTCTTTTTTTGAGAAGACCACATTTACTTTTACAATATATAGGTTTTTCTTTCCTTATATAGTTTTTAAGCACCTACTATGTGTTTTGTAGATAAAGAGTCTCATTTATATTTGCTACGTTTAAAAACATAATGAGAATTAGTTTATTGCAATAATACTTATACTTTTTAAAAACTTTGAGTTTAATTTATGATTTCTTAACCTATTTCTCAGTGGTATAACAAAATAATTATTTTTTTAAAAAAATAATCAATAGTTAGCTCATGTTGGAAATAAACATCTTTATAAACTGCCTTTCATACAACTTAATTGACTACTTTTTAAACTATGCATCATACAAATGCATGTGACAATTTGAAATATTTTGAAATTTTAAAAGTTTTAATTATTTTATGTTAGACAAAAAAAGCCATCAACACAAACTCTGAAACAAATCTAATTAATTAAGTTTGTAGGCAGTATCTCCAGTTTTCACAATTGAGTTAATATATTTGGTTAAAAAAATGTTTTAGATTTATTTATTATGTATGTGAGTACAGTGTCGCTCTCTTCAGACACACCAGAAGAGGGCATCAGATCACATTACAGATGGTTGTGAGTCACCATGTGGTTGTGGGGAGTTGAACTTAGGACCTCTGGAAGAACAGTCAATGCTCTTAACCTCTGAGCCATCTCTCAGCCCCTGGTTAAATTTTTATAGTGGTAACATTGAATGTATTAGTTTCAAAACATATAGCAAAAATGATGTATTAAATTAACATTGTGATTATTGTGAGCTTTCTCAAACTCTGAAGTTCTTTAAATCACAAGAGTACACTTGGGAACACATTGCCCGTATTTGAAGAGCATCACTAGGGGCTAAGGAGAGGCTGACTTAGTAAAGTGCATCAGCACGGGTATGAGGGCCTGTGTTTGCGCCTCAGTATCTTAAAAGCCCAGGCTGGTATGCTCTTTTAATTAATATTTCTAGGAAGCACAGACAGGAAGACCAGTAGATCTCACTGGTCATTTATTCTGGCTGAGTCAGTGAACCCAAGTCCTAGTGAGAGAACTTGTCTCAGGTAGTGATGAAAATGATGATGAAGAGGAGGAGGAGGTGGAGGAGGAGGAGGAGAAGGAGGAGGAGAAGTAGGAGGAGGAGGGGGAGGGAGGAGGAGGAGGAGGAGGACGACGACGACGACGATGAAAGAAAAGAAAAAATAAGATACGCAAGGATTACCACCCAAATTTGACCTCTATCTTCTATATACTGGCAAACACATTTGAAGCCTATGCATGCCAACACACATGCATAGGTATGTATACAAGTGTAAGGGAAAAAATAAGGTATATTTCCAGCATCATCTTTTCTGTATTTATTTTCAGTGCCAGCTAGAGTTCTGGGCACACAGCAAGGGGATAATTTAACCATTCTAGATGAAGTTCCTATTTCGAGAGATATGCGGTGACTATTTGCTTCTTTGCCAGAGACATTCATCTGGGACAGATCAGGACAGCGAGACTAGGCATGCGCAGAACAGCCCTCCAGGGCCCACTGATGCACACGGATTACACACTTTGTGGTTATGAGAAGGAAGAACATTCAAAGTCCCCATGCCTCGTAGTTGATAACATTTCTAAGGTCCAGTCATGCCCTCGTGTTTCCTATTTTAGAAAAGAATGGTGTTCTCTCCTCCTGAGTTACCAATAATGTCCTCATTTCTTTCACTAAAAACACATTGTGATTTATCAAGATCTCACATACATTTGAATAATCCCAATCCATCTGCGGCTTCTCCTCATGCTGCAGCTAAGGTCAGTCAGTCATGCTGCTTACTCTAGATAAGTCTTGAGCTCTTTTTACCAGTTTCCTCTGACTCAGCTATAAACTCGCATATTGGATGATTGTAGATACGACTTCAACAGACTTTGTACTTACTGTGGTAAAATCATTTTAAAGGCATCAGATTTGATGTAAGAAGCACTTGAATTAACTGAAGCACATGTAATCCCCGAAACAGCGATAACGATAAAACAGTTGGTTCCGAGGTTGAAAGAAGCTTGTTAAAATAATATGGGCACGGGCAATGTTACCAAATAGGTCTCACCGTTCACCAGTGTACCCCAGTGTTTGGTGCTATTCGGTTCAGAAAGAAAATGACACCCGGAATTCACGTGCGGGACTTGCTGCACAGCTTTGTGGATGCCTCATAGTGTTGATGACCTCAAGTTGAATTTGTTAAGCTAGTCTATTTGATGTAACAGTGGCTTCTACCTCACTCTCAGATTGGGAGACAGATACTGACTTGTTTCCCTCTGGATTGCCTCTGCAGGTAGTGAACTGTTTGCTGGACTCTACAGTGATTACTGGGGCAGAGACTCGGCGATCTTCCGCAGCATGGGGAAGCTCGGCCATATGCGCACTGAGCATGACGATGAGCGGCTACTGAAAGGTAGAAGTGAGCAACCCGAATGAAAAGCAAGTCTACCGTCCATGACTGAGCCTGCCATTTTGATAATAAAAATATGAACTCAAAATAGCCTTTATAACGATCATATTCTCGAGTCTAAAATACATATGTTGTTTATTGCTTTATGTATAAAAGACCCAGTTAATGCAGTAAGTTTATTTATACCAATGCTTAGATATCAAGAGTTAAATGAAATGAACAAACTGAATATACGAAAAGTAGAGAGTCATTTAATATCTTCTGCCTGTCTTGTTAATTGGTATCATTGCTGCTGCCGCGACGGTGCCCCTGCTTGCTTTAATAGGATCGGACTGCACTTTAGAGATAAATAAAACTTCAGGAGCCTCACTCGCCATCTCCTAACCAGAATTCCAGAAATACACACATACACACTCTCACACACAATCTTACATATAGACTTACACATAAATATTACATATATGTTCATATATATGTGAGTTTTATATTTTGTTGCATACTGGCATATCTAGGAGTGAAGATGCCAGGATGTATTGGGCATATTCATAATTTCTAGAAGTCCATGATTGAGTTTCAGCATGCACGTATATATTATCATTTAAATGCTCGGGACCAAGTCAGTCAAAGCCACCTATTCAGGTTCTGTAGACTATAAAAGCAAAAGCTTATTTCTCACTTTAAAAATAAGTGATCTTTCATGAGGTTTATTGATGGGTTATGTATAAATTAAAACTAAATAACAAGATACTTTTAATTTTTAATATGGAGCTTATATGTGCAGTCATTTTATATAGATTGAGAAGAAATTCATAGATTTTTTTCATAATGCTTCCTACTTTTCTTCACTAAATATATTTTGCTTGCAACATATACTATACTGTTTTCTGAAACAGGATAGTATGTGACTCTTATGTTTTCTATTTAAGTTGCGTTTTAAAATGTCTATTGGTTTGCTCATAAAACGAGAATAATGGTCTAGGTTTCAGTAATCATCTAAAACTTTCAAGAATGTTTGTATTTTCTCACAAGTGGATGAAACTTTGACACTCAATTGATAAATAAATTCTGGGGGGGACTTAGTCATGGTACCATTGCGTGTATAACTTTTTACTTTTCATTATGTTTTTTTCTGTAGAGCCAAAATTTGTAGGTTCGTATATGATTCCAGATAATGAAGACCGAGATGACAACAAAATGTACTTCTTCTTTACTGAGAAGGCATTGGAGGCAGAGAACAACGCCCACACAATCTACACCCGAGTGGGGCGGCTGTGTGTGGTGAGGCTGGCATGTCTGTGGCCTTTTGCTTTATGATCTCGGTTTACCTCACTCACCTCCCTCTGTACAGCCAGGCGTTTGTTACATTGTTTCACAGTCTTTCCATTTCATTGGCTCTTCTGAGAGTTTCATATAGCACCCTTTGATCAAATTCGTCTCCCCTCCTTCAGCCCTTCCACGGTCCACAGCCCTTCCTTACCCATACGACTTTGTGTTCTCTACCAGGCTTCTACTAGAAATATATAATATCTTGTAATATTTTCTAGACTTTCTTTACTTGGTATTTACTAAACCAAGATTCCTGTGTTATATCCATAATGACTTGACTGCTAATGGAAGTTTCACTGTAAAAGAGGCCTAACTTTTATGACTTTTCTCATTTTCAAAGCCACATTAAGTAGTAGTCTAAAATTAGTATTTAATCCCAAGTAAAAGTTTGTTCTATTTTAAAAACTATTATATGTGTTTGTTCATTTGCTGTGCATATTACTGCTCATGCATGTTGTAGCGTATGCATGGATGGTAAAGATCTGTTTTCGCCTGCCACCATTTGGGTACTGGGGATAGAATTCAGATCCCTTAACCTTCTGAGCTATCATGTTGGCCCAATTCCACTGTATTTTTAAATTCCATTTCACCGTGTTTGTTATTAGGATCACAATCTTTTGGGGGTATATATGCCTGGGTATGAGCCATTCAGTTGCTCAGTTCTAGAGTAAAGTACAAAACGAACAAACATACTAAAAACCTGGAAGAAGTGCAGTTGCTTTGGCATTTAGTAAGATATTCAACAAAAATAACATACATTATATATAAATATTTACACATACATATGCAGCTGAGAACAATCTTGAACTCCTAAGTGTAGGGATTACAAATAGCAGTCTTCTTGACTTGCCTCATAAGGTTTTTTTCCCAAGGGAAGTAAAAGGAATGATCCATTCAAATTCTTGAGACAAGGTTACTACAACATAAAGCCAGTATTTCATCTAGAAAAGACAACCATATTAATATGTATGATAGTTAGACAATATATTGAGCACTGAAGGGCTGCAGAAATAGTTTAGTGGTTAAGAGTACTCACTGCATTCGAGAGGAGCTCAATTTACTTCCCAGCACCTACATGATACAGTTCAGGACCACCTGTGACTCCAACCCTGAGAATCAGTAACCTCTCCTGGCCGGAGCACCCTCGTATGCAGTGTTCAGAGGTGTACTTAGTGAAACTAAAATTAAAACAATTTTGTTTTAAAAGGTATTGTGCTAATATGACAATGCAAGGGAGTAGTGATAAAGCATTATTTGCTTTCTGAGAATTTCGCTCAATTTTCTTGTATAAATGAAAAGAGCCACCACATCTGCTCATTTCACCATATTAAACTTTGGTTGGTAATTATTCTTTAAGTCCTTATTTGCCATTTTATTTTCCACAGAATGACATGGGAGGACAGAGAATCCTGGTGAATAAGTGGAGCACATTCCTAAAAGCACGGCTGGTTTGCTCAGTACCGGGAATGAATGGAATTGACACATACTTTGATGAACTAGGTAACAATTTCTGGAGTATCTACATTTCACTTTTCTGTGTGCATGCTTCTCTATAACCATCATTCTTTTAGGCATATGTAAAAAATATGTCTCCTATGGTATTTGAGCTCTATACTGAAGACAAATTTGTATTTATTCATTTTGATCTAATCACTTCCTAGGGCAGAAGGGTGCAGGACAGAGACTCATCTCTCTTGGGTCCTTCTCTGTCATTCAGCTTAAGTCATCCAAAGCAGAGCAATGATTCATTGTTCTTCCCTGGTCACAGCTGTAGGATGGGAAATTGAGTCTTAAACTCTACAGTTCTGAACTATTTTATATAAATACATTCTCTTTGCATGAGTCGAAGGTTAAAAATCCAAAATGATGGAATGTTTTTTTCACTCTTTCAGAGGATGTGTTTTTACTGCCTACCAGAGATCCGAAGAATCCAGTGATATTTGGACTGTTTAATACCACCAGGTGAGAACTTTATAGTCAATAAAACTCTATAGAAGAAGATTTGTTGCCCTGAGCTTCCTTTCATGGTGTACATTACTCAGAAACACTGCTGATGCCGTTGTCATTCTCATTCTCTGTATGCTGTAAGTGTCCAGCCTCTCTTGCTTCCTCCGACTGTCTGTCTTTCAGCTTCAAGCTACAATCTCAGTCCACACCTCACTGTTTTGTTTATAGCATCTCAGCATCTTCATGTATCCACACTCCCAGTCCCTACTCATGGATGACCATCTGACACTTTTTATTGGTCAGGTTATGAGATATTACTTGTGTGCTGTCAAGTTTAGTGTAATTCTTCTATTTATTCCTTGGATGAGAATTTCTAATCCATTCATGCTTTCAAAGTGCTCGGGTAACTGTTCAGCTTCAGTTTGGGGGTATTTTTTTCTTTTTTTAATCTTTGATTTTTCTGATGGCAAATAATACCTTGACAGATCTCAGCATTTACATTGGCAGTTCTTGGTATTGGGTCTTTTATTCATTGTTACTGTTGGAAATAACTCTCCCTTCCAACTTCAGTTAATATCAGTGTTCTGATATGTAAAAGTAACATTTATTCACCTGACATAGTTGCCATTTCTGAGGCTTACTTCTTCCGTCTGCTAACCTAGGCCTAGTCCTAGAAGCTTCCAGCCTCCATACAATCTTATCTAGGCCTAAAATGTTTTCAGCCTCGGAGACTTACTGTTGAATAAGCTCAGCCATTCCTAGTTCTTTCTGATGTGTGGTTGGCTGATAAACTCAGCTGTTCTTGCGTCCTCTCCAAGATGACTGATTCAATCTGGCCTCTCTCGGTTTCTCACTGAATTACTCTCCCTGGCCTCACAGTAACTTTGACAATCTGTTCTAATCTTCTGGCTCTTTCTCATTCTCTGCTTTGTCCTATCCTTACCTGTGTCTAGCTGGTTTTCTCTCTGCAACCTGTATCTGTCTAACTGCTCCCTCAGTTCTCCCTCTGAGCTGCTCTCTCTTAAGTACCTGTCCTTTTTTTTTTGGTTATCAAGAGAATTTGGCATATCCTATCCTGGCAGATCTTTCTCTGATTCATAACTTTGTCTGCCACCCAATTAGACATCATTTCCAAACTTGGGTATAAACTACAAACTAACTTTACCTTCATTGTTTGGGATTAAAGGTGTGTGCTAAGGCTGAGCCACAACACAATTAGAAATAAGTTTTTTCTAGTAAACAACACAATCTCAGGTTCATAGTGTGGTCAAATATCCCACAACACTTGCTGCCTACATCCAAGAAGTGACCCTGAGTCCTTAGTCAGGAGCATCCTCACACCTTTGTTCTTGTCTTCATCGTGTGCAGACTCATACTGAACAAACTCTTGTCGTCTATTCTCTGTCTGAAACGCAGTGCTCAAGTTTAAAGCTTATAGATCTGTTATGTTTCTCCTTTGCATGTTTGAATTTCATATATCTAAGGAAGAGTACTATAAAGTAATATATCACATACATTCATATGTGAAATAAGAAATAGTCCTAGAATGGATTTCAGTTAGGAGTTATATACACAATTTCCTGAATGTCCTTCAAAAGGAAAATTGGTAGCACCAACAATAAAGAAGAAAATACCATAGTATTTCAGTAGAGAGGGGTTGGTATTACTCAGTACTCAATCACCAATGAATTAACTACAAATTGCAATATGACCCTGTACCTGGTGCTTACTTGGGGTCTTTCCATGGTTTTGCTTAGGTTTTCAGCAAGTGATTTTTAATGATCACTTTGAATTGAAAAGATTGACAAGCTCTTTGAACATGTATCTTGTTTTAACCAGACCTTTTCTTCCATAGACTAATATGGAAAACAGTTCTTTCTATTAACTATGCTTTGATGTAAATTTTAAAAGTTAGCATATATTGGTAGTCAACACAATACTCAGGCAGCCCCTTTTATTTAATTTTTCTTATGCCAACAAATAATTTTTTGCACGATAATTCTTTAAATGATAAACTCTATGAGATAATCTGTATATTTTCCATTGGTTAAAATGATCAGTTTAAAAGCAAATCTCCAAAAAGATAGCATATTGGATCATTCAGAGAAATCAAAGCCATGATTTCCTTCCATGATTTCAACTTTGTTCAATTTATACATAAATCTGAGAGGGGAAAAAGGCTCCCAGCTGTACCTGCCATGGAGGCTGATATTTGTAGAATGGTGATCAAAGGTTTATTGCCACTTCAGCTGGGACTGTCTAGTTTTTGCCAGTATCACAGGCATTTCCAATTGCTTCAAGGTGTGTTATAAAATGTGTGAATTGATGTCCTAAGACAGTAACATGACTGCTGTTCTACAGCTGGCCCAGGGTGCAGGAAATACATTTGCACAGAGTTTACATTTGCTAAAGCTCCTTCACAAACATCATTTATTTTAATTCACATAATATGGAGACTGCAAAATGGCATAATTCTTTCAAATGTCAGCTCCCTGTCCAAGTAATATAGCACTAACTTTTCACTAAAGGTCATTTCAGACACTTGTGATGACTTATATTAAACGATGATCTTATTTTTCTGAAAGTAGAACTTCTTTCCACTTAAAAAAATCATTGATCTCTGCTGCATATGCATATCAAGTCTCTGAGTTTTATATAATTTTTCCATAACTGAACAACTCAGTGACCTATTTACAAAACCCTGTGCTGAAAAGTAGGGTAAAGGCCACCAGGAAAATCTAATAAAATACAAAAAAATTTGTAGTAAAAATAACAGCATGGTGATTAAGGAAACACTGTCTACATTCAAGATGTAACAGCTAGAAATACTTCCCTTAAATGACAAACTCAAATTGCTAATAATCTTTAAAAAGACATTAAAAGGGAGGCTGGAAAGATGGCTTCTCAGGAAAAGAACTTGCTTCAAACCTAACAACCTGAGTTTGATCTTTAGAGCCCACATGACTGAAGGAGAAAATTGACTCTTGAAAAATGTCATCTGACTGTGCATACACATTGTAGCCCGTACTATCCCCAAAGAAGTGTGTGTGTGTGTGTGTGTGTGTGTGTGTGAGAGAGAGAGAGAGATAGAGATAGAGAGAGAGAGAGAGAGAGAGACTAAAGTGAAAATAATTCAAATATAGGACTTAATTACAAAGTGAAGCTTCATAATTTTGTCCATAAAATGTTTAGTAAATGGTAAATGAAGGAATGATAAGACTTTCAGTCTCATTACTTAAAATATTATAGTAGTTAAGATTTCTAGAATAGTCTATAAGTTTCTTGTATTCAAAAGACTTAATTCTAATGTACTTATATTGGTATATTTGACCAATTGAATTCTTAATTTTTATTTTTCAGCAATATATTTAGAGGCTATGCTGTATGTGTGTATCACATGTCAAGTATCCGGGAAGCCTTTAATGGCCCATATGCACATAAAGAAGGCCCTGAATACCACTGGTCACTGTATGAAGGAAAAGTCCCCTACCCAAGGCCTGGTTCTGTAAGTGTAATCATTTAACATACGGTTCTTATGTTTGAAGTCTTTGTTTCATGTGTTCTCTCTTACTCTGCAGTCAAAGTGCTTAAGAATTTCATATCTATAAGAATGTTTCAATAGTAAAGAGCTAACAATGGCATGTTGAGTTTTATGCTAATTATTTAATGCAAGGGGCTTAATCTTGAGTGGCTATATCTTAGCAGCATTATAAAGTATGTCTCCACTGATACTCCAGTCCAATGGCAAAAACTGAATTTTCAGTTGTAGAGGTGCTGGTAAGCTGGAAATATTCAATAAAATGAGGATAGTATAGTTTCCTTCGAGACTTGAGAGGATAATTAGTATCACATGTCACTTTAAAACAATAAATTCCTTTTTGGTTTTAATATTTTAATATCTTTGTTCACTTCTGTATTCCCCAGGACAGACTTACTCTTTAGTTGTTCCATCCTTTGCCTCTGCAGTCTTACAACCAAAGCTCTGACTATTTATACCAATGTCTGTACTTTTTACTAGGACATGTCTAAAACGCACAATAACGAAGATGTAGATTTAGACCATGGATCTCATAGTCGACTAGGCTGGGAAAGGTTCCACTGTGTGTATTTTATGTGAATCACAGTGTGCAAACATTCAGCTTGTTCAGCAGGTTCGTATCTTCACTTTAGAAAGCAGCTGGCCTGATTCGGAGCCTATGCTGATTCCATGATTACCACCAACTCACAGAAAAACCATTTTTGTAGAGCTAAGGCTCCGAATGACAACAAACCTCACCTCCATTAGCAAGTGTAAAGCTTTATCACGACTTAAAATGATTACTTCCAGTAAGAGAGAAAGTATATTTCATTTCACTCTATTGCTTGAAATTGCAATTTAAATGGGGAACCCCGGTCCTGTGGCTTAGCTGAAAATGCTTCTTGAAACCACATGGCCTTAGAAAAGGTTGGAGGAAGTGATTGGTTGTTGAACTTCTTCCAAGGTAGACCAAAATCTTTCCAATAACGTATTATGCAAGTGCAAGCAAGTGCGCAATTCATGCCAAATTCAGGCATATGGACTGATTTTTAAAAACAAACAATTATAAATGCCCCTTTTATGGAACCTGGTTACTTAACTACTGCATTTATACATTAAAGTAGAAAAAAACCCAAGATATTCTTATGCCATGTTGATTCTGGAGGAACACATGTGAAAGTGAGAAGCAGTTGTTAGCATTGAGTATTCCAAGCCTCATGATGCTCTGGAGTTGCATATTTTAGGATGGTAACATGAAAGATCAAGTAACTAGTTGTTTCTTTCGTAAGTTTCAAAAATGTATGAAATAATACAAAATCATGAAGATTATATCATGACAAGACAAAGGCTCTATCTTATTAATTAGTGATGATGGAGTTGAAATAACTCTGTATTAAAATGCTAGAATTATGCAGTAAGAAAGCAGAAACATTACCAGCTTACGACAATGGTTTCAGTAATGAGAAACCTATTTTGTACAATTATGGTCAGTTTATTCTTTCATTCATTTATTTTTAAGGCAAAGTCTCACGTTGTAGCTCAAGCCGCCTTTAGACATGGAATCTTCCATCTCTCAGCTCCCCAGAGCTGGTGTACATGTTGCTAAGCTGTGATCCTAAACTCTAGATATTTATTATCAAAAGTCGTGGGGTTTTTGATGAATGGTGAGCGCTTCCTTATCCCTTGCCTCTTTCCCTTTTCTTCTTTCTTCTGTGGGAAAATTCTATTGAATCCAGGGCTCTTCATACCCAAGCACTCTACCATTAACTACACCAGCAATGATTAATGAATGACGGACTCTTCAGTCTATAATTTGACTTCAAATAAGTAACAAAATTTAAAACCGTGGAAAGTATTTGCTCATTCATATTTTGTATCCATTTATTACCCACAAACTGTCCTCTACTGTATATATCTTCCACTCTATGGAACTCAGTGTTCTCTGTGTCTTTTCAGTGATGTATTTTAAAAAATAATTTAGGTATCTTTCAAAATTCTAAGACAGACTCCATTTCAGCAACTAAAGATGTAGAGCTGTATACTGTAGACTGCTGAATGCACTGTTCATTGCATGAGCTTCTTTGGCTTGTGTAATTCTTCTTGTTAGGGTTCACGTGTTTGCTCTTTACGTGTAAGAGAAAAAGAATGAATTAGCCCATGTGCATTTCAGTGTGCCAGCAAAGTGAACGGAGGCAAATATGGAACCACCAAAGACTACCCTGACGACGCCATCCGATTCGCAAGGATGCATCCACTAATGTATCATCCCATAAAACCTGTTCATAAAAAACCAATACTGGTTAAAACAGATGGAAAATATAACCTGAAGCAACTAGCAGTGGACCGAGTGGAAGCGGAGGATGGCCAGTATGATGTTTTATTTATTGGGACAGGTAAAGTCCTAAGAAAGTATTGATATATTTTAACTCACTCTCAGATAACTTGTACCAATCAGCATATGTCATGTTGTCCCATCGACCCATTTGTACACTGATTAAGATGAATTGACTAAATGAATTTATACCTTCCACTAATGCCATCACATTAAGTCTTATTTATGGGAAGGAACTTGCATATTGCTGAGTTCTGAGGAACATAATCTGCATGGTGCCCTAGCATTAAAACCCCCTTCTTCGTCTGCAGTACTGCACTGGTCACAGCAACGACCTTAAACTTTCTTATCTGCTCTGCTCTGTGAGGTGTCAGACAAGACTTTCCCTGGCCTGGAAGATGATGTATTGCTAAGACCTGCTGTTCATGCTTCACCAGGCTACTGTCTTTTCTTTTTTAGATTTAAGCAAAGAAACATTAAACTAAATTTAATAGACCCACAGTGTAGGCTGTATTTTATCATTGTTGATAAGGTTAATAATATTCTCTGGATGATTCCATCTTATATAAGAATCAGACCTTTGTAAGAAACCTAAAATTACCTGATTGCTAGTCCGCACGTGGTTATTTCTGATCACTAGAAAAAGGGGGAGAGGATTCCAAAAGCAAGACTGGAGTGTGAACAAAATAATTTACCTGTTTTATTTTAAACGCCTTAGAAAGCAGAACAGTACATATCCAACAACCACAACGCCATCTTTCTTATTTGATTTATCAAAGCTCATTTAGAACATTCAGAAAACATCTTCTACATCATATTTAACTCATTGATATTGTCACATTGGGCCACAGTCTTCCAAAACCAAATTAAACTATTACAGATAAGTAAATTGGAAAAGCCAATAAATAGTAGATTTTCTCCCAATAATTGTCAGGCATGTGCTTCTAATCCAGTATTAAGCTGTCATTATTGTAAAGTCACTGCTTGCAGATGAATAAATCAACTTACATTTTTGCTTTTTGTCTGATGTCATGATGCACAAAATTTCATGGATTAATACTTCTAAAAGTCTGATATATCTTATGGACTATTATTTTTACCAATAACAAATTATATGTATGGGTAAATTTATTTCTTATTACATTTTTAAGCAGATAGAATCAACAAAATATCAGGAATAACAAAACATAAAATGAATCTAAACTAGAAATACAGTTTTATGAAACAGCAGGCCGCTATGGAAGTTGAAGAGATGCTCATGGACTAACTGGTCTTCTCTTGACGGAGCAGACGTGGCTGGCCAGAAATGCCCCAAATGTTAGTTTTTGTATGCCTAGTGCAGACTACCAGTGTGTGGCTGTGTCCAGGTTGTTACAGGGGTGTTGTGGTTGAATGCATAACCTCAAGTTTACGTGGCAGGCAGTTTCTACACTGAGAAATTTTCCTAGCCCATCCTTTCAAATGTAACTGGCTATAGGTAGACTTGATTTATTGATGTGTACAGTTTCTCTTAAGTTAAAAATTTAGGGCAAACAATCTATAGGAACCAAGTATATCAGAATAATCAGGATCTGAAAAAAATCTTCTAGGGCCTATGTTATTAACATATGCTGAGCTTTTATTACCCCAAACCAGATATTTGAAATATAGTATACATAGGTCTTGGAATGTAGCCCACTGGTAAAGGATTTGCCTAGTATATGCTACACTCAGTGTTCAATACTATCCAAACAAAATACCCTGTGCCTTTCTTGGATAAAAGTATATCACATACTTTTCCTATGTAGGAGGCTTAAGGAGAGTATCATCTTGCCTGATGTATCTCAAAAGAAAATTCTGAATTCTGAATTTTATTTCTGAATCTATGATTTTACTTTTGTATTGACCTAATTATTTGAAAAAATATGTATATTATTTAAACTTTTGGCGAGATATGCAAATATTGATCTTTGCAAATTAAAATTATTGATGTATAAGTAGTCACATGATTTTGCCTAGCAGTGATTACGTGCTTTGTGCAACCATATTTTCAGTTCTGTTTGCAGTCTGAGTCCTTACTCTTTCCATGTTCATTATTGCTGAATTTGCTTTGTCACAGACACAGGAATCGTGCTGAAAGTAATCACAATTTACAACCAAGAAACAGAGTGGATGGAGGAAGTCATTCTAGAGGAACTTCAAATATTCAAGGTAATGTAATCAGTGACAAGGCCAAGATTCAGGTAGCATGCACAATCAAAGCTGAAAACAAAGAGACAGCTGTTATATTTCAGGAGTTTTTCTCTAGTGTTTACAATTCAGAGAAAATTGAAGTGAAGAATAATTTAAAATCTAGTGCTTCTTTCCCATTGTCAGAATGTTCAAAAGTGCCAATACTCATGTAATAGAAAAAAGTGTGTCAATAGCCAGCCACTGTGCTAAGGGTACACTTGTCGCACATGTGACTTCCAGAGCAATTACTGAAGACTCACATTTTACACAAACATATTATGAACACTGTTGCTAGGTACACATTTCATGTAGTGCACACTGTGGCCAGAGGAGTATGCTAGGTATAACTATAACATGTTAATTACACACAAAAAGTCACCAAGAAATAGAAAATTATATGGAAAGAATAAATAAAATTTTGACAATATATTTATGCTTATGAACTTAAAATCAGTACATACATCCCGTAAGGTGTCACTATTGAAGCAGATACCATATTTAAGCCCTGACATCAATCATGACTCATATTTCTGCTCACAAGGGTCTTGCAAATTTCTGATTACAATATTTTCATCTGATTACAATTTACAGCCTTGCTTCATGTGTGTTTCTGTTTAAAGGAGCATAGTCTACATCATTGATAACATAGTACTGAGCTCACTATTAATAGCATGGTAAGTCATGGTTGAATGAAGTTTAAGTCATACATAACTGTACATTATATCACAGCTGTTTTGAGTTTTGGAAGCACTTCATAGCACATCACATCATTCTTGGAGCACATTTTAAGCACCAAAACACTACTGAAATGATTACTAATAAAACAAAACCAAACAATACTTACTAGTCTATGAGATGGACACTTAGACCAGAGACTGAAGGATTTGAAGAGTCACCATACTGATCCAGCTGGGAATGTATGTTTTCCATACCTCAGCTTTTTTACTGCTGTGTTCCTATGTTTGTCTGAAAAAGGAAAGCACATACTTCGGGTATTAATATTAGGATTACAATGTAATTCAGCAAGTAGACATATCAGAATCTAAAAGTGACGTTGACTAACCACATATGAGTATAATGGATTTCCTTTGAAAGAACTGGCTAATGAAGAATGAGGCATTTTGCCTTTCCTATCCTTTGGACTGGAGTTCCCTTTTGCTACTCACTGGCATAACCTCCCTTCCATCTCAACTACTCCAGATAGACTTGCTAACTTTGCACATTTCACATTTTCACATTTGGGACAGTAGCTCTTGTTGCCAGTACACAGCAATGTATCTTTTTCACAATAACCCTTTAGGAGCATTGCTACCTGGATGAATATATGAATAATGCCCTCCTGTGCACAGAGTTTCATTGTCCAAATGTTGCAAAAATATTTCCACATACACACACAAATAAATAAATAAATAATAAAACAAAAAAGACAAAACCAATAAGATGGGAGAGATGGTCCAGCCACAAAAATGCATGTTGCCAAAACTAATGTCCTGACTTTGACCCCAGGAACACGCATGGTGGAAGGAAAGACAAGGTTGCTGAAAGTAGTCCTGTCACCTCCACACATGCATCACGGCACAAGGACATGCACTCAATAAATACATTCAAAGAGTAATTTAAAAACTAATATAAGCAATCAAATAGTTTCTCTTAAAAATTAATTCCTCAAAGGATAAATATTTGCAGAGTGAATTCCATCTGCGTGGTATTTCTCTGCTTGTAGGATTAACATAGATTTCCTTGTGCTCATGAAAAGGCTCAGCTATTAAGCAGCATTGTTAAACTAACCAGAAGACTACTAATGCTATACCATGGACTGTCCTTCCTCTACTGCTAGCTTACGAAAATGAGGGTCTTCGCCATTGTCAAAGAATGTCCAGTGATTTACTGTGGTCATTCCACTATACACATGCTCCATACAGGCTTGAGTTCAAGTAACTAAAGACCATCAAGCTTACTAGCCGTAACGAATATTCTAAAACATAGTTTACTTACTTCTAATGGTTTAAATACTTCAGTAAAATGTTTACTTAACTATTCTAAAGATAAATGAGTTTGCTGATAACAAATACCGTTCAAAGCAGTTACTGTTTACTCTGGAGACCAAGAATAAGCTGACTGGATTTGTATGCCCAATTGTTCTACTCCATTAGAAAATAATTAACAGGTGTGTTTTAATCGTGTTGGATTTACATTGTGATTTACTAAAGCAAGGGATACAGGCTGCAAGCATAGAACCTCTCATAACTATTTTGACTTCTTGTTAGGCAGCTATTTCTATATTTACTAAAGATAAAACATTTTGATTCATTTTAGGATCCAGCTCCTATCATTTCTATGGAAATTTCTTCAAAGAGAGTAAGTTGCTTGCATGTCTGAGTCTTTTCTGTTTGCTAGTTAAAACTAAAGTATTTAAGAATGTCATCACGTGATTTATGTAAGGAAAGAAGGATGCTCATTATTTTCTGTTATTACTGTAGGAACACAGGGCTATCTCAGGGAATTCTGTAAGTTCACCTCTGCTAAGCTTCTTGTTTCCTGTAGCAACAGCTCTATATTGGATCAGCCTCTGCTGTGGCACAAGTCAGATTCCATCACTGTGACATGTATGGCAGCGCTTGTGCTGACTGCTGCCTTGCTCGAGACCCTTACTGTGCCTGGGATGGTATATCCTGCTCTAGGTACTACCCAACAGGTGCACACTCAAAAAGGTAAGCCATTCCTCTGAATGTTTCCATTGTTTAGAGGAGATATATATATATATATATATATTTTTTCTTTTTTGTCCATTCAAGGAAAATAAGCATTTTAAAATCTAAATAAACTACCTTGCTTATATCCTGATTGTAAAGGTAAGCATTCATACATGGAATTTTTCTGCACATACTGTTGATTCACTACAATGTACACTGACCAGACATGATCATCCTACTTGGAGTTTTCCTTTTTATCTCACTTTGCATTAAATCTCCACCTCCTTTTATTTTTTCCCCACCACAAAACATAATGAAGTTCAGATAAACTTAAAGCCGAGAAATGGCAAGCCACCACACTTGAAGGATTCAGGGACTTAAAAAGAAAATAAATAAATCCTAAAACACATCCTGCAGTTGCCCACGTCCCCTCAGGCAGCTGGTCTTCATTTATTTCATTTAGAAAGTGAATATTTTAACTCCTAGGCAAACGCATGACCTGTGTAATTAATGAAACGTGTGATTTAATTCAACACAAATGACAGGTACTAAGAGACCTCTGAACTGTAATGTCATTAGCTTTATGAAGTCATTGCCGTTTGCAAGGAAAAGTAAACTCAAACTATATTTAAACAGGATTTTAGGCTCACCAAGCACTTTGAAGTGTATTTTTCCACTCAAGCTATATGAAGTTTTATACATATTAAAAAATAAATAAGAAAAATCTTACATAATAAGCAGGCAGCTTTTTTTCTCATGAGGAATAAATAACACACAGAGCTATGTAAAATTCCCTCAGAAAGGAAATTTGTATGGATTTCAATTACTTTTCCCATTTAATTTTGGGTTATTTTTCCAAATAAATTTTGAATCATATTGAATCTAAATCAGTATATTTATCCTTTTAGGATCACGCACAATTTTTCTCTTCTCTCTTCTCTCTTTTCACCTCTCTCTCTCTCTCTTCCTCCCTCCCTTTGTCTGTCTCTCACACAAAAACACAAAAGCCTTCATCAATTCAAAACTTTAAAACTTTTATTAATGTGACTCCAGGAGATTAACATTCTAAGGAGGATTTAAAGACAGCGTAGAATAACCCAAAGATGAAGTGAGCCTTCCAAAGAAGTGTGGGCAAAAACATTTACCAACTGTACTAGCATGTGAGCCGCTCATTTCATTTTTTGTACAAAGGCTTGGAGGTATGCCGACCCATTCTTGAAAAATACAGCTGCAATAATGCTCTAAATGATGAGGTCCTTTGTCGACCTACTGCAAGTGCACTGTCCTGCAAGCTTGGCATATGAAGAAACAATGCATGACCTTTGTTAGAGGAAACCAAAGACTCAGGTGGCCAGTGGAGCCACAGTCAGTGCTGGTTGTGGCTCGTCTTTGGGTACTTGACCAAGTGCAGTGTACAGAATGTTTTATTGCATTCTCTACAAAGCTGAGCACACTCTTACAAAAGAGTCTATGGAAGTTCTGGTTAAAGGGGATTAATTATGCAAAGGCATGGAGTGCTTAGACAGACCACGCCAGTGCCTGACCCAGGAGGGAATGAAAGACCAGGGCTCTCATCTGAAGGGATCCCTTTAAACTCTGGGTTCTGTCCCACCTGGGGATCCATCCCATATACAATCACTATTGCGTATGTGGAAGTGCTTGCTGACAGGAGCCTGATATGGCTGTCTCCTGAGAGGCTCTGCCAGAGCTTGACAAATATAGAGGTCAGTGCTTGCAGCCAACCATTGAACTGAGCCTGGGGTACCTGATGGAGTAGCTGAAGAAGGGACTGAGTGGGTTTGCAGCCCCCTGAGGGGAGCAATAGTGTCAGTCAGCCAGACCCTCGAGCTCCTGGGGACTGGACCACATGGGATACACATGGAGGGACCCATGGCTCTGGCCTCATATGTAGCAGAGGATGGCCTTGTTGGCCATCAGTGGGAGGAGTGGCCCTTGGGCCTGAGGGTTTTCGATGCCCCAGTGTAGAGGAATGCGGGGGGGGGGGGGGGGGGGGGGGGGGGGGGGGGAACTACACCCTCATAGAGGCAGGGGCAGGGGGAAGGGATAGGGGTTTTTGGAGGGGAGACCTGGAAAGGGAATAACATTTGAAATGTAAATAAAGAAAACATCCAATAAAAGAAAAAAAATTTTTGGATTAAATTTACATTGAACTGATACAAAATAAGCTATAATAAGATTTATAAGCTATAATAAGATGTTACCACATACATATATGCTGTGTAATGAATTGATCAAAGTTAATTCGCTCATCTCATCAAAGTTTTATCATTTAAAGGCCTCTCTTTAAACTTCTAAAATCAAGGTGTGTGTGTCTATGGACAAAGGTCATCGAGTATTTCTCTAAATTCCTTGATTGTCTATCTTGAGTCATACTGCAACAGGATATTTTACAAATGTGATCATTTTTGATGCATTGTCACTGGCAATCATTAAAAAAATAGTTTGTGAACATTGCACCAATTGCTTATGAGTTGCCCACAACAGTGTTAAGTTTCAACTGAGCAATATCCAGGGCTAGTATTTTCTCATTTGCTGTGCATCATTTAAAAGTATAAAACCATATAGTTGGTAATATTTATAAAAATAGGCTAAAAGAGTAACTTAGAAAAGGTTAGATAAATGAACAAAATATCAGACACGGGATAGCAGTAGGGGATAATATGCAGAGTCTGAAACCTTGCTTATAAATGAATTAACTCAGGTCAGGGTACCAGAGACCTTTCACTGTGTCAGATTCCTTTCAGCCACCATTCACTCCTGAATGAGAAACTTTTGGGTAAGTTACAGCATGTGGGGAGAAAATAGTTTGCTGTTATAGGATCATTTCTGCCTCAGACCCGAATAGAAGCTGGAAGAGAAAACGGGTCATTTGCATAAACTTTTCTTTTCCCTGCTCGCAGAATGAAAATGAGTCAATAGGGAAATACTCTACTTCACAATCTGGCCACTTCTTTAAATGGTCTTCCAAACTACACTCTAATCTATGGCATTGGTTCCTTCCCTCCTCCTGGCTCTCCTTTTGTCTATTTCCAGTGTCCTTTATAAAAGTTGCTAAGAAGCAAGGGATATAAGAAAAATGTGCAGCCTTAAAGACTGTGAGGCTCCTCCGCTCAAACATTCTTCTTGTTTTGGTCATAACACAGGTTTTATTTGAACCTGGTACAAAGGACAACTATATTGGGGTCCTATAATAGGAACTGAAAGCTCTCAGGAAGATGTAACCTTTTCATAAAAGCATACTTCCAATTATTTCGAACAAATTTTTCAATTATTTATATACCATTCAAATTGCTTATCTGGAATGATCTAGAATGCCATTATTATCCTCAAATGGCTAGTATAATCACCTCAATAAAACATCATCTCTGCAATACAGAAACTATTTCCTTCTTAGTTCTTTTTAATCCCCTCTCCCACAATCACCACTGTCCAACAGAGCAAATCATGGTCCTCCAATGGAGGAAGCAATAGTGACAGCTGACGTCACACCTTAACTGGAGTCAGTTGTGACTAGCTGTCCACACTGGTATAAGGAAAAAAACCAAAAACCAACCTGAAGCTCCCTACCTTTGCTTTTCTTATTATAAGGTTTTGTTCAGTCTAGCTCAACGCAGTGATTCATGAGAAAGTCCCAACATTAATTTTGTAAAATTCTGTGTCTTCTGGTCATATTTTATAATTGGAAATTCATTTTAAACAAAATAAAACTAGTGTTCTTCTGTATAGAGAGAGCATAACCCTCAAATTGGATTGATAATATCTTCAGCTTTTGCCTTTCCCATGTGAGAAAACCTCTCATCCCTTGACTAGCATTCCATTGATGACATTCTTAAAGACAGCGAAGAGATGTAAGAACAGTAGCAATGAAAACTTGAGACTCTAATAAGTTAAAATAGTTGGATTCAAATATCCTTTTCCTTCGTGTGCTTCATTATTTGTAAAAGATTTATTATACTTTCTACTCAAATAAATATTCCTGTTGGAATTATCTGCATACACCCATTGTCATCTCGTTGCAAAGTAAAATGTCTTGTTGAACTCAATATTTGACAGTGTAATGAGAAATGTAATAAATTACTATTTGAGGGTCTGGAATTCAAACTTATGTAAACATTTAAGGAAGAGTGTTGTATAGATCCATTAACCATCGAAAATACTCCACAGAAATAAAGGTGTAAAGCTTGGATTTTATACTAGTTTTATGTAACAAATAATTTTTTTTCTGACAACAGAATTTTGAAGGAATCTTCAATGTCATTAACTGTATTTGAAACACAAGAAATTGAAATCTCAGACTCTCCTAAATTTTCTTTCTTCCAGGAGGTTCCGCAGGCAAGATGTTCGGCATGGCAACGCCGCCCAGCAGTGCTTCGGACAGCAATTTGTTGGTAATTCTTAGAAAAATCAATTGTTATGATTTGCCCAATGTATTCTGAAGATGGACTGCACATTTCTTTAAATGAGTTATTTTCCTGAAATACTGTCACTGGATGAATTTGTTTCTCTCCCATATATTTAAAATCAGTGTATGGTATTATACAGAACTAGCAACACTGGCTCCAGATACAACCAATAAAACAATTTGATATTAGAGATCAAGATTTAAGAATGTTCGGACCAGAGAGCAGTGTACCAGTGACTGATGGCAGTGACTCTCAGGACTTACCTCTATATAGCCTTGACTGTCCTGGAACTCACTCTGTAGACCAGGCTCGTCTTGAACCCAGACCCCACCTGTCTCTGCCTCTATTGGTGTTGGGATTAAAATCCGGTTCCACCACCACCCAGTTCAAATGTATTTTTACTATGTATGATATAACATGTATCATCTTTAGAACAAATGAAAACTGTTTCCTCTTCTGCTACAGCAGAGTAATTTTAGAACTGATATTAGCTGTCCTCAGATTTATGCGAAAAATGAAAAAGTTAAACAAAACAGGAAAAAGGAGTTTTTGAGTCATGTCACAATGGCTGACACCAAGATATTTTATGTTATTGGGCTCAATGAAAAGCAAGGGACGACAGGTGCCATCGCTGGGGGCCAACAGTGCTTGTCCCACTTTAAAACTTGCAGGCCAAATTTTGTTTTTTGGTTTTCGTATCCAAGCAGACTTGGGATTCAGTGCAGGAACCCCAGCTTCTAGAAGTAAGAGCAAGAGAAAGTATGGCGTGGGAAGTTTGGAGGTCAGGTTTGAATGTGAGGGTGGAAATTCCTGGAAAATCAGACGATGCCTTGTTTTGACATCTGAGAAGCAAGTCTCTACCTGCTTTGTCAGGAAACAGTGTCACTGATTTCCTGTGAGTTTCCCTTTTGTGTGTTTTATCACTGTCCTCGCTGTCCCATATTTTAGAGCCAAGCTCCCAGATACCACATTCTAATCCACTTCATTATCTACTTGCCTTGTGCATTTCTTATTCTCAATAACTGACTTAAATGATTGCATAGAGTTATTTACACTGATGTATGGCCTGAATAGAGTTTGTAAAATTAGCAAAAAATTCCAATCTCAAAGCTGATGCTATTCCCTTTCTGTTTTAGGAGATGCTTTGGATAGGACTGAAGAGAGGCTGGCTTATGGCATAGAGAGCAACAGTACTTTGTTGGAATGCACCCCACGATCACTACAAGCAAAAGTCATCTGGTTTGTACAGAAGGGACGCGACGTAAGAAAGGAAGAGGTAACTCATAGTGATATATTCCCATTTGGTATCTTACCTAGAGTGTGCAACCAGAAAATAGGTGATTTCGGTGTTTAAAATGAAACCATGTTGAGCTAAATATGTCTATTTCTAGATTATAAAACACTCAAACTTGGTGAAGTGAGTTTGAAATCCCAAAGCTGGAGAGGGGATGACAGTTTAATCTTGGAGTCTTAGGATTCAGCTAGGCTTCTTCTACTTTCCAGGCTAGCGCAAGTACCTATCTCAAGAACACAGCATGAAGGGTTGCTACAAAATGATACTATGGTTGTCTTCCAGCCTACGAATGCACTTCTGCATGTCTATACACATACAAACCCAATTTTTAAAAAATATTTTTTAAGTGTTACTTATGTACTTATAAAATTGTATATTATAAATGTAGATTTAATAAACATAGTATGTACATTTCAATTAGATTATTTTATGTGAGTGTACGAATTGATATTTAAATTATACACATTGATAGTTCCTGTATTTCTTGTTGAAAGTACTTACAGCTTCATGATAAATGTCATAGAAATGTATTAAACTATATTGACCAAGACAGTATTCCTGAGAAATAGCAAACCAAATGTATTAACATATAACATAATAGTTATGCCAATATCAATAAAGCTTTAAATCAATCTGAGATACTGACACAGGGTTCTAATCCACTGGGAACAAAGGCAAGCCTTACCATTTTCCACATTTTGAGTGGTTTTGGAGATTATTTTTCCGAGGTCACTTAAGGATTAGTGACTTCAGTACTTGGAGAGACAGGGGAAGAGGCAGACTTGAAGCACACCTGGAATGGTCTGGAGACTGGTACAAGAATGTGAAGGTGACATGGGAGAGTGGGCTGCATCCAGGGCATAGAGCCTCGAGGAGAGACGGCTGATGCTTATTGAGGATTTCAACTCTATTCTCACAAGTGGGATTTCAGATTAGCAAGAAGAACGTTCATAGCAGTGGGGAGATCCTGTTGAATAAAGTGCAGATGGTCTTTGCTAAAGACATTTTCAAGTTGAGTGATTGATGGGATTCCTCCAGCCCTGCCTTGTACACAGAGGAGAACCAGGAGTGCGCGTCTCATAGGTGATCAGAAGAAATGACTACTTCAGTCTTGGCAGTGGAGATAAATCTCTCCCTGAAGTCTAAATTACAAAGTTCCCCCAAAATATTTCTTTTTAAGGTTTTGGTAAAACTAAAAACCTAACACATTTAGTCTGTAGTCATGTAGTACATTATTGAGATGATTCTGGGGTTCCCTGAATATTCATTAGATAAGAAGACTTGTACAGGTTCAAGCCAGATGGAGACCTGGCATTGAAAGGGGACAGAGGCACAGATCCACACCTAATCAAAAAGTTGTTTGCAATTGATAACTACTGGCAAAGGGAAGATTGATTTTCTCCAATGCTGTGTCTCTGGGTATATCAACTGCACCCCCAGGCAGGCATCCATGGGTAACTGGATGGCACAAAACTAAATCTCTCTCTCTCTTTATCTCTCTCTCTCTCTCTCTCTCTCTCTCTCTCTCTCTCTCTCTCTCTCTGTGTGTGTGTGTAATTTCTTTTTTGAGAGAGAATAGAGTTGGGTGGGTAGGTAGGTAGGGATATCCTAGGTGAGGGAAAACACATGATTGAAATATATTGTATGATAAAAAATGTAAAAACAAAAAGATTGAAGAGGTTCATTATGCTAAGGCTTAGAGATAAAAATGGAAGTTTTATCAGGAAAGAAAAGCTCTCGTAAATTTTCATGGCAGAGTACCAAGACACACATAGGCCAAGCTAATGCAGCATGCCACACAGAATTAAACTGTTTATTCACTGCCAATACATTTCCCCTTCTCAAATGTGAGATGAAATGCTTTGTAAATTCCATCGTAACACTTGGCAGGAAGGGGCCTGGGAGTAGTCCACAGTTCCTGCAGTCAGAAAGCTGCAGCAGACAGACGTAATTCTTTCATCAGTAGACTTCTTCACTCAGTGAGCTCTGGTTCTCATTTGAAACTCAATGTAATCTGCCTCATTTGGAAGTCATTCCAACATGGTGCATCCATCAGTGTTTGACTCTGAGCTTCTTTCCCATTTTGCTGATTATGCCTTCCTTCTTTCCAACTGCATGCTAATTTCTCAAACATATACAGCTACTGATATATACAATTCTGCATTGACTCTCTGCATGAAAATCATAGCACAGATAATTAATCGTTTTAATAGACATAGCAATATATGAATTTAATTATTCACAAGCTACTATAAAACAAAACTGCTGACTTCATCAGTGGCCAAATGTATAGATTCTATACTGAAAGCATAGTTACTTACAAAGTAAGCCCCGAGTTTCATTTAATGAACCTTTTGCATGTATTATCATTTCTATGTCTCATTTGCTTTGAGACATAGTAATCATATTGCCAAATGTGGACCATAATGAAAGATGCTGAATTCTGCTTAGTCAAATTCTTAGCTCCTATGAGATTGCTGTGTGCACTACTCCTGGTAATAACAATCCAGATTTATTCCTCACTTCATAAACTTGGAAAAGATCATGAACTTCTCTGGCCATTGGGTATGAACCCCTTCCTCCTATTGAACTGAAATCTTTGATTCTGAGAATTTAACCACTTTAAAGTGTCGACAAATACCTGTTATACCGAATCTCGTGGTATTATCCATAAGTAAAATATTAATATGAATAAAATATTTGACCATGTTATTCTTTAGAAAGTATATACCTGAATTGTCATACAGCTTCTGAAATCTCATTTGTGTGCCTTATAAACTCTGGGCACCAGCATTTCTCTCAAATAAATGTATTATAGTTTCCTGTTTCCTTAAATACACCATGTGGAAACAATCTCTGCATTTTACTAGATCTTTAAATATTAAAGTATGCCTTTCTAAGTATTTCATATAGGACATATTCCAATGTTAATTATGTTTTTAATAGTTACTATAAGCATATTAAATATTCAGGGAATAAGTTAAATATATTGGTTGCTAGACATAACATTGTGATATGCTAAGAAAGAGATTCTTAGAGTACTTTTGACAAAAGTTGTTCTTTATTGCAAACCTTCAGAACATGGGTCTATGCTAGGTGCCTTCCTTGTTGTTGCTAGATCTCTCAACTGAATAGTGGTTATGATTATTCTCTTCTTACACTTACAGAAACTGAAGTTGAGAGGGTTATGGTTTATACACAATTAGTGACATACCCGATGTTTAAACTCAAGATTTCCTGACCCGGTGTTAGCTTATAGTCATTCATTGTCTGAATATTGAGGACTGTATAGTCTATAGCAACCATTCTAGAAACATAGTTTATAATTAAAGTAATTGAAATCCAAAATGTGTAATAACTCACACTTAATAAAATAAACTCAGAACTAGGCCTTGTTCTCCTAGATGTTCTTCTACAAAATGACAAAATCTTCTGAAGTCAGAATATAAATATAGTTTCAGATGCTCAAGTGGGAAACATCTCACAGCAGTAGTACAGACATTTGACACCTGCCAGCGTGATCCCTACGAACACTTCAGCCAGGCTGCTTCGCTGACAAAGCCATTATTATCCATGTGTATCTAAGAGCCCTGGCCATAATTTGATCTTTCCCCACTCCATGCTCTGATATCAGGAATCACTGTTAATAGTATATGCAACAATGGGTTTTCATCTTCCATGTGACTTCTGAGTCTTCTACTTTGTGTCTTTTGGTAAAAGGGGGCTCCTGCATTTCCATGAACTCTTGTATCCTCTGAGCTTGTGTGATTTTCACTACCCTAAGTGTTTTATGTCCATTAATACTTCTGTCCTCTGCAGTGGTCTGGTGCTGAATCCTTGTAAGTAAAGAAACTGAAGCAAATAGGAATCGGGAGACTTCTGTAAAAGCACATGGGCTGTGAAGTTACTGGATTTTGAGTACAGCCTGGTATCATTTTGAGAGGGAAATGGGGCAGAGAATGGGGCTACCTCCTTTTGCATAGCTTAGACAATGAACAATTAAGAACTAAAGGGAGCTAAAGCTAGGACCAAAGGGGAAAATCATATATTTAAGAGCAAATTAGATGATATATTCCAAAACAAATACAAATCAAGTAATGATTACAGTTATCATTCATTTAATGCTTCTTGTGTGCCCTGGGCTGTTCTGAGCATTCTATACACAGTAACTTACTTAAAACTTCCAACATTTCTCTGAAAAAGTATTATAATATACATTAAGGAAATGGAATTAAGTTGCCATTATTTTTTAATGTAGACTTGTTAAAGTGATTAGAGACGGAAAGGTCAGACAGGGATATGATAGAACCTATGAGAAGAAATTGGGTAGGATATGGTAATCAGAAACATCTTTTGCAGAATGCTGAAAACACATACTCAGTTTCTAGCAAGAACAGTGTAGCGGGAAAAGCTCCGGAAGAAGCCATCAAACAATAGGGTCAACAACAATAGCCATCAAACAATGTGGCCATCCACATGCATCTGGGTTGAATGAGAAACAGTCAGCACAGAGGATTATACCAAAGCTAAGATGAGAGAGGAGGAACTGGGAGACAAGGGGAACCATGAGTGTTAGTTTCTTTTGAAATATGGGACTTGGCTCTGTTTGTAGCTGGAAGGAAGTAGCCAGAGGGGGTAGGATGTGCAGCTAACTTGGGAAGCAAGATAAAGAACACGTGTGAGAGAATCTAATCACAGAGCAAAGAGACAGGCCGGATTCTAAAAGAAGCAAAACTGGGGTAGAGAGATGGTTCCACCATTAAAGGCAAAGCTGAAGACAAGAAGCAAAGATGTCTCTTCCTCTGACCCGGGTGATGGTGGGGAGGTGGTGGCAATAATTGATTTAAGTAGATAGTATGATTTCATCCACAGATGAGGGGTCGATGGTCTCATGGACTGCTGTCATTAATTAAAGTTGATGGGCGCATAAGTTTTTACATACCATTCTCATTAAAGATAACAGACTAAACTTCACATGAAGAGGATGTAAATTGTTATTTCTTATGGTTGCAAAAAAACCCCCACTTTTATAAGGAAATCTAAATCATCACCTTTCCCTAGTTCATTGGTTGCCAATTCCTACAATTTTACATACTTGGATGTATAAGACCCCCAAATAAATGCAAATTTTCAGTCCTAAAATTATTAAGGAAAAAAGTACTTCTTGTTAAAATATTTAGCTATACAATTGAAATATTTTCTTTCCCTGAAATGCATACAAATTATATTCTAGAACTCAGTAAATGGTAGATATTGTAACATGCATTATTTGCTAAGATTTATATACTTAATAATTTAAGAATATTGACAGTAGAGAGCATGATTCACAAGGAACAAAGTATTTACTATATAGCTTTTTATAAAAAAATGTTCTGCCCCTAGATTAAAGGCTGATGGAAGTTTTGATATACTGAAACCTTACTATTTAATAGCATCATGAAAGGTGCCCCTGTATTTTGAAGGAAACAACCTATCAGGAAGAACCAACTCCTCACTGGTGAGCACTAAAATGTCACTGCATGAATTCTCACTAAAACCAAAGCAACAGTGTGAACAACATCTTTGAGATTCAATCTTCTGGACTTTGCTCTTTAGTCATAAAATATCCTAATGATACTGAAAGAAGACTGGGTTTCAGTACCTGTCATAAATTTCGTGAGGGAAAATTTGGGGGCAATCTGAAGATGGAATACCCCTGGGACCTATGGTCAGTGCAGTCATTTGTACAATCTCTCTTTTGGTGAATACAAAGGAATCATTGTCTCCCCCTTCATATTGATCTTACCATGGTGAATATTTAGTTTAAAGGGAAATTCATGCTAGTATGTTTTTAAAAAGAATATGACTTCAATGTAGCATACTGTGAGCATTGTGTCAACCTTAAATAGTATACAAATATGTCTGTTATGTAAATTGCACAAAATGACATCGGCCCCATTTCTTGAATTGCAACTTATTCCCAATATTGTTTTAATATCATTGCCAAGGTTATCATTTTTAACTCTGCATTTAGTCAATCCACTAGGGTATACAAATTAATCAAAGTCTCTTAAATCCTGCTGAAAAATGCAATAGTCATGCTTAACCCTGTGATCAGTGACTCCTTCCACCTAACTTAAGAGTCCTTGCTTCTGTGTTTACTGTATAGCAAAAGTTATATCTTCCAAAGTAGAACAGTTACAAAGCAAGGCTCCATGTTTCATTTACCATCTTGGTTGCTACTTGACTCATTCTTTTGACCTTCATCAATACTAACCAAGGACAAGAAATGTAAGGGCTCAAAGACAGCCATGTCTGGCTTCCGTCTTTACACACATGCACAGAAAGCATGGGGTTTGGTTCTGTATCAGCGTTCTTTGCTTTTTCTTGTTTTCACCACACAGAGTGCATGAACTATTGCCTCATTTGAAACATCTGCTTATTAATTTTGATGTTTCTTGTTTTAACCAATTAAAAATGTTCTTAAAAAAAAAAGAAAAACAAATGTTTTGCAGTTGGCAAACATTCAGACCTTCAGTTTCAATGGAAAAGAAAACTTCATAACATCAAATGTCTTAACTATTTTCCCGTTCTGCAATAATTAGTCATTTAGCTTCCTTAGTTTGGTGAAAATCTACAGACCCCACACAATTCCTGTACTACCAATAGAGAATACAAATGCAATTAAGCTTTAGAGAAATCTCTCTTTGGTTAATTCTTCAATATAACCCTGAGAATCTTTGGATATGAACTATTTCCTCCTGCTTCTATGGAAGCAGATGCTTATGTGCGTTATCTCCCTCTGAGATTGGTCTTGTCAGGCTTTTGATGAAACCAGCTAATATATGGCCATCCAGGAAGCCCTATGAAGACACATGTAAATAGCAATGTGTGCCAATTCCCTTCATTTTCTGACTGCTCTTGTTATAGAATATGGCTTTGGTGGTCTAGAAAATTAAATCTCTGTGGAGATAGTCCAGGAGAGAGCTGTTCATGTGAGCACGTATTTTGATATATATAGGACAGCAGACAGCTTTAGTTGATTTGCCCTTGGGCATCTCCCCTTTATCTGCACTGAGATAATCACCTTAAGGAAATCAATGTATTACATTCACTGCTGCTCTCTGGAACACCTTTTGTTTCATCACATATCGGGGAGATTTCCACAGGACTTAGTAGCTGAAAGGCGTACTTCCCAAAAGGGTACATTTAAAAGTGTCTGTTAGAAAAATATTGAATCTTAGAATTGCTCATATGTTCCTTGTTCCTTTGGTCAGTAGGAATCCCAGTGTTAAGCTGTACTTGCAGGACAGTTGTACAGTTCTCTATGGTGAGCATTTCTACATTTGAGCTTTCTCTCTCTCCTCTTACTTTCCCTCCATTCTGGTATTCTTGTCTCTGGACAGTTAATGAAATTCCTTTAAAACTTAGTTTTGATCCAACTTTCTAAGTGCCTGTGGCCCCAGTGATTATGTATGCTTGGGTCTGAACAGAACCTAGAAACCAGGTTAGTTTATTTGTTTCAGAGCAATTTACTGATTGCATAGAAACCCTGGACTTACTTCTCTTTGTCTCCCGGGCTCTCATTCTTGTTTTTGATTCTTCTTTTTTACCTCAGTTAGATAAATTAGTTAGACTTGCTTAACTACTGACAAATTGCTGTGATTTGCCTACAACACTTCTCTTGGTTGGTTGGATAGTTCCTGGACCACCTTTCTCTAAACCCCTACCTTCTTCCCAGGATGTCCATTGGAATGATTGAAAGCAATCCAAGTCCTTATTTGCATAATAGATAGCTACATATTAGACATGGATGAGCTGTAAAAGTAACACTTTTGTTGCACATGTCTTTTTTAAAAAACAACAACAACAAAAAAAAACTAAAACAAAAAACCCAACCTCCTCACCACAGTGTATACCACATCCTTGATTTAAGAAATCTCTTTCATGCTGTTGGGAACTGAACATCCTGAAAGTACTTATCCATTGTAACTTCTGTTGCTTTAATGACAGCCATTTCTGCAAAGAACACTGATAGACCCAACTATGAATCTTTGACTGTTATCAGTGTGTGTATGTGTGCACATGCGTGCATGTGTGCATATGTGAACATTGCATGGTGTATGATTTGTATGTGTGAGTGAGGTCATGTAGGTGATGGTCAGAAGACAACTTTTAAGATTGAGTTCTCAACTTCTTGGGTTACAGTCATCAAACATAGGACATCAATCTCATATAGCCAGAAACTTTTATTCTACAAGCCATTTTGCACATCTTGGATGTTTTAAATACGGTGGTCACTCAAATTTGAATTCTCATTCATGATGATTTTCAGTGTCTTTTTATATTAGAAATAAAAACTTTCCTTTTTCACATTTGTTCCCTGTACAGTCCTAGACTTCCACAAAGGAGACAAGAAACAGTTCACTTTCTAGTTAGCAATAACCTCTATCATACACATTAGAACATAATTTAGAAAATTTTACTTTTATCTTGTCAGATATATATTTTTTTCTATGTCAACCATTGTTTATGTCAAATATGGGTCAGACGAGTTAAAAAATATTCTGTTGGCCTTTATTTTTGACAAAATTGATTTTGTTATTTGGTTTTAATGTATTCTGTGTTAATCCAACTCAAGGCCCATGTCTGTCTCTTTCCATTGCAAGGCATGGAACCATACAGCGTGTACACATGGGAGCCACTGCTTCCTTCTGATCAGCTCCTAGATGTCCACAGCTTTCGGTGCAGTTACTTTTTTATTCGATATAATGGCACATCCTGAATCAATCTTTATAGAATCTTTTAAGAATATTAAAACCATTTTTAGTAAGAAATTCTGTGTTTATATAGATTGCCCAGAAGAATATTTGATAGAATGATATATTATTGTGCCATGTTCTTGACCACAGAAATCTGGACTGCAGACAGAGAGAAATCACAGCTGTGTGAAAACAATCCTGTAATCAAGATTTGATGTTGGGTGTGCCTAAGTTAGCTAAAGTAGAAGGATTAAATCATGGAAGGAATGCAAGTACAAATTTCTAAGTCATATTTATTTTTAGGTATCCTTTACCCATAGAAGGTACATTCAACTTTTAAGGCCATCTAACTAACATGGTGGATACTGGGAGTTAGAATAGCACTTAGTCCTGGGATAAAATGTGAATTCACTGTAACCAAGAAGGGTGAACACAATTCTGAGAGTAGCACCATTTCTGTAGTGCAAATAACCAATGTAGAACAATTCCCATCGCAACTGTCGTGTTTCTATGACGTGATCTGGGCTCTATATGCCCATAATATGGTGCTTCTCAAACTTGAACATGTAGTTATGAATGAAATATTACCTTATAATATCAGACATCAAATATTAAACAAAAACATAACTCTGATTTCAGTGAACACAGGTTTAGAGACCATCTATTTTTCATAAGTACCTGATTAGGTGCAGGGCAATAAGCTGAACATTTTGTATTTTCTCATGTGTTATTCACTCTGACAGGAGAACAGGAGGGAGACAGAAGATGTTCACTGTAGGTGCCTGTGGGTGTATGGTTTTTCTAATGAAGCCAATGTCCTCGACCTTCCTTACATATGTGTGCTGCAGCTTTCCTGAGTCATGGGTTGTTACTGGAATCATTCTAGCTTCCTTGCTATTCAAATCCCTAATAGATAGTTCTAGGAAATGCAGGTGTTGGACCCATTTTCGTGGACATACAGCACTGCCTTAGGTTTTTTTCACTCAAGGGCAAATTGATATGTTTTTTGACTACACTATATTCTGAGCCCTGCACTTGTTATGTAATGACTCATGAAAAATAAGAGCACCCTTTCCCTTCACGACCTTGTAACGTGATTAAAGAGATGAAAGTTGCATTGAAACAGATGACTTAAAGAATACATTAAACATCTTGTGTGTTACAAACACCAGTGATGTTGAGTTGTAAAAGACATGAAAGATCTGTATGGGCTGTATGAGAGGTATTATAAAACAAATGAAATTTAAACCTAGGACAAAAAATTTAAATAGGCTAGCACACACTAGAAAGTGATTCACACAATAATACATACATATATACATACAGACAGACAGACAGACAGATGTACAGACAGACATGAGCTGGAAGAAGAAACAAGGTGGTAGTATCAGGAATGAAAGCAGACAGAATTAGGGAAGGAAATATTTGGTTCTTTAAGTATTCTGGATGTCCCTATCACCTGCCCTCAAAAGTATAATGTCTGCTTGAACTATGACACATCTTAAAGGGTTTATTAGATGCTTAGGAGAATGGAAGAATGCTTACATTTGTGTTCCTGTAGCTTTAATTCATATATGATCTCTCAAATGTTTGAAATTAGACATTCTAATGATGTTGAAATTTTTTACAAATAAGAAATTCAAAAGTCTGCATACCTTTAAAATTATTATTTAGTATGAAGCTTTTTTCATGGAAATAACTGTCTCCATAAGATAATATGGGACAATAACTGTAGTTAGCATGTGTGTGTGTGTGACTTCCTTCCTATTGCACTGTCATATGATAACTTCACATCCCAACACTTAAGTCAAATGTTTCCAATACCTTTCTGCATCGTACTGCACAGGGATGCTGCTTTGGCTCATTTCACGGGGACATATCGTCAGTGTCATGAACCTATCCTTGCTTTTCTTAGCATCTGGGAAACATTTAAGTTTTGAAAAGGGTTCACATTTAATGGTAAACACAAATACTAACACTGTGCTTCATCTTCTATATGATAGGAAATACAGTTTATAAGTTAATATTGGCCTTGGAATAACAAACACAGTAACTTAAATGATACTGAGGGAAAAGTCACTGACCTCCAGAAGTGATCAGTTTGACTCCTTGCTGTAGGAAACACCTTGTCATGCTGATCACCTGAGCAACTCATGCCTGGCTGGACAAGCAATAGCCATCTATAGTTCAGGGTCAAACAAGAGCTGTCAAGGCATGGAGATCATTACTAGTTTGTTAAAGAAAAGGTGGAAGCTGCCGTGGAAAACCTCTGTGATCCATGTGCACGTGTAGAGAGGCAGTGAGGAGGTAAAGGACGGGAAGGAAGAGCTGTGGGCTTACAGGACAAGGATGGATGCTATAGCAGTTTCTCAGGGTGAGAAGTCACCAGACATCAAATCCTCTGTGTCAGTGAAGAAAGCAAAGGTCCCACTGCATTGCTAAGGAAGATCTGATAGAAAGAATGAAGAGAAGGAAGATTTGGAGAAGTCTGCAGTGAGACCAGGTCAGACAGATAAGTGTGGGGTCTAATACTGGAACAAAACCCAATGAGGATAAAGCATGTTTTTCTGGGTCACCACTGAAGAAATGTTGATACAGATTTGTTAAAAGTAGTCTCATCGATGAGGTTAGACTCATCAGTAGGTGATAGATAGGTAGATAGATAGATACATAGATAGATAGACAGATAGATTCATCAATAGAGTGTTTGAGTCCTGGAATGATTATACAATTATCAGAACTGGGAATGTAGCAAATGGAGGGGGTTTCAGTGGAAGATGAGAGCATCATAGTTGCTAAAGAACAGTATAAAATTTAGTATCATTTAAATTAACATAAAGACAGTGGACTGTCTATGTATAATGTGTGACATTTTAGGGAAACTGGTTGAAACAAAGAAATAGAAAGGTAACAAGAACATGGCATTTTTTTTTTTTTAAAGACTAGGAAATCTGATGAAGAAAAGAGTCAGGACAGGGGTCATCGCATGTGTAACACACACGCATGCACACACAGGCACACACAACATGGAAATGCTTGAGAAGGGCACATCAGCAAATGCGATTGTTTCATACAATGGAGGCTGCCTTTGAGCTGATACCATCTAGGGGTGCTGCAGACACAGGTTGAAACATGTAGACTTAAGGGGGAGGCTCACAGTAAAACTCAGGCTGTATCAAAGTCTATCACAGAAAGAATGAGAAGGGACAGCAAGACAAGTCTCTTGAGAGCACACTGGCTCTTTAATGGATGCTTACTATTTACTTATTTATTTTGTAGTTTAAAAAATATCTTCTAGATATTATAATCTTGTCTTGATGCTAATTAAACAAACTTTTTAAAAAAAACTTTAAAAAAGAAGTCAGTAGGCTCAGAACATTCTCCTCACCAGCTGTTACTATAACCATCTGTTCATATGCAGAGAAGATGCCTTTGGCTAGAAGAGAATCAGGAAAGAAGAAGGAAGAATATCTGGAGCCTTTTTTGTCTCAACTGTTTCACTCCCAAGCTTCTAATTCATCCTACTGGACCAGAAAAATTACCAATTGAAAGCCTCACAAATTAAAATTTCCATGTACATGAAGGGTGGAGTTTCTGATTAAAGTGCCAACACTGAGCTGTCTTTACAGGAGATACCCAGTTTTCAGTCTGGCTTCATCATATACCATGCCGCTCTGCCCGAGGCTGGGAAGAACTTCGTCCGGTAGTAACTCTACCAGGACCTTCTACTGGGCTACAAATAGTCCTGACTTTGTAGTCTCTGCAACTCATCTTTGTATCGACAATGGTGAAAGCAGCTTTCCGTTTGATATTATTACAGGGAACTCTTCCAGTGTGGTCTGAATTGCCAATCTGTCATGGTCATAAAAACCACAGAAATCACAAAGACACAAGTTTGTCTTCCCTAGCATCATCTATTCAAGTATGGTTAGGTGACCATGGACAGCACTGTCCAGAGTATGCTTGACTGTAACTCCACACAACCTTCACTCTAGACTTTCTAGTCACTAGACTATTCCCACTTTTACGAAAAAAATAAAGATAAAGGCCTTCAGTCGCCAAATTAATAGCCATATCTGTGTTTGAAATGAGTTCTGCCTAATATCAAATCATATGCTGATATTGATGGCAGAGTATGACCTACCCATTTAAAGCCTTCCTGTGGCTTTCTTCTCTGAATTACATGTATCTATTTATAGAGGTAATATTTATGCCCAAAGCATAAAAGGGAATTATTTAATCACCAAGCATATCTTAAAACTTGCCCTAAACTATAGGTTCCTTTAAAATGGAATTTGGATTTTATTTGTTTGCCTTCAAACGTTGTTAATAAAGTCTTAAGAAGAATATCATGATGTTTACTGAAATATTTTTGTGGGTGGTTTACAAGAGACAATCAATGAAACAGAACTATCATTTATACAGCTCCGAAGAAACATTCCGTCATGAAGACAGAAAGCATAGAATCCTGCAGAGGAACCTGGGAAGTGCTATTGGCTCTGTCAGTTGAGACATGTTAAAAAAAAAAATAAGGCAAACCTTCACTCCACTTTAATGTTGACTACTGTGCTGATACAGATTGTTTTTCTCCTTTTAATGAGATTCATTAGGGAGAAAGCTCTTTCGTGCGCATGCGCTTGGCTCCTTAATGTATTGGTGGGAAATGACCTCACTATCATCAATAAATGTAGCTTCCAATTTAAATAAGTGCGGGGTTCATTTAATTACTTGGTACATTTGTAGACCACCACAAGTGTATGGTGTGATCATGAAAGGGAAAGAATATGTAATGGGAAGGAGCCCAGGTTGATGTTTTCTGGACTATACAGTACTCATTGCTATTTACTTATTTGTTCATTTGATTTTGGTTTTTCAGGTGAAGACGGATGACAGAGTTGTTAAGATGGACCTGGGCTTGCTCTTCCTCAGAGTACACAAGTCAGATGCAGGGACCTATTTTTGCCAGACGGTAGAGCACAGTTTTGTCCATACTGTGCGTAAAATCACCTTGGAGGTAGTCGAAGAGCATAAAGTGGAGGGGATGTTTCATAAGGACCATGAAGAGGAAAGACATCACAAAATGCCCTGCCCTCCCTTAAGCGGTATGTCTCATGGGACAAAACCTTGGTACAAGGAATTCTTGCAGCTGATTGGCTACAGCAACTTCCAGAGAGTGGAAGAATACTGCGAAAAGGTATGGTGTACAGATAAGAAGAGGAAAAAGCTTAAAATGTCTCCCTCCAAGTGGAAGTATGCCAACCCCCAGGAAAAGAGGCTTCGCTCCAAAGCTGAGCACTTCCGCATGCCCAGGCACACACTGCTCTCCTAAGGGCGCCCTCTGCCGGCTGACGAGGAACCTAGAATGGAAACACTTTTTTAAAGGGGGAAAATAAAAAGACTGAAAGCATGCAAAGTCTTTCCATTACTTCACAGAGCTTTCTGTAGTACTGAGAGGCGGGGACGGTGTTTTAAGTTATTCTGCATACTCATCTGACTGTACACACCTCTCACAGTACTTAAACAAGCGTATTGCTTAAAAGGCGTCACGTTGTATTTATCAACATATGATCCGGGCTGTAATGTGGAGCTTTCTTTTCAGGGAAATTATTTTGCCATTGGGATATGTATTATAATTAAAATATTAAAGAATAGGTTATAGGTCTTCAGAATCAAGAAAAATGTAAAACTAAATCAGCTCTAATCTTTCTGGAGGTTCTCTCTCTCTCTCTCTCTCTCTCACTCTCTCTGCACCCATGAGGTAAAATATACATAATATCAGATAGTGTAAGATTCTCATATGAACTTTCTGGTCAGTTGTTGATTTTTTTTTCAAAGCCATAAGTTTTATGGAGCTGTGTTGTGCTTGCTATAAACTGTACAAGAAACCTGCGACCCATCCGTTCTGAGGCTTGTTCTCTACATGAAACACTCACTAAACTTAATTAAAAATACTTCTGTTTTATAAACAAGATATATCCTTTAAATTTCACTTCGGTGTGGAAGGAAGGAAGATAGTGTCTCAGAAAGATATATTTAAATATTTTCAAACCATGAAAGTAGAATTCTGTTTAAAAGGTCTGTGCTTCCCTCTTGTGGTAGAAGGTGGCATTGTCTCTCTCAGTGCCATTTCCACAATCACCCTGCAAAGATTTGAAAACAAAATATGTGAGTAGATACATCTAGTTCATTTTTCAAAAGACGCAATTAAAAAAATTATATCATAATTTAATAGGGAAACAGCTTACTTGTGGTTAATTTATAATTTCACAACACAATGAAGATGTTAACTGCATTTGAGCTCTGAAATAGTAAAAAGTAGCCTTTCAGTCCTTCCCTGAGACAAGAAGACACTCTGGAAGTATGTTTTACCTGTAAGGAAATTATCAAAGCATTCTATCTCAGAAACAGAATCTTCCTATTTTACATTTGCTTCTTAGATTCATCTTACTACTGACATCTTCAGAGAATCGTTATCTTTGTCTTATAATGATTACCAAAATTTATATTTTTCAAAATGTTTATTTTTTAAGATCTTTCCTCTTTGTATTTTCAAGAGTTAGCACCTTCCTTTCTCAAATATGAACATTGTGAGAAACTTTTCAGTGAAGTAAAGCAAGTGGTGTGGTGTGTACATAAGAACAATTATAAATACTTATTCAGACCCAAATTTACCTATGTCAGCTGTCTCAGTATGCTATAAAATTAAGAATATAAGGTATTGAGAACTTCTAATGGAGTCTTTTTCAGTCTAAGATTAGTAAGTTCATAAATATTCCACAACTTTTAAAATTTTGGAAATTTGGAAGTCCAGAATTTCTAAAACATCTAACAAATATGAATAAAGAGAAAATTGGCATCCTCTGAAAGTCCACATGTTATTGACTGTAGAATCCACTGTGAATCATTGTTGTCTACCAATAGTGATTGGCAAAAGGGAGTATTCAAAGCTTTTAAAATACTGTAGTTTATGAACACTAAAGGGGAAGGGCAAATTGGGGATTAAAACCATAAACACACCTCACTGGTTTCTATGGAAAGTATATGTCTGGAATATTCCAAGGGAACAGACAGATCTATGGAGAGGTTTTGAAATAACCCTTCCACTTGGCAAGTTAAAAGTAAGGGGAGGATTTTCTCTTAATAAAGTAAATCAGATATGCATGAGTGCATTATAATCTTAATTCACTGATAGGCAGCTAAAGCGGAAAATGATCTTGCTGTGAGTTAATAGAATTGAAAGTTGTTTTTTTTTTTTACAATTTAATCAATAAATGCAAATGAAGACTATTGAACTAAAAATCAGACATTAATCAGAAAATAATCTAAAATATATTGATTTAAATGAAATGTGATAAAATTTTGAGGGCTTTGGTCCAAATTTATGGAGAGCACTAAATTATATATAAATATGTATTTATATGTACATATAGCTGTGTATTATACATCCCCATACACACCTGTTATGGCTGTGCTTAAGACAACTAGAAACAGACACAGAAAGGCAGATACACACACAGAGACACAGAGACAGAGAGAGGAAGCACACACAGGTTCCAAGGATGTAACTGATGTACCACGGTCTCTGTTGCTCTCTCCTCTGAACATCCTTGCATGTAGACCTCCAAGAAGTGTAAGATGTAACACTAACCCCTTTCAAAGTTAAAATCAACAGAACACAAATGTACTAACTGTCTTGAAAATCTGAAGCCTGCTACATAGCATCACTAGTCTTTTGTTGGGCCTGGGGTTAGAATTCAAGACTCTCCTTTGTAAAGAATTCTTTTGAATAAACGCAATGATGATCCCATCATGAACTCAGACAGGGTATCTGTAGGACTCTGTAAAAGAACATAGCAGCTCACTTTGAGACAATCAGACATGACCTTGGCAAACAAAATATTTTCTCAAAACATAAGCTGTCTCAAGAGCTTAGCCTCCAATCTTTGTTGCAAAGAGGCCCTTCTGCATAACCAGTCTCCTGCTTCTGCAGGGCTAAAACAACTAGCCTCTCCCTCAACATAATGCAATCTACGTAGCTACAGATCCAGGCACACGAGGAAGACCACACTTAAAAAGATATCATGACTTTGGAAGTCTTTCTTCTTTTGCATTAAATGTTGAATATTGTGGGGAGAAATTTTCATCATTGAGAAATAGAAAAGAAAACAGAAATAAATCTTAATAAATCCAGAGCAGGGAATGAGAAGTCTACACTGGTTTTGTAAGTTGCAATGCACATACTATATGGTAATATGCTAAGTGTCTTCCTTTCCACAATTGACTAAATCAGTAGGACATTTTACTGATTATCTAGCGATTGTTGTGCAATGTGGGGTTTTGTAAATCTTCATAGTAATTATGAATATTTGTAAAATTTGTACAATATAAGTAGTCATTCTGGATGTTAGTCTGAAGCATGAGAGAAACAGCAATTGTTGTCCTTAAAAATGATAGCTTTAGCCTGACAAGCATATGGAGTACTAATGCTACATTGATATTTTATATGCCAGGTAAATGTCACACTCTCGTGATGAAAACCAGTCACTGCTTCCTTCAGGCCAGTAATTGCTGACTTGGATCAGAGATGACTTATATTCCCTACAAACTCTCTTTTGCGTGTTGTAGCATTATCTTAACTGCTGGTTTGTTATCTTACTGTCTTGGAAGAACAACGTTATATATTGGCTTTCATTATACATAAAATGGTTCAGCTCTGAGCCAGAGCACAATACTGAAGTGTCTTTGTCTCTATGGTATCCTTTCTCTCTTTTGCAGAGTCTGTAAAGCATGTGCCATATTGTTTCTCTCCACTGATGATAAGCTCCGAGACTCATTCTCACCTGGTAATGACTTCAAGGGACCAGTGACTGTGTGTCTCCTTGACTGTCATGTAGAGCCTCCACCCAGTACTACACAGAATCTGTATTATTATATAGAATTTATATTTCATTTGGTTTAGATAAAAAGAAAGAAATGTTCTCCAAAGCATTAAGTGCTATCTGAGAGGTATTTTCTAACCTCTTTCTTGTACCCTGTCTTCCTCCGTCCTTCCCTTTAACCTCCCTTCCTCCCTACCTCCTTCCCTCTCTTCTTCCTTTCCTTCCTCCTTCCTTTCCTCCCTCGCTCCCTCTCACCCTCCTGCTGCCCCTTCTTTCTTTCCTCCCTCCTTCCCTTTTTCCAAGATGAAAGTATTTCCTCCATCCAGCCTGATGTGAGCTCTGAAGCCCAGCTGAAGGGCTTTCTTTAACTTAAGAGAAGAATTCAATGTTCTTTCCGAGAAATTGTTGTCAATTTTTCCAAGAAGGAAACATATCATTAATCTCCCTTTATAGCACAGGAGTTTATTTCGGCTATGCTAGTTTTCTAGAGACATGAAGGGGAAAAAAAAATAAACCTTTCAGCATTCTATTCTCCAGACAGGAGTTGTAAAATGAGCATGCCCCCAAATAGCAACTATTTGTGAGTTGGGTGGCGAGAGATTATTACAAGCCTCAAGTTCTCTTTTAATAGATCCAGACTGCTGCCTTCCCCACTATAGTTTTAGAGTATGGAGAGACTGTTTAAATGAAATTTCACATTAAAAGAATCTCTATTTGAGAGGTTTGTTTTGTGGTCCAATTTTATTCTATTGGTATGTACAATGTTTAAAACAAATTTGATGCCAAATTCAGGAATAGTGGAATGATCATTGTGATGCTGCCATGGTGTAAGTGCATAACTTGAGTATGTAAACATTCAGCTATTATCTCTAAGGGAATAGGAGAGAGTTTATCCTGGAACCAGATATGAGTGACCACTGACTTCGAACAGGGATTTAGGTTCCTCCAAGTACCTTGTTCCAATATAGTCACAGATTCACAGTTTTAAAGAAAGAAAACAACAGAAAGCAATGAATCAAGCCTCCTTCAAATACATTGGTGGAAAGAACTGGCTGGCAAACTATAGACAGGAAAATATGGGCCTGTGCACCTCAGATACGGTCTGATGGCATTCTTATTGGCTTTTAACTGGGTGAAAAGTAGCAGTCTGTTAATATACTCCAAAAGATTTTACCTGATTGCCACAAAGATGTGAGTCAGATTTACAGTCAGTGAGTAGCTGGGTATCAAAGGGCTAAAGATACTCCAAAGTAATTTGGTTTCAGTGTGCAACATTTTTCTTCTCTGCCATCATGGACATTCTAGTCAGTTAATCAATCTTGTAGAGTTTTCAAAGTGGGTCCTGTTACTTATGGACTTTCAGTTTAAGGTCTGTGTGTCATTCAAGTACTACTATACAGGACCTATTTCTGTGTAGCACTTGAGGAGACCATCTAAACTGCTCTATGTATATGATGTCTTTAGTAAAAATGAAAGGTTACATTAATTAAAAGTTTTTGTTTAAATGGATGTTTTTGTTAGTTTTGCTTCTGATATATGGGATCTAATCCAGGGCCTTAGACAAGCCCAGCAATGACTCATCTATCTTCTAGATTCAGAATAATAATGTCAGATGTAGAGCGAGGTCCAGGCTGGGACCTCCCCATAATCTCTCACTGTACGTTAAGCAAAGTCAATATCTTACGGAGCTTGATGTTCTTGCAAGACTTCCAACAATGGGAGTAGAAGAGTCTCTGATGCTTTCACCTGCTCTTGGAATGCTTTTCCTCCTACTGAGTTGCTTGTGTGTCCTTAATATGGGGGTTTGTGCCTAGTCCAATTGTAACTTGTTAGTGCATGTTTGATGGATATCTCTGGGAGGCTCTCCAGCCCCCTCCCTGAGAGAAACAGAGAAGGAGTGACATGAATCTAGGGGACAGGACAGGTGGGGGCAGGGACTGGCCAGAGTGAAGGGAGGGGAATCAACAATCAGTATCACACATACAATATATATATCCAAAGACACACATGCACTATAGATATACACATATATAGTGTGTGTGTGTCTTCTCTAACCTTCAGCAAAGCAGGAAGGCAGGACTCCCATTTTCTGGGTAATACAATATGAAACCAAGCACATTTTTGTCTTTGAGTTTTTGCCCTAGAATGATAGGCAAGTGTGACCCAGTATCCAATAGAAACTATAGGGTCTGGGATTTAGACTAGAATTCACAGACAGACTCTCTAGACACTGAAATTAAAAGAGCTGGGAACAAAGAAGACACACCTGAGTTTCAACCAAGTCAACTCTAGCCTTGGAGGAGCCAGACAGATAATCATCCTCCCTTCAAGACAGGACACACTCCTATGACTGTGAGATTCAGCTGTGGCTCCATCTCACATTAGACTTCTTAGATAAGGTGATTTCTTCATTAACCATTCTACAACCTTCTGCAGTACTGTATCACTAGGCCAGTCCTCAGTGAAAGAACTCTATACGGACCCTAGCACCAAGCCGAGACCTGCAACCCAGCAGGGCAGATTTGTGTTGTGTCCTGCACCATGCCAGATTAGGTGTAAATTGAATGCACTTCTAGGGCTATGAAGGTCTGTGGAGCTATGTGACTCAAGAAAATGTTCACATTAGGCTTATCTAGTCTAAAGAACTTCTCACAGCTATGCTAGGAGTCTTGTCTCCAAGACAACTTTAGATTCTGTTAAGTTGACAATAAATAAATATAATCATCATATTCCTGGTGCTAAAACCATCTTGAACCAAAAAGGGGGGAACAGAAAACATTAAATTACTTAATTCAAAACACATCACAAAGCTATAGTTTACAAAATTGCATAGCATTGCTATTGAAACAGTCACATAGAATAAAAGTTTATAATAGAGATCTATACCACTTAGACAATAAATTTTCAACAGTGGTGTGAACAAGAGACAATCTTTTTAAAATAAATGTTGTGAATCTTTGGTATCAACACACAGAAGCATGAGGGTAGACATTTACCATCCTAGGTAGAAGGAGCAGGAGAAGGGTCTTATGTAGATCAGGCTAGTCTCAAAGTCTTAATGTACACTCTTTTATAATATATCTCAACCACAGTTTCCCTCCCTCCCCTCCCCTTACCATGTCCTGCTTCCCCTTTCCCTCAGATCCATCCCCTATCTCTCAGAGAAAAGTAGGCCTCCCAAGGACATCAAGCAAGCATGCCATAATGAGCTACAATAAAACCAGGTACATATTTTGCTCTGCTCTGATCAGTTGCTGGATGAAGTCTCTCTGGTCTCTGATGAAAATTCTGCTAGGTTCCAGTTGCAACATACTCAGCAGTATTGAGCTAGTATAAACTAGATCAAAGGTTTGTGGTTGGGTTGGTGCCCCAATCCCTTCATTTAAGGCCTTGTCTGGTTACAAAAGATGACCAAATAGGACTCTATGTCCCCCCAAACAAGCAGTCTTTGCTAGGACTACTCTCATAAACTCCAATAGATTTTCCACTGAACTAAGTTTCCACTTTACCCCCAAATGTCTCTACCCCCCCCCCCCAATATCTGATCCCTCCTGTTCTCAACTCCATTGGTCCCAGTCCACCTCGAAATCCATTCTCTTTTTCTTTCCCAAGAGATTGTTGAGTCCCCTTTAAACCCTCTTTGTTACTTTGCATCTCAGAGTCTAATATATATAATTAAATATAATTATATATATATAATTGTATATATCAAAAAAATTTCCATTTCTTTTAGTTTAGCTAATATTGTGGAGTAGAGATTTTTGAAATATGATTTAAATGATTCTTTGGATTTCACTGGTTTTTTTTTTATGTCCCCCATTTCATTCTGATTTTGTATATTTGAATATCCTTTCTCTGCTTTTAATTAGTTTGGCTAAGAGTTTGTCTATCTTATTGATTTTCTCAAAGAACCACCAACTCTCTGTTTCATTGAGTCTTTGTATTGTTTTCTTTATTTCTATTTGTAGATTTCAGCCTTGAGTTTGATTATTTCTTGCCTTCTCCTCTTGGGTGCATTTGCTTCTTTTTTGTTTTTTAACTGTCAGTTGTGCTGTTACGTTGCTACTATGAGATCTTACTAATTTCTTTATGATGACACTTGAACTTTCCTCTTTGCTATGAACTTTCCTCTTAGTACTGCTTTTACTGTGTCCTGTAAGTTTGGATATGTTGTGCATTCATTTTTATTGAATTCTAAGAGATCTCTACTTTCTTTCTTTATTCCTTCTTTGACCAAGTGGTCATTGAGTAGAGAGGTGTTCAGTTCCCATGAGTGTGCAGGCTTTCTGTTGTTTCTGTTGTTGATGATGACCAATTGTTCAGTCCCCATGAGTGTGTAGGCTTTCTGTTGTTTCTGTTGTTGTTGAAGTCCAGCTTTATTCCACCATGAACTGATAGGATACAGGGGGTTATTTCAATTTTCTTGTATCTGGTGAGACTTGCCTAGTGATCAAGTATGTGGTCAATTTTTGAGAATGTTCTTTGATGTGTTATTTTTTTATATTTAACATTTTCTTTTACTAGTGAATCTATTTTTTTTATCTTATTGTCTTAGTCAGGGTTTCTATTCCTGCACAAACATCATGACCATGAAACAAGTTGGGGAGGAAAGGGTTTATTCAGCTTACTCATCTATTTTGCTGTTCATCACTAAAGGGAATCAGGACTGGAACTCAAGCAGGTCAGGAAGCAGGAGCTGATGTAGAGGCCATGGAGGGATGTTATGTACTGGCTTGCCTCCCCTGGCTTGCTCAACTTGCTCTCTTATAGAAGCCAGGACTATCAGCCCAGGGATGTCACCATCCAAAATGCGACTTTCCCCTTGATCACTAGTTTAGAAAATGCCTTATAGCTGGATCTCATGGAAGCATTTCCTCACCTTAAGCTCCTTTCTCTGTGACAACTCTAGCTTGTGTCAAGTTGACACACAAAACCAGTCAGTACACCTATATTCAGCCCCTAGAATTCTTTCTTTCATGTCTGTTTTCTGCTGATAATGACTGCATCTGTAATTCCTGTTTGCTTATCTAGAGTTTCTATTTTCAGAATTCCCTCAGCTTTTATTTTCTTTATTGCTTTTATTTCCTTTTTCAGATCTTTGACAGTTTTCTTCACCTGTTTGATTTTTCTTGGCTTTCTTTGGATTCTTTAAGTGATTTATTGATTTCCTTCAATTTTTGTTTTTCTTTCCTTCAATTTCATTTCATTCATTATTCAAAATAATTCCTCTTTAAGGTCCTCTATTATCTTCATAAAGTTGTTTTTAAGGCACTTTCTTGTGGTTCAGCTGCATTGAAATATTCAGGTCTTGCTGTTATAGGATAGCTGGGCTCTGGTGGTGCCATATTGCCCTGGCTGGTGTTTCTTAAGTTCTTACACTGGTGCTCAGGCATCTGGGTTTGGGATGATTATAGGTCTAGATGCTGATTTCTGAGTTTGTCTTTGATGGGTAGTTGCTTTGTTCTTTGTTTTCTATATTCCTTTTGGTCTTCTGTTTATTGTGGTCTGAATTTCTGGTGGGTTGCTTGACCTCTGATCCACTAAGGAGTCTCTGACCAGCTTAGGGGCTTGACTCCCAGCAACTAGCTTAGCCTTTGTTGCCGCAGGGGTGTCTGTTCTTCTGACTGCTGCGGCCTGCACCTAAGCAGCAGGAGCCTGCTCAAATAAGCAACAGGGGTACAGCTTTGGGGGAAGGGTAAGGTGTAGGGGGAAGGGTGAAATGGGTCTATAGGAACCAAGTCCAGGGAGTGGAGCAGTTCATCTGGCAGGGACTCTGTCATAGGTTTTTTATTGCTATAAAGAGACACCTGGACCAAGGCAAATCTTAAAAAGTCAACATTTAATTGGAGCTAGTTTACAGTTTCAGAGGTTTAGTCCATTATTATCATAACAGAAAGCATGGCAACATACAGGCAGACATATGCTGGAGAAGGAGCTGAGAGTTCTACATCTTGATTTGAAGGCAACCAAGAGAGACTGGCTTCCTCAGGCAGCTAGGAAGAAGCTCTCTTCTGCTATAGGTAGAGCAGCATTTGAGGAGACCTCCAAAGCCCACCCCTAACAGTGACACACTTCTTCCAACAAGGCCATACCTCCTAATATCACTACTCCCTATGGGCCAAGCATATTCAAACCACCACAGGCTCATTTACCTGTTCTTCTGACTGGTGCTTCCTGTACCTGAGGAGCTAAAGTTCTGCTGAAAGTGGGATGGATTCTCTCTTGAACTTCTGATTCTCTTGCCTCTTCCTTCCAAGTGCTAAGATTACAGGCAAGTCCCTATACAATTTCACAGTATATTTCTTGAAAAACTCATGAGCAGGTAAAGTCAAGGTAGAATTGGGGGATAAATAAGCAAAAGTCAAAACAATAAATATTTTATACACATAAGTGACTTTTAGCCAGGCTATGTGTATTTTGCAAGCATGCTGTATTTATTCTTATAAAATAAATTGAATCCCCTTTGAGGTAGTTATTGTTAGTTACCTGATGAAGTACCAAATGAGGATACTGATGTTATTTATAGATTCCATACTGCAGGATAGAAGTTACACATGGACATTTACACAAAAGAACAGGGAATCTCAACAGTCCCCTATGCATCACCACCTTTATGACTTCTTTTCAGACTACTTCTTTCTGAGTTTCTGTCACAGCTCCCCTGTTCGGTCTTTACTCATTCATTCTATACCCATAGCAGAAGTTATCATTTTAGATCACAAACTGGATCCAGTCTCACCTCTTCTTGCGACTATGAAATAGCTTCAGTGCTGTGGCTATAAAGCTGAAATCCCTAAACTTGCTTTCACCTTTTCTCCCAACTTAATAATATTTAACTTATGTCAATATTTACTCCATTCTACCACCCCTTTACCATCTTTCTCATCCTTAGTTCTATTTCTTTTGTTGGCTTAGTTATCTTTCCTAAGGCCTTACCACAAACCTTCCTACCCACCTGTCTTATGGTTTTATTGTTGTGGAGAGATGTCATGATCATGGAAACGCTTATAAAGTACTTAACAATTTTTAACAATTTAAAAAATCATTTAATTTGTCTGGGTTAAAATTTAGAGATCTCTTCCATTATCAGAATGATGCTAAACACAGCAGCATGCTGTCAGACATGGTGCTGGAGAAATCACAGACAGTTCTGCATCTGGATTGGTAGGATGCAAGAAGAGAGTGACACTGGGCCTGCTTGAGCTTCTGAATCCTCAAAGTCCACCTCTGGTTATACACTTCATCTAACAAGGCCACACCTTCAATCATGCCACTCTCTATGAGTGTAAAGGGGTCATTTTCATTCAAACCACCATACTACCGCTCACCAAGCAAGTACGATTGCACCAGAGCATGACCCTACAGTTCCTCCATAGTCAATCTTCGCAAGTGGCTACTGCTGTTTTTGGGAAAGTTTCATAGCAGCAGCAATAATGCTTTGTTCTTTGTTCCTGGACTTAGTGTAGTCATTGGTCGTGAACACTAAATCACTAATTATATCAAGAATAAATGAATCTATTGGGCCATAATTGTCACGAATTGATACATGAATATTCTGAAATTATAGTTAATTTTTATTCTGGAGCAAGGTCTGTATGGCTTTTATTAATTATTAAAGGGATCATTGACCCAAAGTTCAAGAACAAGTCTATTATATAATCTATCTAATGATACATTGTAACACAAATACACAGGGATGTCAAATGACATTTTAAAAGAGAAGACCCAGCATGAGAAGGAAATACAGAGCATCAAATATTTCATTCTCATATAAAGGACACACTGTCCTATCCTATCAATTTAAACTTAGCATAAAACTTTAAATGAGTGAGCAAAACATTTGAGTACAACAGCAGTCACTGAAAATTTGCATTTATTATAGCAGTCTATAAAGCTCTCAGTTTACTTACCCATGAGTCCAAGGTAAAGACAGAGAGTGTATTGCTTATGCTGGATAAAAGGATGAGTGAACAGACAGATAATGGATGAGCCATTAACCAGTAATTGGTTATCTAGAGGATGATCCCATAATTTTGACACAAGTACAATAAGAAGTTTTTAAAGTGTAGACAATATTTATTCTCATGCATGGCTGGGCATGAGAGGAAGAAAATTTCAGGGCAAAGTGACATAGCAGTGTCTCCAAAGGATCAGGTGATTTCTATTGTTGGGTATCAACCAGAGAAGACTGCTTGGGCCTAGGTTTAAGTCAATATAAAGTCTTTATTTGCCCATATTAGGACTCAGCCTTTCTTAGGGTGAATTTTTAAGCATAAAACCCATATTCTGTATTTCTATAGTTTAGTTACCAAAAAAGCAGTTATCAGGAAGTAGAACTATAGAGGCCAAAAAGCATAGGTAGTGCATTTAGAGACTTTCTCAGATTGATTGGGCTTTTGTTTTTATTTTGCTTGGTAGTCCTGTCTACATGCTAGGTTTTACAGGCTGAATGGTACTTCCATCATGAAGTCAGTTGACCTAAGGTCTGAAGCAATGTCACAATTTCAACAGTTTCCCTGTGTTATTGTAGACATTGGTTTTGTCCTCAGGAAAGTGCTTTAAATACTTATATACACAAACAGGAAAAAAACAGTATGTATCCCAGCTCCAATCACATTACATCCTCCGGCAACACTCTACACTAGGACTGAATCAACACTCACAACCAGAGCTTGGAAAAATCAGAGAGGAAAAGAATTCCACAGATGGAGACAACAGGATCTGCTACAGGCGTTATCTGGTAAGTTGTTAAAAGTCAGGCTAAAAATGAGGATTTAAATTAAAATTAGTAACACTGGACAGAGGTAGGCTTTCCCATTTCCTATTAATTTAGAACATTATTTCAGAATCTAAGTCATACAAAATTTTATTCAGAATATTTTTAGACATAAAGGTTATTGGGTTGGTGACTATATGTTGAAAATTCTGCAACAAAAGTATATAAGAAAGTAATATTTGGGGCAATTGTCTGAAAAATATGCTAATCCTATCAACTATTTAAATAATGGCAGCAGAAGGGGACATATGGATGCTAAAGCACGTTCTGAGTTTATATTTTACAAAACACAAGGGAGCACGCTTATATCATTGGTCCTTGATGAACAGATGGCAGCCTACAGCCACTGTCAAAGCTCTTCTTGAAGGTCTCTTCCTAGACACTCCATCACTGTTTGCAGGAGGCAATTGCAAAGGTAAAGAGAACCAAGAAATCTAAAGCACGTGGAAGGGGTCCTGGGGATAGCTGGGCAATTACAGTGATAGATAGCTAGAAGAAGCGTTTAGCTTCCCCTCTTCCGAACCCTAACCCTAACTATATATATATGGTTATATATATATATATAGTGTTATATATAAAATTAAAAAAATAAATTAAGTTAAATTTAAATGCCATGCCAGGACCTTTTAGAAAAGAATCCTCCAAAGATGTCACTAAGTTTATTTTCTGTTGCTCATTTACTGCTGGGAAGGCAGCCTACCCTTAAGAGTAATTTATTTCCCCCAGTAAAATTTCCTTGAAGAAAGCTAAGCTCTCATTTGCAAGTGGTTGTTAACTGGAGAGTGCCTCTGGGTTAGGAATGGAGCATGCATCCACTTTTCCTTTCAGTTCTAGGACCCCCATTTTGTGCAGATCTGTTCAGGTTCTATGCTCTGTAAGTTTATATGTGTGGTGATCCTGTTAATTTAGAGGGCCTTATTTCCTTAGCATCCTTCATCCCCTCGGGCTCTTAAAATCTTTCTTTCCACAATCTTACCTTCCACAAAGTCCCCTGATCCCTAAGTGGAGGTATTCAATGGGAATACATCAAGTTTAGGGCAGACAGTTTCAATGTCTTTCAGTCTCTTTGTTAAATTTGGTTATGGGTCTCTACATTTGTTCTTCTCTGGTGTAGGTGGAAGCTTCTCTGATGATGCCTCAGCAAGGCACTCATCTATGAGTATAGCAGAATGTCATTAGGAGTCATTTATTGCTACATAATTTTTTTAGAACAATAATATTTGTTTTTACTCTAGGTCCATGGGCTATCTAGTCTCAGATTCTTGGTCTCCCAACTAACGTTCGGTATGGGCTCCACCTTGTGAAGTAGGCCTTAAATCAAATCAGATAGTGGTTGGTTACTCCCCCAAGCTTTGTGCCACCATTGCACTAACATTTCTTATAGGCGGGAGAACATTGTACACCAAAGGACTGATGTTTATCCTTCTCAATCGGAAGCATGCAGAGTACCTTCCTATACCAAAGATGCTAGCATATATGGGTGAATGTTCTGCTCAGGCACCAGCTTGAATTCTCCAAGTTCACTGAGGTGTGTAAATGTTTTCAGCAATAGCACTTGCCATCAATTTGTGGAAAGCAATATCCTCAGTTGTTTGGGGTTTGCTTGGCAATAGCCTGGGTCTTTGGGGATTCCCAGAGAAACTCTTTGGCTGAGAACTCAATTATATGTAGCCCAATGTTGGAACTGGAAGCTTCATTTCAAGACAAGAGATGTCTAATTGAGGCTGTATCTCCCCAATTATTTGGCAATTTTGTTAGAAAAAATTAGGAAGCTTCTATTTCATTAAATTTCCATACCACACCAAGAAGGACCTTTAATTTTAGCTGTCTCTCCTTGTATTTCCTACCTTGTCCTTCTGTTTTAGCCCTCCCTTCTTGATCCTCCCATTACAGTACCTCACCCCATCCTCCATTCTATCTGTTTGGTTTCCATTTCCTACAAAGATTTATCTGCCCACTTCCACTGGTTACATACTCTATACTTTACCTCTGTGATTTTATAGATTGTAGCTTGGTTATCACTGATTTAACAGCTAGTATATACTCATAAGCAAATACATACCATATGTGTCTTTCTGGGTCTGGGTTACTTCACTCCAAATGATTTTTTTCTAGTTCCATCCAATTATCTCATATTTCATCTTTTCGTTTTTAAATGGCTGAGTAATACTTTGTAATGCAAATGTACCTTATATTCTTGATCTAGGTTGGTTAAATTTTCTGGCTATTTGAATACAGCAGAAATAAACATCACTAAGTAAGTGTCATTGTATTAGGATGGAGAGACTTTTGGGTGTATATCCAAAAGTGGTATAGCTGGATCTTGAGGTAAATTGATTTTCATCTTTCTGAGATATCTCCACACTGATTTTCATACTGTCTGTACAAGTTTGCATTTCCATTAGCAATGGATGAATGTTCCTTTCACTCCACAGTCTCACTATCATGAGCTGTCATTTTTAAAAATTATTCTTAGCTATTCTGACTGGTTTAAGATGAAATCTCAAAGTAATTTAATTTGCATTTTCCTGATGACTAAAGATGTTGAATATTTCTCTAAGTGTTTCTCAGATATTTGAGTTTTGCCTTTTGAGACTTCTGTTTAGATCTGTGCTTCATTTTTGCATTGATCATTTGTATTTTTGATATCTAGTGTTTTTAGTCCCTTATATATTTTACATATATTGGTACATAGCCTTCTGCCAATCCATAGTTTAAAAAAAAATTTCTTTCCCATTCTGTAGGGTCCAGCATGGTCCCATTGATGATGGACTTTGCAGTGCAGAAGCTTCTCAGTTTCATGAGATTCCAATCACTAATTGTTGATCTTAGCACCTGTGCTAATGGAATTCTGTGCAGAAAGTCTTCTTCTGCACTACTGCATTCAAGGCTATCCCCCCCTTTCTCTTCCATTAATTTCAGTATGTTTGTTTTTATGTTGAGGTGTTTGATTCATTTGGAGTTGAGTTTTGCCCAGAGTGATAAGTATGGATCCATTTGGATTCTTCTGCATGCAGCCATTGAGTTTGACAAGCAACATTTGATGAAGGTGTATTTTTTCCAGGGTAAATTTCTGGATTTTTTAAAACAAAAATCAGGTGTTTATGGGTGTTGTGGATTTAGGTCTGGGCCTTCAGTTTGATTCTGTTGATGGACATGTGTGTTTTTCTGCCATACCATATTTTGATTTTGTTTTTTATTTAATTGGTGTAACTTCAAATCAAGAATGATGATCCCTCCAGCAGTTGTAAAGCTTTTATTATACAGGATCTTTCACTAGTTTGGTTAGAGTTATCCCAAGAATTTTATATTATTTGAGGCTATTGTGAAAAGTGTTGTTTTTCTGATTTCTCAGACCATTTATCATTTGCTGTAGGATGGTTACTTATTTTTCTGATTTAATTTTTTATCCATCTACATTGCTGACACTATTTATCAGCTCTGAGTTTTTCCATGGAATTTTTAAGGTCACTTATGTATGCTACCTTATCATCTGCAAATAAAAATTCTTCAATTTCCTTTGCAATTTGGATTGCCTTGTTCTCTTTCAGTTGTCTTATTGGTCTAGCTTAGATTCCAAGTACTATAATAAGAGGGTATGAAGAGAGTGAAAAACTTTGATGTATTCCTTATTTTACTGGAATTGCTTTGAATTTCTGCCTATTTAAGGTGTTGGCTAGAGACTTGCTGTAAACTCCCTTTACTAAGTTTAGTTATGTCCTTGGTATCTCTTCTCTTTCCAGGAGTTTTATTATTAAAAGGTGTTGAATTTTATCAAACATCTTTTCTACATCTAATGATCATTTTGTATTTCAGTTGTTTGTATGGAATACTACATTTATTGATTTACATATATGGAAATATCCATGCATCTATGCTATGAAGCCCATTTGATAATGGCTGATGATATTTTTTATGTGTTCCTGGGTTGTGTTTGAAAGTATCTTATTGAGAATTTTTCCAACTATGTTCGTTAGGGAAATTTGTCTGTAACATTTTTTGGGGGGGTGTCTTTATGTGGTTTGAGTATCAGGGTAACTGGATTCATAAAAGGAATTTGGCAATGCTCTTGTTTTTGTTTTAGTAAATAATTTAAGGAGTATTGTCATTGACTTTGAAAATCTGATTATTTCTTTACTCCATTTTGGTGTGATTTCTTCTTTTTGTTTTAGAGCATTCATGTGTGCTATTAAGTTTCTAGGATGAGATTTCTCCTTTTTTGTTTTTTTAATGTAGGCACTTAGTCCTATGAAATTATGTTTTAAAAACTACCTTTATTGTATTTCATTAGTTTAGGTAAGTTGTATATTCATTTCATTCATTTCTAAATGTCTTTCATTTCTTTATTAATTTCTGTCTTAATCCATTTTTCAATCAGTAGTGGGTTATTCAAATTCCATAACTCATAGCTTTATGTTGTTTCTGTTGTTGCTAGTAAGCTTTAATTAGTGGTGGTCTACTTGGATGCAGGATATTGCTTCAGTTTTCTTGTATTTGTTGAGACTTGTTTTATGTCTGAATATGCAGTCAATTTTGGAGAAAGTTTTCTAGATGTTCAGAAGAAGGTTGATTTTTTTTGGGGGGGGGGATGTTCTGTAAATATGTTATGTTAATTTGGTTTTACCATCTGTTAGCACCAGCATTTTTCTGCTTAGATTTTGTGTGAATGGCCTTTCTATTAGTGACAGTGGGCAATTGAAATCTCCCATTGTCAGTGAGTGAGGATCAATATATGATTCAAATTGTAATAGTAGTGTTTTGTTTACAAACTTGGGTATCCTTGTGTTTTGTGTACAGATATTGATTGCAAGGTCTTCAGTTTTTTCTTTGATGACCATGTAGTATCTTTCCCTATCCATCAAGTATTAGATTCATTTCCTTGGAATATCTTTTTCCATACTTTTACTCTGAGTATGCATATCCTTGATTTTAAGGTGTGTGTGTGTGTGTGTGTGTGTGTGTGTGTGTGTGTGTGTGTTTTAGATACAGCAGGGGGATAAATCCTATTTTCATAACCATTTTGTTAGTCTGCTACTTTATATTATGGAATTAAGACTATTGAGATGCAAAGATATCAATGAGTAGTGTTTATTTTGTTATTCTCTCTCTCTCTCTCTCTCTCTCTCTCTCTCTCTCTCTCTGTGTGTGTGTGTATGTGTGTTTCCCCTCCTTTGATTTGCTGCTCTTGGATGATTCATTCTTTGTGTTCTCTTAGTTGAAATTACCCTTTTTAGGTTGGAGCTTTGCTTCTAGCACCCACTTTAGGGCTAGGTTTCCAAATAGATTTTGCTTAAATTTTTTTAATCATGAAATATCTAATTTTCTCCATCTTTTATGATTAAAAATTTTACTTGATATAGTACTATGTGTTGGCATCTATAGTCTGCTAGAGTCTGTAGAACATCTGTCCAGGTTCTTTTGGATTTTAATGTTTAAATAGAAAAGTCTGGTGTTATTCTCATAGGCCTGCCTTTTAATATGTTACTTGGTATTTTCCCCTTGAAGCTTTTAATACATTTTTCTTTGTTCTGTACATTTTGGGTTTTGAATTATGTGTTGAAGTGACTTGAATATGAATGGCCACCATAGGCCCTTGTATTTGAATGTGTAGTTATCACAGAGTGTCACTACTAGAGAGTAATTAGGAGGTATGGCCTCCTTGGAGTTGGTGTGTCTTTGTTAGAGAAAGTGTGTCACTAGGGGTGGGCTTTGAGGTTTCAAAAGCCCAAGCCAGGTTTTATCTCCATGCTGCTTGTGAATCTAGATGTAAAACTTTAGTTACTTGTCTAGGACTAAGTCTAAATGTTTGCCACTAAGCCTCTGAAACTTTAAGCAAGACCTAATTAAATGCTTCCTTATATAAGAGTTGCCATAGTCATGGTGTCTCTTAATAGTAATACAACAATGCCTAACAGCGTAGTTGATACGATGGATTAGGTTATTACTCTGTTAGGCCTGATTATGCTTTTTGTTGAAAGAAAGTGGAAGACTTTGTAAATTTGGATTTGAAAATTGGTTGAGGCGTTAAGTGAGGTGTAATGGGTCATCCTAGTAGGAGCATGGGAGAGAATGGGGATAAGGGTGACATAGAGTGTGAGGTCCCTGCTTAAAGCTTTAGAGGAAGGAAATGTTAGCAAGTGACCTAGAGACCATTCTTACAATATTCAGACAAAAAAATGTGCCTGCTTCCTGTCCTTTAAAAAAAAATCTTCCTGAGGCTAAATTGGAGAGTTTTTCAATTAATGGCATTACCATAAGAGATTTCAAGAAAGCCTAGTATTGACTATATAGTGTATTTATTAGTGGTCACACTTATGAAGATTTATCGTGGTAGGAGAAAGCTCTGCAAGGAAAAATAGAAAATGTACAGACTGAGGAGAAATGGAGTACCAGGAAATGTAATGGTGCTAAGTCAAGTCCTCAAAAAGATAGAAAGTTTAAAGAAAGGCCTTGTTTGCCTCAAACTCATGATACTTCTTCAGAAAACCCTACCAGCTGCATGTACAACTGAAATTGCCTGGGTGGTTCAATATGGAAAAAATCAATAAATGTAATCATCATATAAACAAACTAAAAACGAAAAAAAAAAAAAGATCATTTCATTAGAAGCTGAAAATATTGAAAAATCCCACCCTCCTTCATGACAACAGTCTTGGAGATATTAGGAACATAAGGGGCATACCTAAATAAAGTAAAGACTGCCCACTTAAATGAAGTGAAATTCAAAACAATTTTACTAAAATCAGGAGCAAGATAAGGTTGTCTACAACAGCATCTTCAACAAATGGTACTGGTTAGGCTGAATATCTGCATGTAAAAGAATTCAAATAGATGCATAGCTATGATCTGCACAAAACTCAAGTTCAAGTGGATCAATGACCTCAACATAAAAACAGGTACACTGAACTTGGTACAGATAGTGGAGAATATCCTTGAACTCATTGGCACAGGAAAAGACTTTCTAAACAGAATACTTATAGTACAGACATTAAGGTCAATAATTAATAAATAAGGTCTCATGAAATGGAAAAGGTTCTACATGGCATAGGACATCTTTATTTGGGTAAAGTAGAATGCTATAGAATGGAAAAATATTTTTATCAACCCCATATACAATCGGTTAATATCCAAAATACATAAGACCCATGAAACTATGTATGAAAAAATAAAAAAGTAAATAAAAAAACTGATGTACAGATCTAAACAGTGAGTTCTCAATAGAAGAATTTTAATTAAAACATTTAAATAAATGTATAATATTTTTATTCATCAGGGAAATGTAAATCAAAACTACTTTGAGATTACATTTAACACCTGTCAAAATGACTAAGATTGATAACACAAGTGATAGCTCATACTGATGAAGATGTGGAACAAGGGGAACAGTCTCCCAATCCTGGTGGGAGTGCAAAGATTTACAGAGGCTATTTAAATCATTGTGAAGGTTCCTCAGAAAGTTGAGAATTAATCTACTTCTAGATCCAGCTATACTCCTCCTGGACATGTACTTGAAGGATACATGATCCTACCAACAGGGACAGTTGCTCAACCATGTTCACTCATAATAGCTGGAAATTGGAAGCAACCTCAATATCCCTCAACAGAAGAATGGATTGATAAAGTGTGGTTCATCTACACAATGAAGTATTACTCAACCGTTAAAAAAATGGCATCATAAAATTTGCAGGCAAATGGATTGAACTAGGAAGGATCATCCTAAGTCAAGTATCCTAGACCCAGAAAAGTAAATATGGTATGTATTCACTTATATCTGGATATAAACCTTTAAATAAATGATAACCAAGATATAATCCCTAGACCCAGAGAGAATAGGCAAAGAGAACAGACTAGGCATGGATGCATGGATTTAACTGGAAGGGGCAAATAGAATAGATTTTATGGGTGAACTGGAACAGTACAAGAACAGGAGGATTAGGTGGGAAGGAAGAGGGCAGATGTCATTGATGCAAGGAGTGAAGAGACAGACATCCAGAATTGAAAGGCATTTGAAGGTTGGTAGGGAAACCTAGTACAGTGGAACTTCCTATAACGTATGAAAGTGATCCTAGTTCATTCTCCAAATAACAAGGCCCTTAGTGACTATATTTTGTTATCAAATGAATTTTGCAGTACTAGGACTGGGTTTCATCCAATTGTGATAATGACCAAAAAGGCCTCATGGAAATCTCAAAGAAACCAGGCTGTTGCTAAGGCAATAGGTAGATTTACCTAAGCTGACAATATGTCTCCGTTAATAAATACAACATGCACAGAATTCATGGCATATGGAGATGTCAAGCTGATACCTTTACTTTGATGTTCTAGTATCTTTGATATGAGAAGATACTCTTCATGCTACCAAAAAAGAAACCCTAAACACCAGCACAGCCACAGAGGGAGGGGAGACAGAGGGGATGAAAAACCCCAGGAGAATAAGTTCTAAAACAACATAGCAAAGCTTATATGGACTTGCGTAGACTGAATCTGCAATCACAGGGCCTATATAGTCTGTACCAGGTCCTCTGCTTATATATGAATTAGTGACCAAATTTTGGGTTCAGACTCCATCTTAGAAAACCTGTCCTGAGTTAACTCATGTAAACTAGCAGGGCAGTACCTAGCTCCTGTTTTCAGGTTACCCCACAACAAAATCTAAGCCTAGCTCCAGTTTTCAGGGTGCCCTGAACAAGACCTGAATCTCTAAGTTACTCCCCCCAGCATCTAGCACCAGATTCCAGGTTATTCCCCAACAAATCTGCACCTTCGGGTTACAAACCAGCCCCTGACATTTCACTTCCTAACAACCACCAACCAGGAAGAAAGCAGAAGTTAAGTTTATGGTTTGGCTCCCTGCACCAGCCAATTATGATAAAGGCCACAGTAACCCCCTAATTAGATGCTTGCCAGGATAGAAACACTCATCTGTTGCTTGCAGTTTTCAATAAAACCTTGTCCTGATGGGGTTTCCAGGATTTTTCTCCACTGGAACCATCCTGTGGGTTGACAATGAGATAAGCCCCAAGCTCAAGCTTGGGAATAATGACCCTGGTGTGATTGCATCGGATTGGCTCCTGATTGGCCTTTCGGGATCCATGAATGATTCTTGGTACTACACTAATCACTTTTAGTTAGTGTTTTTATGAGACTCCTGGACAAGTGGATCTATGATTTTTGTGTTTCTCTTGGGGGTCTTCTATTTTCTTTTAACTTTTTATTGATTCCTTGTGAATTTCACATCATACACTCCAACCTCACTTATTTCCTCATCCCTTCATATTCATCCTCTGCCCTGACCCCCCACCAACAAAACAAAACAAAGCAAAACCCAAAACATTTCATCGAGGAAGCAGTGGTAGTGGTTCTGTGACCCACGGTCTCCCACAGTGTACACTTCTGTCCACATATCCTTACTTGCAAATGTTCATTGCAATGACTAAATGGTCTGCTTTGAAGCCTCTGGCTTCTACACTACCAATCCTGGATCCTCACTGGTACTCTTCTAGGAAATCATATTGTTTTCCTGGGTCATTGGACCCTGCAGCTTTGGATCTGTAGCACTGTCACCTGCACATGCTCAAGCAGTTCCTGGATAGAGTAGATGTTGGGGTGGGCAAACTCAAAGCCCTAGCTCTTCTTACCTGGGTGGTTGCTGAGTTGGTCAGCCAGCTAACTCCCGCACCCATATTGCCAGGGTCAGCTTTCCAGCACTGCCCCAGCTAGCTTACCCAGTGCTATGGCCAGTGAGAAACAGGGGCAGCTCTCCCACTTTCATGCTGCCAGGGCCAGCTCTACCATGCTGCCCATGCAAGGAGTGGGTTCCACTTTCCCAAGTGCTACCATTAACATGTTCTGACACTCTGTGCAAGCTCACTACCACCAGGGCCAGCTCTACCCTGCTGTTCAGGTGAGATACAGGGTCCAATCTCCTGCTCTCATAATCTCTGGGCCAGCTCTCCAGCCTGCTGCAGGAGGTGACAGATAGAAAGATTATCTCTCTCTTACCCATGTTACCACTTGGCAGATGAGGGGTCTGGCCAGCTCTTCCATGCTCATTGCCTGGGGCCAGCTCTACTGAGCTGCCCAGGGGAACGTTAGGGGCTATTTTGTGTTGTTGTTAGCTTGTCTTATCCAACTAATACAAAATGGTTTTTGTTTTCTCTTATTATAATTTATTTTGTTGTTATCTCTTAGAAGGTTGGTCTTTTTGATTGATAGACAAAAAGGGAATAAATCTTCTGAAGGGAGAGACAGTGAGGAGGAACTGGGGAAAGGAGAAGAAGGGGAAACTGATTCAGATTATACTGCATGAGGAAAAAATCTATGTCTAATAAAAGGGGGACAGAAATGAAGGAAGAGTCTGTTGCTCAATGGGATAAAGGAAGTAGTGACCTTAGGGTACGATCCACCCAGCTCAGCTGACAACTTGTGAAAAGGAATGAAAGAAAAGCCTAAGCAGTGAGGAGCTCCATCAGCAGGAGAAAGCTGATGCAGATGTAATAGTAGGGGAGGCCATGTTCCAGCCTCAGTCAGGAGCATATCTTTGCAGCTTTTGCCATCGGGTTCTAGCTTTAGCATCAAGGATAAAAGACAGGGTTATGGAATCTCCCTCCATGACTAAGGAAAGCTTGCTGAAGCCAGGTGAATGTCAGGGATTTCCCTGCATGGAGTCCCAGAGAAGCCATTTTGTGAAGCTGGATTACCTTGGTGATCCCAAAATGCTAAAAATGCCAAAGTCACACGGGCTACCTGCTAAGGAAAGCAGCAGACTGATTGTGGAACAAGCCCAAGAGAGAGAAGTGTGTTTCAGCCAACAACGCTGAAAGAGGTTGGAGATCTGAAGAACACTTTGACATCAAACTTAGAGATGTAGAATTTGGGTTATGTGCTGCTGAATTTTGGTCTTGCTTTGGCCCATCATTTCCTTACTATGCTCTGTCTCCTCCTATTTGGAATGATAGTTTGTGCCATTTTATGCTAGAAGTATGTAATCTGCTTTGTTATTTTGATTTTACAGGGGGTTATAGTTAAGAGATTGCCATGCGTCTCTTGAATTCTGTAATTAAATGTTGAGACTATGATTAATAGACTGTGGGGACTTTTGAGGTTGGACTAAAGACATTTTCATAAGTTTTTATTTCACATGATATGGCTATACTTCTACTGGTGCCAGGGAGTGGAATGTGGTGGTTTGAATAAGAATGGCCACATCGGCTCATATCTTTAATGCTTCATCATCAGGGAGTGGCACTGCTTGAGAAGAATTAGAAGGTATGACCTTGTTGGAGTAGTGTGCCCTTGTTGCAGGAAGTACGTCACTGGGCCTTGAGGCTTCAAAAGCCCAAACCAGGCCCAGTGTCTCTTTCTCTCTCCCTGCTGCCTGTGGATCTGGATGTAGAACTCTCAGCTACTTTTTCAGGAATATGTCTGTATTGTGGATAGCCCTGGGGCTTTTTGTATTCTAATTCTTCCCTCTTGGGAGGGGCTTCAGAGAAGGAGTGAGTTACACCTGTGACTTCTTGTGAGCCAATCCCCTAATGAATAAAAGAGCCAATCACTGGGCACATATGGAGACTTCCAGGTTAGGGGGGGGGGGAGGAAGCAGGAGAGAGAGAGTCTTTTTAGAATGGGGAGAGCTGATAGGTAAGATGTAGCTAGTAGAGTCTCCTGGTATGGTGGATCTGCAAGGATTTGCCACCAGAGGAATCAGACTTTGATAAGATTTACAAGATTAGGTTTTAGTTGATTCGCCCAGAGATTGAGTTATCATTGTTTCTGAACTAAGTGTGTGTTGTGTTTTCCTTCATGTGGTGGCTTATCTGGGTACCAGAGAGAAAGGTACAGAGGCAAGGTGTGGATTTGCCTGATGTGCACCACAGAGGCCATGGGGGTATTAAAGCCTGGGGCTGTTGTGGTAGCGCCAGTGGTGAACCTAGCAAGCTGAGTAGAGAGATTGTGGAGCTCTGAGTCAGAGCTCCATGAGATGAAAGCAGGTTGGCCATTGCCCACCAGTGCATGACTGGCCATTGCCCAAAGGGGATGAGATAACCAGGGCATAGTGCAGGAACACATGCCTGCCATACATTCCATCTTTTTAAAATACTTCCTGCAACATGTCTGCCTGTGTGCTACCATGTTCCCAGCCATGATGATAATGAACTAAACCTCTGCAATAATAAGTAAGCTTGAATTAAATACATTAAAAAAAAAATAAGAGTTGCCATGGTCATAGCAATAGAACATTGATGAAGGCAAGGTCAACCTTATCTGGTTGAGTCAATTTGGTGTTCTGCATGCTAGTTGTATCTCAGTAGGTATCTTCTTTAGGTTATGAAATTTTTCTTCTATGATTTTGTTGAATATATTTTGTGCCTTGAGCCTGGGATTCTTTTCCTTTCTTTGTTCCTATTATTCTTAGTTTTGGACTTTTCACAGTTTGCCAGATGTCCTGGACATTTTGTGCAAGACTTATTATGTATGTGTGTATATATATGTATATGTGTGCATACACATACATACACACAACACACACACACACACACACACACACAAGTAAATATATATACGTAACATTGTCTTTGACCAAACTACCCATTTCTATGATGTCTTCAATGCTTCAGATTCTCGCTTCCACCTCTAAGGCTCGTTCTCAAGTTTCTAAAGTTTTTTATTTTCAGATTTCCCTCACTTTGGGCTTTTTAAATTTTATTTTCACTTTCACATCTTGAACAGTTTTATTCATTTCCTTCTACTGTTTGTATTTTATTTTCATGAATTTCTTTGTGGATTTTATTCATTTCCTCTTTAAAGAAGACTTCTTTCATATTTATAAAGGATATTTTATAGTCTTTTTTGTTGTGCTTCAGCTATGTTTCACTTCTCAGGGCCTACTATGGTAGTATTGCCTGACTCTAGTGGAGACATATTGTCCTGGGACTTAGCAGGTAGGTGTGTGTGTGTGTTTACATATAATATATTTGCATATGTATAGACATATAAAAATAATGGTTAAAGAAGAGGTCATGAATTGGAGGATAATAAAGACAGAATACAGAAATAGTTGGAGAGGGAATGGTGAAAATTATGTAAATGCAGTACTAATATATAAAATTCTAAGATTTTAAAAATTAAATAAAAATGTAAAGTAACAAAGGAAAAATGTGTCCTTTGGAAAAGAAGTAAACTAGAAGTAAAAATGTATGTATGAATTTCCAAATGTTTGCTGAAGACTTCACTCAGGGAAATGTAAGAGTATGTCCAATAAAATATTATCCTACAGTAGCACACCCACAGCACTTCACTGTGTTGTTTTTACTCTCAGGAGTGACATAGCAGATATATTCTTGGTAGTGATTTGAAAATTAGCTTGGAATTTATTTTTAAATGTGAGAATGTTTCATTTCTTGTGCTAATTAATTCTATTTGAAGAGGACATACATCAGAAGACTGCGAACTTATTTATTCTGGTTTACCATGTCTATATGTAGGCTAGCAGTAGAAGCATTTCTAAACGGGGGGTGTTGGAACTGCCTTCATTTGGCTATATTTTATGCTGCAGCTTACTGTTGCAGGAAAATACTATAGAATATTTCTATAAAATCTGTAAATTACAGAGTGAGACACTTTATTGGTGAGACCATTCCTTAACATGCTGCCTGTGCCTGTTTATCCTTTAAAGGCTGAAATGTGGGAGGCATCTGTATTTTATTCAGTATAAGACTGCTGCCACATTACAACTTCTGTACCACGAGATGGTCTTAATTCAGGTTTTTAATCTCAATATCTTCCCAACACTTTTAACACAGACAACATAGACAGATGGATAATACAAGGAAAATAACTGTTTTAGGTAAATAGATGTTTTATAGGAAGGAACTTTTAATAAAGGGAACTTTTTCAAAATGTGTCATACATTACAAACTGAATCCCCCCCAAAACCCTCCAAAGGCTCCATTCTTTGTGTGGAGCAAAAGAATTAGGGCAACTGAGATGTCTGCATCGTCCCTACTATGTTTGTCGCCATAAACCAACAGAGGAAACTCACCAATGTATCCGCTCCTTTCGCGTTTCTTATGGTTTCCCTAAGGCTTGTGTGCTGACTATCTGGTCCCCAGCTGGTAGAGCATTTGTTGAGAGGTGAAAAAGTGAGAGCCCTGGCTCCGTCAGTAGATGACAAGATTGATATTTCTCATCTGATGTCATTACTGGAAAAAGCAGAATGATGGAAGGTGAAGCTCATTGGAGTGAGTAGCTAATTAGTGTCTAGCCCTCAAAATATGTCTTTGGCTCCCTCTTTGCTTCTTTAATATTCTTAATAGTTAGGTGGTTTATTTTTGTGTATGTGTATGCATGGTGTGGGGAGGCGCCACATGCTACCACTGTGCATGTGGAAATCAGAGGGCAACCTGATGGAATCAGTTTACTTACCTCTGATCCTATGATGTCAGTAGATCAGACTCAGGTTGTCAGACCTAAGGCAATCACCTTTACCTGCTGAGTCATCTTGCTCCCTTCCTCTCTGCTTCTTGTCTTGCCTACTCCAACACAAGCAGACTCTGCCATGCACCCCTGCCACACTATGGCCACACTATGCTTCACCTCAGGCCCAAAGTAATGGATCCAGGGGACCATGAACTGAACAACATTAAACAATAATATCAAATAAACCTTTCATTCCTCAAAAGGCAGGCACATCTCATGTATTTTGTCACAGTGACAAAAACTATCTTGCTGTCTCCATATCTTGATATGTGACAAGATAGAGAATCAAATATTCTTGTAATACAAAAGAAGTTATATCTTTACTATCTTTAGTAATACTTGACTCTTTATCATTAAAAATCCTAGAATATAAGTATCATTTTAAAAAACAATCTTGATTGTAATTTAGTGTAATTAAATGACTTTGACACCCTTTCAAGTTAGCCACAATCTCTTTTGTATACACTTGATTAGTCTCCAGGGACCATATACTATCTCTAACTCAGTTCTCTCACAAGGATGGAGCCCAACATATGTGGAAGACTCCAGGGATTCTGTGTTATTATATTAACTGTGAGCCATGCTGTGGTTTTATAACTAAGCTACACCTTACATAATCCATCCATTCTCAGAGTCTTTTTAGTTATGTTCCTATCACATTGAAACTTTTTGTTTTCTCAAGATAAAGGTCACATCACCTTTGAAGTCGTGTGTGCTGACGAACATTAGGACATGAATATGTCCCTAAGTCAGTGCTCAGACTACTCATTCTACTTCAAGTGCCAGCTTGACTGTTTTCAGTTCACTGACTCTGCTTTCTATGCCTTCCTTCACCTTCTTTCCAGAGAGTGCAATGACTTCTGATAACTTTCCTGAACTCTTGGAGTTTCTTTTGGACTTCTTGAACTGATTATCTTTCAAACCCTATGCAATTGTCTACCTTGTGTGGTAGTTGATTTCTTTACTTACACATAGTCCCAGCTAGTATTAAGGATGGTTTATTTTTTCTTCAATTTATACGTGTGTGTGTGTGTGTGTGTGTGTGTAAGTATAAGTGTGTGTATAGTTCACATGTGTGCCATAGCATACATATAGAGGTCAGAGACAAATTTCAGGAGTTGTTTTTCTCCTTCCATCGTATTTCAGGAATTGAACTCAGTCATCAGCCTTGGTGGCAAGTGCCTTTATTTTCTAAATTATCTGGCCATCTCAAAAGTAGGGAAAATTTCTAGAGCAGCCATCTTCCACTCTTCCCTACAGTATATGGGCTCTTCCACCCACTGTGTATTATAGTTGTTCCTTTCTGTCACTGAATGAAAGAAAGGTTTGCTTTGGCTCATACTTTGGGGTTAAAGTCCCTTATGGAGGCATGGCGGCAGGAGCTGGAAAGGAGCAGATCATATTAAGAGAGCCTGCTACTGTCACAGATGCCAGCAGAAGACATAAAATCATGGATTAGATGAAGGAAGTATTATAAGCACAATGTTACTATCATTGCTTCCATCTCCCATGTTCCATGGAAATGGTACAACATAGCCCAGGTAGATATTCCACACAGTGGGATGGAGTCACAACAAAAGAATACCACTTTTGAGAATCTGAGATTTTATATCAAATCTTGGCTTCATACAAAGGGATTGATTGCCACATCCTTCAAGGTCTTTTCTGCAACCTTGAAAACTTATATAAGCTTTGCATTTACATTTTAGCCACATTGAGGGATAATGTTCAAAGACATAAATACCTAGTCCTTGGTAAACTACTTCTCACAATGGTAAGGCCATGTTCATGCTTACTAGCAACATTCAACAAGGCAGAAAGAAAGGTCTCTATTTTCCCTTTCTATTATTGAGTGTCTTAATTCTTTCTCACATGGATCATTTCACCTGTTCTCCAGGCTGGGAATGAGAGGCCAAATCTTTTACATTCAGACTCCATTTTAGAAAATTTAAACTCAGGTACCTAACTCAGGCCGGTACCTAAAATTGATTTCCAACTTACCCCCTAACAAGACCAGCATCTCCATGATAATCTCCCCCAACAAAACTTGAGCTTAGCTCCAGTTTCCAACAAATCTAACATTTCTGAGTTAATTGAGAACAAACCAGCCCCCCTGCCTAATGACCACCAATGCAGCGGGAAGCAGAAATTAAGTTCATGATTTGATTCCCAGCAAGAAACACTCTCTCTCTCTCACACACACACACACACACACACACACACACACACACACACACACTTGCCTGGATAGATGTTTGGGGAACCTCTCTGTCAAAGTTCTCCTACTGTGTTAGGGCTGGCAGGCAAGGAGCCCAAGGTCAATCTTGAGCTTGAGAAAAAAGACCCTGTTATGATTTACATCAGATCAGCGATCGGCTCCTGTCCATTTTTTTTTTTTTTTTTTTGGGAGGGGGTTCACTAACAATTCTCTGGCACTACAGGATTCAGAGGCATAGCAAAGGCAACTCACCAGTCCTTATTTTTCACTTTTGAACTTGCAAAAAAAAAAAGAGAGACATAAAATTCTATTTGTTCAAGTCTTCATGTTTGAAGGTTCTGCTGTTTTGAATTTATCAGATATTCTTTATGAAGTATTTTGAAGATTCCCTAAGCATATCATTAAACTGCAGTGCACAAAAGAAGCCCACCAACCAAGTGAAGTGTTTACAGTCGATGTAGAAACATCTTCTTACTCTAAGACTGGCTCCAGGCTGAGTCTCTCATTAACTCTGGTCCAGTTCCTTCCACAGTCAGTGCCAGAGGAATTGAATTCAGCAGTAGTAGCCTGTTTTCCTCTTCTGCACTGATCTTAACTGATGATCTCTTTTGAGAAATGAGCTTACTTTGGAAAAGTAACAGTACTTTCCAATTTCATCCCTTTATCTTGGGACAAGCAGGGTGCTACATTTTCCTTTGGTTTTCAGCCTAAAAAAAAAAAAAAAAATGCTTTGCTTTCTGTTTTATATCACTACCATAGTAACTTAGTTCTTCCCCTTAGCATTTTATTAAAATAACCAGTATTCTTATCATTCATTAAAGAGAAGGAGGGCCTGTAGCTTCTAATAGAGTGACCATTTGCCCAGGTAAATTATCTCATTAGTAATTGTCAGATTTTCAGAGTAGATGCTGAGTAATTCAATTATCTTACAAGGTTTGGTAGACACAATGTATAGTAAAAGAGTATGGTAGGAAGGGTGAGTACATTATTTTCAGTGGTTGTCTAGATTTTACCGTGATCAAGGACCAATAATCTAACTATAACAATTTATGTTCCCAGAAACCCCAATGGTGGGTGGTTTTACCCACCATTTTAAAGATAAAGTTGTTGGCTTGCTCAAAGTTAAAGACAGAAAATTGGAAACCAATCTAATCTGCACAGCCTCAGATTAGACTCCTTTAAAACCAATGCCTTTCATGAGAAGCTGAATAAAATGTGTCTCTCTTTCTCAGCATTTAATGACTGGTTATGTTATGATAAGCTCACCACTGAGCTTTAACCAGACGAAGCAATGATGCAGTTTTAGTCAGAGCACTTCCGTTTATAGCCCTGGAAAGGGTATGATGATGAAAAGAGAGAATGTAAAGTTTAATCCAAGTCTGATACACACTTCTGAGATAAAAATTACAAGAGGTTCTAAAGATACCCGAGCACAGAACAGCCTGCTCCACGAGGTTATTATTCGGAGTGATGGTTGTTAATAAGCAGTATGTAAAAAGAAGCTTCTGGAGCACTTTTCTCTCCTTTGACATTTTTTACTTGTTTAATGTTTCTAAATAGAGATTTCAGGGCCTTTGCTAAATATGCCACTTTCTTTTCCATTTACCGACTTTGATTTTGAAATAAATACAACCGAGACGGAGCTGAGTCCAGGAACGAGAACAGTGCTCTTTTCTGTGATTTAATCAGTAGATCTGGCTGTGAATTTTTCAAGTGAGTGGGCTCTGTAATGAACTGCCTGCTTTCCCAGTTATCATAATAGAAAAGGCATGAACCAGAAAGTCGTCCCAGAGTGCCTTGTGACTGGCGCAGGTGCAGGGAGGGGTGGGGATGCTGCTCTGCACATCCAGCCAGTGACTCAGCTCTGTGAAATTCATCATCACCCTTTTCAAAGATAAAGTCTCACACCCATGAGAAATCTGTTTATCAGCAGAGCCCCAGATTCTGAGAACAGGTCCCACTCCTTACACCGTTGGGCTGTATGCAGTTGATCTAGACGAAGAGGGGCGGGTGCCATCATTTCCCCTACTATTCAGTTTGACACCGTTTCACCCTGTAGTGTTACAGAAGATAATATTCCTTGATTTACGTATAGCACTGGCCTAGGGAATTTTCTGTCCTCCCAGTTATGGGATTTTGTTTTGCTTTCCTTCCAAGGCTACCCACATTGTGTCATAATATGCTGTGTGGTGTGTTTGTTTATGTAGATGTAAATGATTGCCTTCCTTGTTGAGCTGCTTTTGGAGATTTCTTGTGTTGTATTTGTATCTCTTTATGGGTTTGATTTTTCTTTTGCACACTGATGTAAATATGCTTATTGAATAAAAGCGTAAATGAATCTTATATTAAGAATTTTCCCATTATTAGTCAGGTTAATAGCAATAGGCTATTTCTCAAATAGCAATAGGCTTTTTTATTGATTAAATTATTTATATTTTAACCTACAAATATATTTATAATTTAATATTCTAAACTTAATGTGAATTACATTAATGAACTTAATATAATGCTCCGCTTATTAAAGCTATACATTTAAATTTCCCTTTTACGAACTTCAGACCATTAGTCTGGTTAATTTTTAATATATTAGAGTCTAAACGTCAAATACTTTAATTTCTCAAGTAAATATCAGTTTGGCTTCTATTTCACAGTTAAAAAAATAGTTGCTGCATAAATATAACTGAATATTTTTATAAAAATTCACACGAATAGATTTACTTTGAATTCAAGATTTAATTGTAAGAAATTTTGACTTTAGGTTAGTAGGTTGTATATGAATTAAAGTTATAACTTTTGCAGCATTACAAAATATATGTTATTTAGTAATCTAGTTGACAAGCATTTCCCAACTGCTCAACAGAGGTGAAACAAAGGTGAACCACTGTGAGAATGGGAGCGTGACTGAGATTCTGTCTTTCGCCCTAGGGGTTTAGGAAAAATAAATAAATGAGATAATAGTGCTGTTTTCTGTCATTTAAACTTCAAATTATTTAATGAATTATTCCCTAACACAGAAAGGTCTAAAGTCATTGATTAAAATGTACTTTACTTTACCTAAAGATGACTTTACAGAACCAAAGAGATAAAGTCAAATTGTTCACAGAAAACTAGTCAGTGCTAATATACTCTTACTACTTCCCCTTTGAAGTTGTTTAAAACAACTGTCACCCGAACCTCAAAAATGGCTGTTTATCATCAGTGGGGGCCTGGGCACCTGGCTGCTCCCACAGCTGGAAACAAACTCAGTGCATTTTCCTGGTAGCGAGTGAAGACATTAGTAGACAGTTGATAGAAGTCAGTCTGTGTTTGACTTCAGTAATGAATGTCTGGAGCAAGTCTGAAAGAGAGGCTACTTTGAATGCTGAGACTTCTTCCTGATGAATTCTGTCATGAGATGTCTTCTAATTATAGTCTGAAGATTTCTAATTTGCTTCCAAGTGTGAAATTTGGAGTTCACATTCTAAAAACGAAATCCATTTAAACTCCCACTCTTCAGTACATATATAGACTCAGGTCTGTGATATGCTATCTTAATTAAATTTGGCTGAATTTCCTCTTTGACACTGTCTGAGGCACTATTGTAGCTGCTAAATAACCATGAAAGGAGCTTTCTTTTCCTATATTTTAAAATTCTTCAGTATCTGGAATATAAGTTGCCAAATATTCTGTATATTTTCTACATTAATGTTTCTTCTTACCTGGCATCAGTTTCTTAGCAATTCAATCTTCAAAATGAGCATCATGTGGGACTTTGGAATAAACAAATGAACAAACAAACCAAAGAAAAGAAAAGGAAAGAAAAGAAAAGAGAAAAAAAGAAACAGGAAAAATGTCAGCAAATGAAACATACTACCTGTCAAAATGTGGCCTAGCCTTGTATTTACTAATTATTTTTCATCTACAATATGAAGTAGTTTGAGAGCAAAAATGACAATAACAACAATAATAATGACTCTAGAAACATTAAATTTTCTTTACTATAACCACAGTACTTGACAGGAACAACTTAAGGCAGGAAATGCATATTTTGTCTCTAGTTAGGAGGGTTTCAATCTGTCCTTGAGGAAGGCACAATGAAATGGTTTGGCTCCAGGTAATAGGAACATGTGTCAGTGTCTATTGACATCATGGTCTACCAGGAATCAGAGAGCAAAGCAAGAACCAGGAGCCCATCAAGCCATCAAAGCCCATCGTTAGTGAACTACTTCTGCTACTAATCTCTAATCCTAAAGCCTCCCTAGGCTCTGAAGTAAGAGTGCTAATTAGGGGTAAAATGTTAAAAATATGAATCTGGTTTACGGATGGAGGTTCATGTTTAGATTCTAACACATATAAATTATAATATTATAAACTGTACCTTGAATAGGGGGAGTACTTATCTGAAGGGAATAAAAACATACATAGAATTAAAGGGAAGAGTGAAAATGAGGCTGGATAGGAAAGGAATCTTTCTTTGTTCCAGGGCAAGTCTTCATAGCAAAGGCCCTAGATGGTCTCAAGAACCATTGCTAGAATAGTGAGCGGGATGGTTCTTCTTTTGAATTTTCTACAATCTATGAGATTTTGTTCAACTCTCAAATTGGTTAGAGTGGAATTAACTTGGAGAAATTTAGGTCAGCTGAGTATTCCTTGATATATCAATTAAGTAAACGAAAGATCACGAAAGAGAATCTTGCTACCCTTTCAATCTCTGAAAGAGAGGCTGAGTGTGTCAATATTGTCCTACTAAGAAAGAACATGCTTCCGCCAAGAGAATCTCATGGTGCTTGTGGAAAGCAGAAAAGCAAAGTGTATGACCCCAATTGACCTATATCTACCTCACATCATTAAATGCTCATTGGACAGGATGGTACCTGCTCCAACTATATTATCAACTCTACACTATAAGGCTATTATGTCATCCTCATTTCAAGTGAGAAGCAGTATTTCCTAAGATTTTACAGCATAGACTAGAAAACCAGACAGAATGAATTCAAAGCTCTGTCCTGTATCTTAATAATTGTAAAAGTCTGGCAAATTGTCCACCCTCTCTATACCCTATGTATCTGTAAAAGAAACATAGCAATAATAACCTCTAAACAATATAGCAATGGTTATTTGCGCTGTTGTATGTATCATATTTAAAACACCCTTATTAAGTTTACTATTAAAAGTAAGAAATACACAGAATTAGAGTATACATATCTCCCTGTGATATCTGGATAGTGATCAACTTAGTAGATTAATTTACCCAGTGGCTATTCAGGGTTTTAACCCTCAAAATAATTAAACAGCATCAAGAATATGTTTTGCAATCAAGGCATTAATAAAACTCATATACATTAGACAGTGAAGGTAACATCAGTAGAAAGCCTGACATCAGGTAAAGAAGCAAATAAAACTAAGACACTGAAAGTTAAGGACAGAACAAAATGTGGAATAACAAACCATCCTGTAAAGAAATCAAGAGGTCTTCAGAAGTCATTAAGAAAGCCAAAGAAAATAAAACAGATACATCAGTTCAGCACCAAGGAAACAAATGTACTCAGAACTCTGCTAAGAACTTTATAAGTACACTATCCATTCTTGAGAAAGCTACAAGAATATAAAATGTCCAAATGCATAGAATTTGTCTGTCATCTTTATGAGCCTATGCACAATACCTAGAATAGAACCTGGTACATATGAGGTATTTCCAAAGTGTTATATGATACTTGATTTCAAAATGAGGTGTTGATACTTCACATAACTTATTCAAATCAAATAACTATACATTTTGGCATTGGGATGTGAAGTTAGTTAACTTGACCTCAGAGCCTACAACTGACTTCACAGTTGATAACATACCCAAGCCTGACTCTAAAGCACACCCAGAAATCCCTTTTTTTCCATGCTCATTCACCATTGTTATACTTCCTTTTTTGCCAGAGTGAAATATTTCATGATATAAAACAGAAAATAAATAATCACTAATCTAGTTGGTATAAACGAAGATAATGAGAACAAAGTACTAAGGATTCCAAAGCTTCACATTGCAAAAATAGGTAAGGCTGACTTTCATGTATGATGGACGGTTTGAAGCCACATCTCAGTGATATGATGGAGAAGTGAGTCAGAAGAAGAGAAAATTCATGCTTATTCTAGAAAGAGCATAGAGGAAGGGCTTCAGAAAAACACATGGGGGATGACAATGGAAGCAGGGAATAAAGATCACAAAGCCCAACAATGTGTATGAATTTAGATGTCATAAAAAAATCCCTTTACTTTGTCAATTTGAAACTTAATTTAAAAAATGATTAGCATTAAACAGTTATGTACAGGAAAGTTTGTGCTGCATTTGTAGTCAAAATACACACAAAACCAGAGTTGGTAGAGTTCTCTGAAAGCTCAGCTGGTTCCAGCAATAGGCAAACTCATTGTGTGTGGTACTTGGAGCATGTGAGGACCGATAGCGTAGAGAAAAGAAAAGCAATTGATAAGATAAAGCACGTGAGTAGCTCAGTTCTGGAACAGCTACTTAGCTTGTTGTCAGTTGAACACAACTCACTATATTACATGAAAAATGACAACAGAGAGATTGTACTTTATTATATCAAAAGGATGAAGTCACAGATAAATTAATGTTTTCAATAGAATGCTGGTAGTTTGACTGATAGGAAAAAAAAGATGGGTTACAGGAGAATGTGCAAAAAGTATAGGGCAAAGATGATTGGGCCTTCTAAGGAGGTGGCAGCAGTGGGATCCATATAGAAATAACAGGATTAGAGGTGATTGAGTTAAATGTGATGGAGAGATAGATCCAATACAACCCTGAAGTCTCTTGTTAAGGAAAGTAGGTAAAATAATAACAAGAGTAGTTCCCCAAAAGAAGGAAACAGGAAAGGTAGATTTTGGCAGGGAGATAGCAAAAGCATAATGTAGTTACAGAAAATATCCAAGGAATTATTTTTTTAGTGTGAAAGAGTAACAGATGCACATGTAATGATGGGAAATGGCTTAGTTTTTGTCTGAGTCCTACAGCTGGGAAATAGCACTATGAATCAGCACATTCATTTCTGTCCCTAGTTTCCATAGTTTATTTCAAAAGGCATACAGAATCTCTCTCTGCTCCTATCTCTTTCAGAAGTTATGCGTGACTAAGTTGATAATTGCTCTTTTGAGTACATATGAGCCTGTATGACTATGCATCTTAATGACTGAGAAATAAAGAGTACTTGCCATAGACTTTTGGTTTTTGTCATACAAAGCTTGTAATTTCCTTTTTATTTTATTGATATTAAACAGATATTTAGGGCAGTAAATTATGAGTTGTCCAGTGGTTGTCATATATAACAATGGGGAAAGAAGTACTCTTTGAAATGAGAGATTCATAACTAAATCTGAAACTCTTCAAAAGTCTGTTTTGCACTTTATTTAAAGAAGATTAAAATGGCTCAGTGACTTCTCTCTTATAGTGCCTGCAAACCCTTTATATGGTCAGAAACTATTACCTGGATTCCATTACAAGGAATTCATGTCTTTCAACAATGGCTTCCACACATGTTCAGACCATCTTACTGTCCCATCTACATGGTAGCATTTTCTTGATTTCTTAGCTTTCTGGTCTATGTCGCATTGTTGCTGTTTAAGTATCCCTGGACAACTGTGTTTCCAACTTGCATACTCTCTAAAATTCAGTCCAATTGACTTTGATAAATAGTGATCATACATTTCATGTGCAGTAGAGTTTTATTTCTGACAAGTATTTAAAATTAAATAGTTGCTTCAATAGTAATATACAGTCATGCTGACAAAGCAGTTCATCCTGAGAAAATAAAACACAGTTCTCTCCACTGATGTATGGACTTAATATACACTAATTTCATAAGGAAAGGAAAAACAGGGAAGTGAATACCTGTCAGGAAGGCTATTTCTAGACTAACTTTGATATTGAAAATTCGGTATCATTATACATAGGGCAGCTTTTCATGCCCAGAGAGCCAGCTGTCTTGGGTTTTCTGATACATAAAGACTCTTTCTGGATTTTTAACAGTGATACCTTTTCACTCAGAAAAATTTTTAATTATAGAATACAAAAGAGAACAACAAACCTGAGGCATTTTGTTCTACAAGATAATCAGAAAAATTATTCTAGTTCTTTGAGCAAGAAAATCTTCACAAATCAGATGTGTGTCTAAGTAATCTCTTAGCTGGTGGAATACTTACTGAAACCTGTATGGACTTAAATGTATTTAATATTTTTGTTCCACCTACCATCAAATCAAATATCATATGAACTCATTTATCTTCTACCACAAGCAATTAACTCACAGTTGATAGTATAATCAAAAGAGATGTAATATCTGTTAAATGTTTACAGCTTGAAAATTTAAGACCCATTCCTTTTCTACCAGTGTCAGGTCATGAATAGAAATATTGTTCAAAACAAAAAATACAAGAGAAAAACTGCTCATTTTATAATAGTTTAGAAGAGTTTTTAAATATATACTCAGCAAAAAATATTTCACTTTAAATACCATTTTACTATGTAAATAAGAGAACCCATTTTTCCTGAAACCTCTCATACATAAGCAGTAAGCTATGCCTACATTTTCTTCTTTCTTCACTGCATGTTCCTCACTGTCTTCAGACTAGCACTCCTGTTTCTGTGTCTAGTTTTCAGTAGTGATAGAGAGAGATAGACAAGAGACAAAGCCCTTGTATTGGAGCTGTGTGATTGCAGTGACTTGTTAGTTCTTCAGGAGCCTGCTACTCTGTGGTCCAAGAGCTCTTCATCAGTGGAGGATATTGTCATATGTCTCCAAACAGATGATTCTGTTTCCCTGTTAACACTTTAATCTTATAAGTGTAAGAAATCCTGGCCTCTTCTGCTCCTGACCCTTTTAACACCTCCCCCCCCCACACACACTTCTGAAATCCCAATTTCTGCTTCAGTTGACCAGTTCTGCTCATGCCCCACTCTTTATAGATCAGGGTGCATCCTGACCTAGTACCTGGAATGGGCCCACAAATTAAGCTCAATCACTGGGATTCTGGTATAGATTATGGATATATTATCTTTTGATGAGTATATCCTCTTCCAGGAAATAAGGAACTGCACAGAATGTCAAACAACCATAGTCATTTAGTTCATCCACGGCAGGAGTGCTTCTATCTAGCATCAGCATGTTTCATGGTTAAGAGACTGTGACCTTGATTGCTGAGGGGAAAGTGACCACTGCAAAGGAAATGGATGGGATAACTATGACTACAGTACAGGGGGGAAAGAGTCAGTTTAGGGTCTCAACCGTCCAACTCAAAGCACAGCTGGAGCTTCAGAAGTCTGTGGTACCAAGAATCTATTAATTATTTGACTCCAGAGAAGAGAATTTTGAAGACCCTGTGCCCAAACTCAGTTGTATTTCCAGTATCTTTATGATTTTAGTTTTAAGGGGAATTTTTTTTTTTATACCTTCTATGTTCAGATATCATTTCTCAATACTTTCTCAATACTTTTAGGTCTTTTTATTTAGTTTTGTATTATTTGTGTAACATCCTAACTGCAATTTCCCCTCCCTCCTCTGCTCCCAGTTCCCCCACCTCCCTTCTCCCTCCACCTACTCCATCTCCTTTTTACTTCAGAAAAGGGCCTCCTATAGACATTAACCAGACATGACCTATCAAGTTCAAGTAAGAGTAGGCACCTCCCTCTTGTCAAGGCCAGAGAAGATGTTCAGTAGGACAAAAGGATCAATCCCAAAGGCATGCCACAGAATCAGAGAAAGCCTCCCCTCCTACTGTTAGGAGGCCCAAAGAAGACCGAGCTATACAATTATAACACATGCACAGACGGGCCTAGATAAGTCCCATGCAGGCTCCCTGGTTGGTGGTTCGGTCGCTGAGCCCCTGTGTACCCAAGTTAGCTGATTCTCTGGGTTTTCTTGTGGCATTCTTGACCCTTCTGACTCTTCTACAGGATTCCCCAAGCCTTACCTAATGTTTGGCTGTGAGTCTCTGCATCTGTTTCCATCTGTTTTTTGATGAAGTCTCTCTGATGACAATTTGGCTAGGCACTAATCTATGGATATAGCAAGATATCGTTAGGAATCATTTCCTTGATTTTTTTTTCTATTTGTATTTGGTTCTATGATAAGTCTCTGGGCTATCCAGTCTCTGATTCTTGGCCCTCCAGGTAAATTTTAATCAAATTTTGGGGACATTACATGAAATGAGACAAAGTAATTGCTCTAGGAGTTAATGGTGTTTATGGTTGTACAATCATATGACAGTGTGTTCTCAGCTTTAAGTTTGAAATGAAAGTATAAACCATATGTTGTATGCAATGAAAGATATTTATGGGTGTTTATAGCCTTTAAATTAGTAAAGTAACTAAACAGAAAGTTTGTGAACTATGGTGCTAACACAGGACACTAGATATGAAGGAAAGAGCCCCTGAGATATATGAGGAAGAAGTTCAACAGGTGCCATGATACCGATGATTCATAGTAGCAACAGCTTTCCCTGACAGTCAACTCCCTAGGAAGAGGGCAGATGCTCGGAGAGCACTGTTGATGTTCTCTTCACCAACAGACTTCTCCCAGATATGTAACCAAAGAATCCTTGTTTTCTCAATTCATGCCTCATGTGTTAGATTCCAGCACTGTTGACAAAAGTAAACTGAGATTACCTTCAGGAAGTATAAGAGAATACATACAAGATATATCTTACTAGTCTACATCATTTTAAATTTTAGATAAAATATTTACATGCACACACAAATGTCATCTATATTTATAGGGTACCTTATGAGATGTTCCTGTATTTACTCATTGTATATTGTTAAAGATCAAGATCAGCAGATTGAATTATTTTGTTCAAATGTCTACCTCACTAATATATGCACTGTATTATAATCATCTAGAATCACCCTACTGTACAATAGTATGCTGCGACTTCTTTTTCACATCTACCTATTACTTAGTACCTGTCAACCAATATTTTCTCATCCTTCTCTCCTGCTTACTCTCCTCAAGCTCTGGTAACCATTATTCTATTCTCAATTTTTATAATCAATTTTGCATTGGTATCAAAGCCTGGAAAGAACAGGTAGAAATGCATTCTGAAGACATAAGAGGAAGAAAAAGGATTTGGCTATACTTATTAATGTGGATATAGTCATCCTGGATGTAAAGTTTAATGTGCTCTCTCGTTTATCTAAAAGTGGGCTTAAATGTCTGCTACGTTAGTTATTTGGAGTCTGGACATAGCATAGTTACAATGAATAAAATATAGATGATGGAAGTTTCTGAGGACATGTTAAAAGAAGTCTAAGACTGGTTCTGGGATTGATTGACCAGATCTATTACATTAGCTTGCTCAGCAATGCCCATTCATTTACTCTGGACCTATGAAACACATTCTTTACTAAGCATTCAGAACCTCTATAACAACAGGAGCACACACGTCCAGGTAAAGCTCTGTCTTGACTATTTTCTCTGTACTAAAAATGAGGAAGATTTCAATAAAGCTCCCTTGTGCCAGAAGGGTGGTCATTCATTAACGTTGAAGACACAGAGCTAATCAATTGAGGATATGCATTTTTGTCAGTTCTCATCTGGCAACTACAATAACTTCATCTGACATGACTCCATCCCTGCTGTCCCTCAGTCACGTAGGACCTGCTAAGTGTATTACATTGTTTTGTTCCAAAAGGAGACTCTAGAGTCTGTACACATCTCTGCATCTTTTAGAAACTATCATCAAGCTCTATTAATGAAGGGAAGCATATTTTGTGTTTAGTGGTATTATAGAAAAGATATAGGTGACCTCTGGTTGTTTACTCAAGGATGAAGGGTAATTACCTAGTTTGTAGATATTGAAGAAGTGGAAATATGGATTCCTTCACTTCCCCATCAGGTGTTGGGAAATGAGATAATAGAGTCAAAAGGTAGACAGGAAAAGTAAGATTAAGCCTCATGAGTATAGGGATGGACTTCAGGGCCAATTGAGGAATTATATGTCAGCTTATTGTGGAACTTCCTGATAAATCCACATTGAATGAATTCTCAAAAAGGTTTTGAGCTAGCTTGTAGGCATAAATTTTTTTGTAACCTACTTTTAATAAGGGTTCAACCTCTCCTCTAGCCACCACCCAGCAGAGGAAGTGGAAGAGAAAAGTTATTAGGATGTGGGGGAAGTGGACCTGTTTAGCAATGGTTCTTTAGGGCAAGCTTGATCTTAGGCAGCAGTTTAGTCCTGCAGCAAACACCAAATATGACTTAGCAGCTACAGCCTAGTCCTCTAGGCAGGCAGACTCCATGCACGAACCAACAGCTATAGTTCAGTCTTTTCAGCAAGCAGACACCAGGCGGCTATAGTTCAATCCTGAAGAAATTGCCAGGCTTGCCAACCTAAGGCAAGGCCACGAAGATGGCAAGCTGCCAGAGGATCCTCATGAGCAGTTCTTGGGTGAGTTTTTCTCAGTGGCAGCATTACCAAAAGTTGAGCAAACCAATGTGGAGCAAACCAAACCAATGTTCAGTGCTCATCTCCCACTATCCATGGGTCATATTTCACCCCTTCATCAAGCGTCCTTTCATGTCTTTGCTATGTCAAAACATCCTTTTACCAGTGTCTGATCTAGGAAAAGTCTTCATGTGTTTGCTTTAGCAAGACATCCTTTAACCTGTGTGGCCCAGCAAAACATTTTTGGACATAACTTCCCAAAGAACTAGAAGTTTCCACTTTACTAGCTCTTGGGCTATAATCCTGTCTTCTTTATGGTAAACTTCATAATTCCCTTGATCAGAATTTTTATCAGATTGTAGGGCTAAATGGTGTCCCACATCCACTCCGCTCCAGGGCTAGGGCCACTTGGGAAGGTGGGATGCAGGAAGTTTGACTTTGCTCACCCCACGCAGCCCCTGCTATGGTCCTGGGGACAGTCAGAGCTGGCTGAGGGTTCCCTGGCCTGTGACAATACCAGGGCTGTCTGGTTCTCAGATTCTTAGGCAGCCATGTGCTGTTGGATGCCTCAGAAGAGCTGAGAATGGAGTGAGGGCTTATGGGCTGGGTCTAGCCCAGGGCCAAAGGAGGAAGGAGTGAGGAGTGTTCTGGCTGGATCCTGCTGGGGACCAAGTCCTTGGCTTGTCAGGGCAGCTTGGCTTGGTGGAAGTTGTGGATGGGAACACTGAGAGGCCTTCTACAGGAGACTAGGAGGCTGGCTCTTTAGACAAAGGCTTGTTCTATTGTTCTCCATGGTGGATCCCAATAAAAAGAGGCAGTCCATGTTTTTAAGGCATTTATTGTCATGGCGGAGAGTGGCGATGAGTAAAACTGTACCCCACTTTCTCATGGCAGGCCTGAGGTTAAACACCTTTTGCTGGGAAGAGTGTCTGGGAAGGGGGGTTTATTGGCTAAGTCCTTTAGATCCCTCATTAAAACAGAAATCTGTCTTGAGGCTACATACCACAGATCATGTCTACTATCTGTGGGGTTTGGGGTGTTGCCCTTACATGACTGATGGCCACAGACCTAAGGAGAGCTGTGGCCTTGTGTCAGGAGCCTGGTGTCCAGGAGCGTGGCAAAACATCTACAGTCCCTTGCAGGGTTATCCTCTGTTGGGTCACCGGGATTTCCAAACTAGCTCAACCAGAACCCAGGCTGCCTTTCACAGTCCTACATTAGATAACTCACTTATATTCAACACAAAACACTCAGAAATGTTGGGAAGCAAATGAAAACATGCACATCAAGCACTGCACACTTTCAGTGCTTTCTTCAGCACAGAAGAGCTCAAGCTAAATATTGACTGAGACTATACACATTTATATAACTCCCATTAAATAAAGTATACATAGGATGTTCTTAAATCTCCCACACAATAATTCAGCAACCTCAGAATGCTTTAGAGACTAAAGACTGTACAAAAAACATCCAAAGCCATCCCTGAAGGCTAGAAACAAAGAGTGGCCTTGCACATGTTCTCAGAACACTATGTCTTCAGAAGTAAATGAGCCATAAGAAGTATGAATATGTGTGACTCAGTGGATGAACACTCAAGCAAAGGGCATCCACACTGAAGGGAGAATGAGACAAACAATTTCAACACCAAGATGAAACAGAAAGAGATAAGAGAACTAAATTCTGAAAATAAAATCCAACAAACAAATTGTAGGGAGCAGGGTTGCTGTAAGTCCTCCTTGCATTGAGTAGCTCGCCTCAGGGTTGGTTTGTTTTTTGCTTTCCTTTTAAATGTGTAAAATCTGAATCCATAATTGTGCTTTAGGTCTGACACAGTGCATTTCTGTCTTCCTGATGCTGTTAATATCTGGTGTTCAGAGTCAAGTGAATCTAGATAATGATGTTATCAAAGAAGCAAACACTCCTTATACGAGTAAACTTCAAACACAAATGCATGACCCAGAAATGTTCTCTTGAAAGCAAACCACCCAATGAATTTGCACTCTCACTTATATTTTCCTTTCAGAAAAAAAGGGAAGAAAACAACAATAGTTCATTCTAACTCAATCTTTATGATGCACCAAATAGCTTTAGGATGCTGACTTAGTAGCTTTACATTTGTTAGTCATTTAATCTTTCTTCACAAAATCCTTGGAGTAATTAGGGAACAGATCTAAAAAGAAAAAAAAAACCTTCCAAAGAAAAATAATAAATAAAATAAAATAATGTAAGTAAACACTAAATACTTTTCATTGATATTGGATTATAATTCATTACAAGTATTGGGCAAAGTCATCTTATTACTTGAAATTAGCTGCATTAACTTTTCTTAGGAAGATATGAACAATTGATTATTCACCCTAGAAAGAGCATTGATGCCAAAGCAAACCACAATTCTATCCAAGTCTAGGTTAGTGAACCATTGAGTTGACTGGAGTTACTACAGGAACATAGATAAGGAATTATTTATAGAAGCATAGATGTTTTAAGAGCAGCTACATCACTCCCAACCCTAATCCAGAATGATTGACAATTCACAAAAGCTGCATCCCTGAACCTTCCTGCACAATCTGCAGGCAGTATACCAGCCAGAGCATCTCCTATTCCTACCAATTATTGCTGCTTATACAACCTCAGACAAGGGCCTTATGAATCTCTTCAGTTTCAAGAGGATACAGTGACCAATGAATTTTATTTATACCTTGAGCCTCATGAATTTTGCTCACATTTTGAGTCTAAAGGAAACTTTCCCTTTTAGGGAGAGAAGATTTCAATTCAATGGGAATAACTTACACAATAAAATTCATATGCAAAACATACAGACATGCTAGTAGAACAGAGATTCATATAATTCACCATAAACCAATATCAAGAGATTGTTTTGAGGAGGGAGGTATTGAGACAGTGTTTCTCTAAGTAGCCCAGGCTATCCTGGAACTTGCTCTGTAGACCAAGCTGGCCTCAAAGTCAAGCATGCCTCTGTATCCTGAGTGCTGGGATTAAAGGCACGTAGCACCATACCAACTAAGATCATTCTTAAAGAACAATTCTAGTATTTTATAACTTATAAAGTTTTAGACATAGCAGATGAGAGAGATGAGGATTTTAAGCATTATGACCAAGACTATGAAATTCCAATCATGATTTACATTAGAGTATATTTATTGTCGTTTGCTATTAACTCTAGTAGTCACAAATAAATCTTTGTCAAACTGATAGACAATCAGAACAGAAAGTGGAACTTAAAGGTAAGTGGAAATAAAGAAAAGGGTCCATGGTTGCAAGTCAGTTATATCAGGTTCTCACCCAGCATGTGCAAGGGCATGGGTTCTAGCCTCAACACTGGGAAGAGAAAAAAAGGAAACAAAAAAAGTGTCAAATGTCAATGGGTCATTTAGTGCCATGACATAATTTCTGACATAATAAACTTCAATTGCAGGAGGTAGCAAAAATCTCCCAAACACTTTGAGATTTCTCTTTGGCAGTGGAGTTGTTGGTCTGCTTCACTAAGTCTCACTTCAAATGTCTGCTTTCCTCTGAATTATACATTCCTACTTCTGGCTTGCTGTGTGAGGCTGTTATGGTACTTCCATATTTTCTGGTTAACACAAACAAGAGTAATTCTTCCTGCTGTGTTTTTCTTCTTACAACTTAGTTTCCAGGAGGCAACACTCATTACATTTTCCTTACATGTTTTTCTTAGAAGTATTCTCTCCTTTAAAAAAACTTTTTTGGAGGAAAATTCTTTTAAAGTACAATATTTAAATTCATTTTTTTTTTGTTGGAATTCACTAGCGAATCCTTATCCTTACAGCTAGTAATACAACATTACTGGTTAGCTCCTGCCAACCTCTTTCCTCTAAAGCTGCAGCTCATACTGTATATGATAGGAGATGCTGGAGGAGAAAGGTGGAAAACTGTACAGCATCATCTGACACCTGCCGATCCGCCTTTGGCTTTCTGGAGACAAAGCTTAGTCAGTGGTCAATGTACTCCTGCAAGTAGGGAATTTAAGAATTAAAAGGAGAAATATATGAGATACTATTATGTAAAATCTCCAAGATTCTTGTAACACATTTCCAGGGGCTACCCATCTATAGCTAAAGAAAAAACAAACTAGCACTGACTGGCCTTTGAGCCAGTGATAAAGTCCCCAAGCTATTTGGAGATAAGGAATGCTGTAGATGGATGTGTAGCAAGGGTAGAAGTGACCCACAAAGCTAAAGGCTAAATGATAGCAGTAAACAGAGTTCGCTGTTAACATTTTGTTCAGAGTTAACAAAGCTCACAGGTAACCGATATCAATAAAGACTTTAGTTACCACTCCTTCTTGTCTCAGACATATGAGTTCTAGGCTTCACAACCACTTTTAGCTGACTACAAGGTTAATCTAACTAATACTGAGGTTGACTATATCCTCCTAGGTTGGTTCAAAGTGCTCAGTGTAGTACTCTCTGCCAACGACATCACCCGGGAGTAGGTTAACTCATCTGTCTTTATTTAAAACCATAAGAAATGAAGTTCTAGATGTTCAGTTAGTTTTCTTGTCCGGGTCTTCCAAGGTGTGTATTTTAACTCTTACTCCACTGAAAGCAAAATTACTCTTCTCTTTCTCCTAGTCCTATTCCCTTACCTATATATCTGCCAAGACCCTCAGCCTGCCTAGCCTGTTTACTCTCTGGAATTCCAACAAAACCATCCTCAAGTTCTGTTCAGTGTTTTAAAATTATTTTATCAGTCCTACAAAGTTGCAAGTGACCCTCTGTCATCTAGTGACAGATCACCCTCACAGTCACACTGTGCATTCTCTCTCCCCAGTGAGTCCTGTATCCGATCACTTCAGTTACTCTCACTGAGACTCCCACAACCACCTCCTTATTTAGAATCCTGTCTTTTCTAGAGATCCTCCTCCTTCACAAATCTTCGGTCTTTCAACCGGACTGTCTAAAATTGTACTCACATCCTCACAAGGCAGGCAAATTAGTGCCGGCCTGATCTTTCTGCAGCAGGTATCTCAAAAGGACTGGCTTACATAAGGCAGTGAGAGCAGGGACAGAAAAGCTTTCTCCACTTTCTTTGTTTACTGCTCTCTTAAGTAAGGTTTTATAAGGCAGGAAGGTCATACATTGAACCCCACCCACCTCTACCTCTTAGCAACTTAATTCTTTCCTAAATCACTAGTCTCTAGGACACAAATTATTTCTCTGAGTGAGTCAAAAGGGAAGAAGGGACTTGCCATTTCATCAGAATACAAACACGGGCTTTTATCTGAGGATGGCATCTCCCTCCAGCCAACAGCACTCAATTTTGTGCATGCTGAAATAGAAACAGGAACAAGAAAAGAGTACAAACTGTCTCCAGGCTTTTAGAATTCTAAGGTAGAAAACCAAAACGAAAAGCAATCAACCAACCAAACAAAGAAAACCAAAACAAAACCTTTATGCAATCCTCATGAATCAGGAACAGAACTACATTCCCTCTTATAGTAGAGCAAAATGGGGTTTAAAAAAAAAAAAAGAAAGATGGATGACCTCCTTCGGTTAAGCCTTCACCATCTTTCCCTTGCCAGTCATCTACCATGCTAACTTCTACAGAAAAATAAGAGACACACATGGTTATGTGTATCTTAAGAGAAAATGACAGCAAACCAAGATACAGCAGATTATAAACAGAATGAACTTTAGTGCTTGAAGTATTTTTATATGGAACTACTGTAAGGAAGGCATCCATCCCAAAGGATGGGAAATAAACGTTTAAATTATGTTAATGTAATTTATCACACTATGAGGTTCAAAATAATTATGTAATTAAAATAAATTATAGCACACACACATATACAAAAACAAACAAACCCCAAAATAAGGACAAGCAAACTAAGGATCAATAAGAGGAAAAAATGTCAAACCAAACAAAATGTTCACATACACCACAAAACAAAACAAAAACAAAACAAAATAAAATAACCAAAACAACAAATCCATGGGGTTCATTTTGTGTTGGTCAGCTACTCCTGGCCTTCCTTGAGGGTTTGATACACCCAGTCACACTATGAAAACGAAATATTTTTGTGTGAATGGAGAGTTGAACCCCATGGTAAAAGGAGGCCAACCTGCAAATGCTATCCAGCTTCTGTATTAGGCAAAACTGGCTGACCGAGAGCCACAGGGATCTACCTGAGTCCATTCACAGTTCTGAACCCTGGAACGATACACCACAGGCCCTTTTATGTGGCACTGAGATTAAACTTGGGTTCTTGCTAGTCATGGAGCACTTTCGGATTGCCTAAGGACTATCACTTCTGAGTTTAAAGTCTATAAATAGCTGAATGGCAGTGTGAGACTCTGAAAATAGATCCTCTGACAAATAACAGCTCTGAACTCTATACAAGACATAAAAATTTACCCTAGTCTCTGGAGAGGAATCAAAAGCATGGGAATTTTAAAGGAGTAATGAATTTGAAGCAAGTATTCTGCAGAATGAATTCACTATTCTGTTGTGTCTTTGTCCTGGAAATAGAGCGCTAGTTCAGTACATGTAGGGGGAGGTGCTGATACTAAAATCTGGTTCCCTAATTGTTTCTTGATTATGTCTATAAAGACGGTAGAAGCCAATCACTGGGCAAAGCAAAAAAAAAAAAAAAAAAAAAAAAGTGGGACTTCTGGGTCCCAGGAGGAAGAGTAGGGAAAGAGAGAGAGAGGCTTTTTGGCCAGGCTTTGGAGAGATGAGCACGAACCATGTAAGGCCTGGGGATAGCTAGAATGGATGGTGGCCTCCACCACTGGCGGAATTCTAACATAGGATAGCTGATGAATTTAGGGCTATCGATTCTGCCTCCAGCAGTTGTGTTATATGGTTAGTTTTAAAATATTAAGTCTGTCTGGTGTTTTCCATCTGCGGCAACTCTGGTGGGCAAGAGAACGGGCACAGCCTGGGTAGTTGTTAGAGCTAGCTGCTGGGTGGCTGGTCTGTGTAGAGTGATCACAGCTCCTGGCATTCATGGGAAAAATCTTCAGCTGGCAATTGGCGCTGAGTGAGGCAGGTGGCTGCTGATTACAGAGGAGAGCCAAGAACTCTGGCAGAGCTCACAAGACAAAGCCAGTGTATTTCTAAAATCACACGTAACAAGTATACCTCTGCTCCAGAAGTGAATTAGTTGATCTGCCAAACATGAGCTCAAGAGTTGGTTACCTCCACATTAGCACTGACCATATACAGCCATTCCCCAGGGATCTGTTTTTCTAAAGTATGTGTAGATGATGCTCCACTTTCTTCTCGAATGCCTCACAAGGTACAACTGACTTTGTAACTGCAGGTTCAAAGCTTACATTATCGTCAATAAATGTGACGTTTCATCTCTGCCTGCTTTATTTCCCTGTCTTATCTTGCTTACTTAAAACTCCACAGTAATACAGACTTGTGCTTTAGGCCGAGTCCTTAACTCCAATATTCATTAATGATGTGATTCGGCACGAAGTCAGATAGACTTGTTTCTTAGCCGAGATTACCACACTTACTGCTCAGCCCCATTGTACTGGGTCGGTTTCACAAGCACTTTTGTCCTGTTTTTATTATTATGATTCTGAAAGGAGGAATAATACACTCATTACAATTATAGTTCTCTTGTCTTTATAAGGTACATCAAATTTAGTTTATTATTGAAACGTACTATAAGTTATTAATAAGCATCAATCCTTTTTAATATTTGTCTTCCTTAAGGATGCCTGTCGAATGCGCACTTTCAGGAACATTTCTGGGTGAGATTCTTAAAGTGTATTAGTAATCTTCAAAACCTTTCTCCATGAGACCCATATGCTTTTTATCTTTTCTTTTACAAATCATGCAAGTCTTAATACATTTAAGTGTGATATGAGATTTTTCACATTTTAAATATAACCGTTTCAAACATAAATAATATTCTTTCAAATGTATCTACTAGAATCTAAGACTCACTGTGACGGTTTGACTCCCATGGACTCCTGCGTGTGAATGCTTGGCTCATAGGGAGAGGTACTAATAAAAGGTATGGCTTTGTTGGAGGAGGTGTGTCACTGTGGGGTGGCAAGCAGTCTTCTGCTGCCTTTAGATTGAGATGTAAGACTCTCAGCTAGCTCCTTCTCCAGCAATATGTCTGCCTGAAAGCTGCCATGCTTCCCGCCATGATGATAATGGACTACTTCCTCTCAGACAGTAAGCCAACCTCGATGAAATGTTTTTCTTTATAAGAGTTGCCATGCTTATGATGTCTCTCTAGAGCAATAGAAACCCTAACTAAGACACTCACCATTGTCCCTTCAGGAGACAGATAGAAAGGAGTAATTATGTTTCCGAGATTGGAACATTAATTTGTCTCTTTCTATGCTGTATTAGAGACTTTTATTTTCAGACCAATGGTTGAAAGTTAAGCTTTTCTTTAACTGGATGTACAAAGACATGCTATTCTCTCATAGGGCCAGTGTGGAGGGGCAGGTAAGGAATTGGATCTTCCAAGGCAGTTCTTATTTTCCAGGGCAGTTTGAAGAAACAGACTTGAGATAGGGAACCAGGAAAGTAGACCTAAAATGATAGGACTCAGTGGCAGGAGCATGTGGTGCTTGAAACTGAAACTGAAGTAGTAGTTACTGAAGCGTTGGGGAATCGAAATGACAAAGTCTAGACTGTGACAATACAAATGACAAGTAAAAGTAGATTTGGCCAAGAGATCAATGAACTGAATATTTTTTATGGACTTCAACAGGCAGCTTCACTATATGTAAAGTACTGTATAAACAACACTAGATACAGGTGAGGGATATACTGTAGAACACTGATGCTTAGCCCATGGACAGGCAGTTGGACTAACGCAAAGATCCACACAAAGATGCCCTCTTGAACAGCTTTATTGTACCATTTCTATAGAGTAATCTTTTAGTGTGATTCTTTTTCACAAACACAATTTCACATTTGAAAGAAATGCAAATCTGATTTGAGGTGCGAATCATGTGTTCTATTAAACAATTCTTGCAGGCCATCTTACATTTATCACGGTCTTTGTGGCTGCTTTAACCTTTTTGTGAAGCTAGTCTTCAAATTGGCACTAAATTGATACTAAATTTGGAGAGCCTGATTGCAACTTGTTAGAAATTAAAATTTTCACATTTTGTATATGAAATAAATGTTTATCCCATATCAGATTCATATCAAAATGAATTATAAATTTCATCTACTTTAAATAAAATTGACATATTTTAAAAGTAAATTTATATTTCATATTTAGGCACTTTACTCTTTCAGTTTAAAATTTAAGTTTATCTCAATTTAAACTAATTTAAATTCATTTTACAATTTAGATTTTGGTCAGAATGTAGTTATAATTGACTAGTTTCCATTTAAGGTCCTAAAACTACATAACCTAAAAGGATAAGACAAAAGGAGAAATCTGGAGTAGTAAACTGGGCTCTTCTAACATCCATAGACAGAATAGAAGAAAATAAAGTAAGACTAATTCAGAAAATAAGGCTTGGGAGTGGGCAAGGGGTAAATATTTATGGAAGGATATTATAAGCAATAGGAAGACCTTTTTTTTTTTTTTTTTTTTCCCAGAAGGTGTGGATTAAGGGAAAGTAAGGGTAGCTTAGAAGGACAAAACTGTGAAGGAGTCTTATCCTGAGGTAAACTGGTAGAAAAAGTCTGGAGTGGCTTCTCTGGCTGCTGTGCGCCAGGTATCTGCAATAATATCCATATGAACATGAGGAATAATGCAAGGCTGCACAGGAGGCTAGACTCTTTGTCAAAAGACTGGATACTTTGGAACAATGCTTTCATTCAACAGTGTTTATACAGTATCTCATGACCTAGTCATGGCACAGAGTAATAACATCTTGGGGTCTTTGGTGTCTTGAGTTCCTGTTGATCAAGATATTTTGCCTGGTGAACACTTGCTTTCAGAATACCTGATTCTTGTCATCTGAAATTTTCCATAAAACATTCATGTACCGTTAGTCTCTTATTTCAATCTGATAATCATTAATAAATCAATATATAATCATTTCTAAGTAAATTAAGAAAAATTACTATAATTTTGACATCTAGAAATATCGATTGCATGTTTCTTATCAGATGCCTTAGCAAATGATGACTATTTTAGTATCATTATTCCTATAAACTTTATTGTATTCCAAATAATTTCATTTGATACTTTTATATGACATTTAACTCCACAAAATGCATAAAAGTATTCTGTAGGTACATATGTGAGAATTATTCCATGGCTAAAAAAGAAAAATATCTCTTATTGGGGCTTTTTTGGTTAAGTATGTTAAGCTTTGTACATTTGTGCTTGGTATGCAAATAATCACTTTTCTTGACAAGAGTACACCCTACAAGAAAGTTCGAGCATGTCACACACACACACACACACACACACACGCACACGCACACACACCTCTTATTAAATCAGCTTATATTGAAATAGTAAGAGCAATTGTTTCACACCAGAGAAGCTCAGAGTGCAAATGTTATTAGCTCCTTGAGGCATGATGCATTAGCAGCCACTTTAGCCCCACAATGGCTGTCTCACACAACCTAGAAGTTATTCACTCTATGAGGCTTGGTACCTCAGCAGTACTAATCTGGGGCCTAAAATCTGGAAGGTTCCTGGAGAACTACTTGTTCTTAGTCAATGGTGGAAGCCTGAAAACACTGGTTCTGATACCAGTGCAGGCCTAAACACAACTCTTGCTTATTACTTTGGAGTTACTTGTCCTTTCATAAAATAACAGTGACTACTAAGTGAACTAATACACCCCAAGGTTTTAAGAAATGTGTCTAAGCACTCATCACTACTAATTATATATATATATATATTTAAAAAGAACAGTCTATCTCTCATATACTTAACTTTGTGTGGCTTGATTTTTTTCTTTTATTTTAAGAACTAAAACAAAATCAGATTGTTTCTAAAATTCTAAAAAAAAAATTAAGTATGACTAAGGTTGACAGATTTATAAAACGGAAAAGAAAGTGATTTTTTTTCTGTTCAGGCCAGTTTTCTTATTTATTTATTTATTATTGGTTTTTTTTTTTTTCTATTTTAAAAAAAATTTTTTTCAAAGAATTTTGTGCAAGTGATGTACTGCCAGAGTTGACTTTATTATTAAGGAACATTTTATTTACTGATATTCTAAGGCCATTTATGTAACCTGTAATTGCCAGTATTTTTCTTGCTACAGTTTTGTGACTCAAGAAGGATGTGAAGAAGAGCCTTGATATAAATGGCTTGTTTTGCAACATGATTACTGTAGAGCTTGTAATATTCTTAGGAGTCTACCAACAGGACAGAAGGACAAAGCTAAGGGCAAGAGAGCAAACCACATCTGAAACATAAAATTTTCTTCCGAGTAGTTGCTATCTTGTTTATAAACAATATCCCTTATCTCACTTCATCTCCCACCTCATAAACATAAGTTGTTCCGATTTTTGATAGATTCCAATCTGTAACTTGTGCTCATTTGCTCTTTCTTCAGAATAATGCCAGAGCAGTCTGACCCCAAAGACACATCAGCACTCCAAGACCCATTTCCTGTTCTTGTTGCCTCATACTGCAGTGAGTCAATACATCTTTTTGTTTTTGTTTTTTTTCAAGTGGGCTATTTTTGATCGGTATTCACTGGATTTGAAATCGTCTTTAAGTTGAAATGTAAATTTTAAAAGCTTATGAAACAGGGCTGTCTATGGTAGGTCCACACAGTTCTTTGTAGAGCCAGGCTATATTCTGTAAATTGGCCATAACTTCTCTTTAATTAGCTGTGAAGCTGGGATGTCAGGAAGGACAGTATTTCAAATCTGTGCTAAACTGGGTTTGATAAACTGGTAGTTTACCCTTGAAAGTACTCTTGTTCCATGCCTTGGCTACACAGATCGATACTGAACTTGAACTGCTCTGCTCACCAGCCTACAAGAAACCTATGAGATTGAAGAAATAAAAACTGTTTCCTAGATTTACATTTTAAATCACAGCTAAAATAGTAATTTATATAAAATGCTGATACTATACAATATTTCATATCCAATTATTTTCAAACAGATTATAGAAGAGCATGATGTTATTTCAGACTACATAGATGCATATTTTATGAAGGCATCTAATTTTAGAAAGTATAGTCTACTTCTTAAAGAGGATGCTCCTCATATCTCAGTGGCGTTACAGGCAAGGGAAGCTGCTACACTAGAGAAGCCTACAGTGACTGTCAGCATTCATGGAATAGCTGTTTGTTAGTAGCTGTGAATGATCCTTTAACTTTTAGCTTTACGTTTCTAGTTTGGTTTTGCTTACATATTTTATTTATTATTTGTAATTTTTATCGTTTGAGAATTTTATACATGTGTTCAATGAAAAATGATCAAATATATCCCCAAGCTCCCCTTGTAATTCCCCCAACACACCCGCTCCCAACTTCACCTCTTCTTTGATTTTAGGGCTGGCATCTACTGGAGCATGAGAAAATTCCTAGGGCCACACCCTCAAAGAAGAATAATTGTCCTTCTCCCAGCAGCTATCAACTGCCATTGTTCCTTAGTGAGAAATGGGACACAGAGAGTATCTCTCCATATAGGTTGGTGATTTAACTGGCTTAGAGTTGTACAGGTCTTTTGCAGATAAACACATCTGTGAATTTCTGAGTGAAATACCCATTATGTCCAGAAGACAGTATTTCACATCATTCACTCTTCCCCATTTTTCAGTTTTAATATTGTTTTAAATTATTTTATTGTTTAAAAATTGTGTATGTAATGGTTTGATGAGAAGGCTCCTATAGTCTCATAGCTTTGCATGCTTGGTTCCTGCTTGGTAGACTTTTCAGGAAGAGTCAGGGGATGTGTTCCTGTTGGAGGAGGCGTGTCACCAGGCTCATTGTGTTAGCCTCTAAAACCTCTTGAGCTGTGCCTCCACAGTCCACTTTGACATTACAAAAGCCCACTTCAGAATCCCCCCTCTGTGTGTGTGTGTCCTTGTTTGCTGATCAGAATATAAGCTCTCAGCTACTGTTCCAATGCCCAGCCTTCCTGTGTACTGCTAAATGACATACAGTTGCCCTCTGAAACCGCAATTAAATGTTATCCTTATAGAGATGCCTTGGTCATGGTTTCTGTTCACAGTAGTAAAACTCAAACTAATACAAGTATAAAATTGGCTTTTCAAAAAGACAACATTTGCTTATAAAATTTTAAAAAAGAAAAATAGTTTGACCTTATTAGACTAAGAAACTCAAAATGGAGATCTAATGAGTGTGGACCACGTTTTTGAGCATTATATTTCTCCTTGCTAACATTTTTCTCATCATCGTCATCATCATCATGACCATCACCATGACCATCACCATCATCATCATCATCATCATCTCTATTCTGTCGTCTTTTTACAGTACAGTCGTTATCCCCCTCCAGGTCTGCCATCCAACTGTTCCTCATACCATTCCTCCTCCACCGTCTCCAAGACGATGTCCCCACGCCCCCTACCCCATCAAACCTCCCCATTCCTTAAGGCCTCAAGGCTCTCTAGGGTTAGGTGCATCTGCTCCCATTGAGGCCAGACCAGGCAGTCCTCTGCTGTATATGTCAGGAGACTCATATCAGCTGGTGTATGCTGCCTAGTTGGTGGCTCAGTGTCTGAGAGATTTCGGGGGTCCAGGTTAGTTGAGACTGCTCGTCTTGCTATGGGGTTGCCCTCCTCAGCTTCCAACTTTTCCCTATTTAACCACAGGGGTTCCCAGATTTTGTTAAATTGGTTGAGTGTAAATACCTACATCTGACTCTTTCAGCTGCCTCTTGGGCCTCTCGGAGGGCAGCCATGCTAGGCTCCTGTCTGTAAGCACACCATAGCATCAGTAATAGTGTCAGGCCTTGGATCCTCCGCTTGAGATGGATCCCAGTTTAGGCCGATCACTGAACCTCCTTTCCCTCAGTCTCTTCTCCATTTATGTCCCTGCAGTTCTTTTAGACAAGAACAATTCTGGGTCAGAGTTTTTGACTGTGGGATGGCAATCCCACCCCTCCACTTGATGCCCCATATTTCTACTGGAGATGGACTTTACAAGTTTCCTCTCCCCACTGTAGGGCATTTCATCGCAGGTCCCTCCCTTTGAGTCCTGAGCATCTCTCACCTCCCAGGTCTCTGGTACATTCTAGAGGGTCCCCCAACCTCCTACCTCCTGAGGTTGCCTGTTTCCATTCTCTCTGCTGGCCCACAGGGCTTCACTCCTGTTTCCCACAACCCTGGCCCCAATACCTAATTATGTTCCTCTCTTCTCCTCCCTGTCCCCTCTCCCATCCATGTCCCTTCCTCCCTTAGCCCCCTGTAATTGCTTTTTTTCTCTCTCCCACGTGGGATTGAGGCATCCTCACTTGGGCCCTTCAGCTTGTTAACCTTCCTGAGTTCAGCAGAACTCCTGGGATGCCTTCAGACTGTGGGGTCTTTTGACTGCTAACATTTTTTAAACAAAGATTTTATGAATTCTGCGGTAAATTTCATACAGTACATTATGATCGTATCCACCCTTAATTCCTCCCTAACTGCTCCTAAACCTGCCTCTAGCTCTTTACTCCCACATCTTACTGCCCTGTGCTTTTTGCCTCCTTGGTATTGTTTATCATGGGTTAGATGAGAATAGAGATGGTGTTTATATAGAAAATGAAGCTTACTACAAATAGAATCTCTAAAATATATGATTCTGCAAACCCTCAGACACTGTGAGATTTATAATTTAGTTATGAATAATGATAAGACAGTTACTCATGGGTTGCTACAGGTTTATTGATTTTGAATCACTTCTGTTTTCCACATGTTGAACACAGTTGCACAGTAGTCCTAAATTTTTCATCAAGAAAAATATCCCCTAGAAGTAGAAAGAACAAGCACCCATTATGTTAAAATAGTGATGCTCGAGTTAAGTCTAAGAGCCTTATCACTTTAAATCAGAGCTGAGTAAGCAATGCTTTTGAGCTTCAGAGATATATTGTAATGCTAGCTTCTAATTCAAAGAGTGGATGACTCCAAATGGCCACAACGTTATAAAGGCTGGGGGCTCAAGCAAGAATGATCAGGCCTACGTTCTCACTTTTTTCTCAGCACTCAGAGTAGAAAACTCATTTTTTACATATATTATTGATGACTATTTTAAGTTTTAGATAACAACACTGAAATTCAAGTGAATGCCACCTATGACTAGCATTTATTTTTCTGTATGAGAACTATTTGAAACACAAAACAAAAAGCAACATAGTGGGATTTTGTTATAGAATAAAAATAAAAGTGAAAAGTAATACAGAAAAAAAATAATAAAGGGTTAAATAGTTTAAATAAACACAAGTTAAAAACCACATGTGGCATTTGTATAAAATATTATATTTCAGTTTTTAGAGTGAAATATATGTTCTGTTTGGAGTTTTAATTCTTTAATATAAAAATTATTAACATTTACCTGGCTGCAAAGGACTTGGTTGTGATGAGCTTACAAATAGAATTACTAATCATGTTCCATGTGCCAGCAGTGGCTCTCAATCTGGGAACCAGAGCAGTATTCTGCAGGAATATATGCCAAATACACATTTGCTTCTGCCTGCAGCAAAGCCATGGTCTACAAAATCAGAAATATTTTCAGTATTCTGCAAAGTTCCTTAATTAAAGAATATCTGACTACTTCAAATCTCAGCTTAAATATCACCTACCTAGGGAGGCTCCCCTTGGCCACCCTCTGAGAATTAACAATCTACTCTTCCTTATTATACCAGTTACATTTTTTCACGGCTGGTACAAATGTGCTCAGTTATTTAGTTAATTTCAGTACTGCTGTATATTGTTTACTTCCCAGTGTACTAGGGCTTTCTGAGACTAGGAACGAAAGCTGTGCTATTTCTATACTTCTATTTTTGATATTGGCTGGTTAAAGAAATCAAATCATCCTACCAAACCATTAATAAATGTTTTCTTTCTTTCTTTCTTTCTTTCTTTCTTTCTTTCTTTCTTTCCTTCCTTCTTTCCTTCCTTCTTTCTTTCTGGCCATTATTAGGATCAAACTCTAGGTCTCTAGCATACTATGAAATCACCTCACTACTGAACTACACTCCAGGTAGTAGTTGGTTTGTTTTTACTCAAGCGTATTATCTTGATATTAGAGTTTATACCTTGTTTAACTCTCTCCTCGCTGAAGGAAATATAAGGTCTTTACAGGTTTTCAGCTGTTTTGAATATATCACCATGAACAAATATGTAAAGATGGCTGTGTAAAAATAGTACTTTTGCCTTTGTTGTGTGTCATAACATGGTCAGAAGAATGATCCATGGTGAACAATGCCTTGGGGAACTGTGAGAGAGGCTTCAGGATAAAAGGCAGAGGGCTTTTTGTCTCCAGTGCATTTTGTTCCCTGGGTAGTTCTTGGACTTGATTTCATGCCTCCTGTGACACACATTTACACTCAATTTATAAGACATGTTTATTCCTGTTGGATGTCAGAACACAGCTATAGAGCCCAATCTGGTCACTGTACCCTGAGTGGATATGACCTTCTGCCTTGCTTTTGTTTTTTTCCCTGGATATAATCTACAGTCTGTGCCAGGAGATTGTCTTTAAATTGTTCAGTCCTGAGAAACATCTGGAAAACAACTTCTCCTTTAAGATTTAGCATGTGCTTACTGGCTTTTATTCGCATGCTTTTCTGATCATGTTTTTCTGAATTCAAACAACCTTCCTTGGGTCATTTCTATCTTTGTTACATTCAAGTATAAGTACACTGAAATTGAAATAAAGTTGTCTGCAGCTTCAAACTGTAGTCTGCCTCATTCTCTCAGGTCTTCAGATCCCAGGTCTCACAGACACAGATTTGCATAGGTTGGTGAAAGTAGGCAGCTAAATGATTTACATTTTCCTATTATAAAATACAGAAGTATGTAAAGTACTATAGAAAATTCAAAACTGGGAAATTCATACAAGAATAAACCATCAGTGCTGGCATCCCTGCTACTGAAATGCTGTAATTATTGATATTTTCTTTCTATTTTTTTCTGTAGAAAAGATACTGAAATTCTGAATAGTTTTATTAGTAATATGCAATGTGTTTTGTATGCTCACTTTCCTTTTGTTATACAATAATATGAACACTATGTGAAGAACACATATACATGTATGTAAATGAGTACTTATGAGACACAAAGTGTAGTAAAGCAAATGCCACTGAGCCCAGCACCGAGTGTAACAAAGTGCACCAGTACCTCTGATTTTCACTGGAAATATGCTTATGTTTTATCTATGTTTTACATATTTTACATATTCTTTCAGGGGATTTAAAAAAATCATACCAATAGAAAATGTCTCCCAGTTTTTAAGTATGTTTCTGGGAAAAGCTATCATGCCTATGATACCATTCATCTCTGCCTGGGACTGGTAATCAGTCTCTTAGCCTTCCTCTCAAATTCCTTCAAAGCTGCTTATGGGAGCTATTGATGATCTTCTGCCTTTGCTGTGAGGTATGTCTTCTTTAATGAAGGATCACTTACTCTTGGACTAACTAGCTAGTAATTTTTTATGAGCATAATGAAATTTCAACAAAGATTAAATTGCTTTTTTTTTTTGGATACTATTACAAAATCATATTTGGAAGTTAAATATAGATCCTGGTGATCTTTTTTTTTCCCCACAGGAAGTTTGGAAAATTTAACATGAGAAAATACTTCAATTAAGATCCCTGCCAGACACAGCAGAAACAGGATGATATGCATGTAGGCATACAACCTAGTGGGCTTTTTTTTCCCCTCAGGCATAAGCATCCGTAACAATCATGGCATTTCAAGCAACTTTGCTTCAAGTTGGCTCCTGGCCTCACAGTAAGCTTACCATACAGTCCATCACTAGGAAAGTGCCACCAAACAGTGATGTATTAACCCAGGTAAATGATGGATCAACATATACTAGAAAATTGCAAAGGAAAGGCGTTAGGACATCCAAGGTGAAATTTAATCCTTCGGTAGGATTCTATCCAGTGCACCCCATGTATTAAAGCCCTTATTTGAGATTACTAAGATATACTATATACCTTGCATATATTAAGTTTTCATATCTATGTTATCGAAATTTTAGCCCTTATTAATTTTAGCTACACAAAATTATTTTCATTTACTGTTTCAATGGGTTGCTTAACGGATTTCACATGCATGATATAACGTAAGTATAAACTCTAATTTTTTTTAACCTACGCTTTCTTTCAAATTTCCATTTCTTTTGTCCACAGAGGCACCAGATAATGCCAGCTGTTGCTTACCCAGGGATGGTTTTGGAATCTTTCACATCTCAAGATCTCAATTGTTTCTTTTCCAGTCATAAATATACTTTTGTCGTTGGGGGTCTTACAAATCTTTCTGCTTCCGACTGTCGATTACCTTACAACATCCTGATGTTGCCATAAAACCAGGCATACAAACCCATAAAAGTCAAAATACAACAAAGAAAGCTAATTCTTCTTTTAATTATTTATGGACTTTCAATCCATATTCTCTCAAGTTTAGTTTATGAAACAAGTCTTAAAAGAGAAATCACAGTTTTTTAAATTTCTGCATGTGACTGCAAATCAATCTCATTTGTGTTGCCCCTGGTTTTACATGTAATTGTGTCCAGGTCCAATATAGAAATAGAAGAGATAGCAGGAACAAGGATTTCTCAGAACTGATATCACTTACAATACAGGTTTATAGACGATTCATTCATCTACTATTTATCAGGTGACCCTTATCTTCTCATTGAGTCTGCATTCTGGAAAGGCAGACATAAGCAACCATGGAAATATAGAAATTTGAAACATGCATGTTGAGATGATGAATGCATAAAAATAAATGTTATAGATAACTGGAAGAGAGAAATCAAGTCACTTGTATGGATTCCACTAGACAGATGATCTATAAGGAAAGAATATAGTGATTTAGTGAAAATCGCTCAAGAAATAGTGTTCCAGGTAAAGGGAATGTCTTGTGAACATAGCAGTAGAATAAAAATAGTTGAGTTGAGCACCCATTTCCTGAAAAAACACTGACAATAGATGAAGTCAAAAGAGATGCAGGGAACAAGTTATTTTGGACATTGTAATAGAATTTTGTGTTCCTGCTCATTTGTGATGGAATTGATGATATTACAGGAGTTCTATGCAGTCTTTTAAACATGGAACATGTCCATTGACTAGTTCAGTGGAGATTCAATGTAATGGCACAAGATGGAATGGATATCAGAAGATGTGAAGTTGAGCAGATGCCTCACAGGCATCTGGAGTTACTCACACAGTTTAGGTTAATAGTACTGTTGTAGCTGAAAGTATTAAATCTGGTGGGTCTATATAGGTTTGGAGAAAAAACAAGAAGGATTTATGCTTTAAACTTGTGAACCATCCTATACCATATAAAGAAAGGTAAACAGACACAAATAATCCTAGTATAGTAAAAAAATTTAAATAGTAAAAATAATTTTATGTTTAAAGTTCTCATGTCTTATAAAAGAATGTAAATGATTTTATGAGTTATGTGTATGTGTGTTTTACTGACATATATATATATGTATAGTCCATGTGTGCCTGATAACCCCAGAGGCCTCATATTCCTCAGAAAAGAAGATTGTTGTAAAATGAATATTGTTTTAATGATGTAAATATGTAAACAAGACTTATTATGTATTCTGACTGCCTGTTGATTACAACAGAGTTCACAATACCATCTTTGTATTTCTAACTTTTGTGTACTCTCTCCCTACCTATTCAATATAGTACTCAAAGTCCTAGCCAGAGCAATTAGATAACAAATGGAGGTCAAAGGGATATGAATTAGAAAGGAAGAAGTCAAAATATCACTGTTTGCAGATGATATGACAGTATATTTAAGCAACCTCTGCCCCCAAATTGCACCAGAGAACTCCTACAGCTGATAAACAACTTCAGCAAAGTAACCGGATATAAAATTAACTCAATCAACTCAGTAGACCTTCCTCTACTCAAAGGATAAACAGGTTGAGAAAGAAATTAGGGAAACAATATCCTTCACAATAGTCACAAATAATATGAAATATCTTGATGTGACTCTAACCAAACAAGTGAACGATCTGTATGACAAGACCTTCAAGTCTCTGAAGAAAGAAATCAAAGACCTCAGAAGATGGAAAGATCTCCCATGCTCATGGGTTGCCAGGATTAATATAGTAAAAATGGCCATCTTGCAGAAAGTAATCTACAGATTCAATGCAATCCTCATCAAAATTCCAACTCAATTCTTCATAGAGTTAGAAAGAGCAATTTGCAAATTCATTTGAAAAAAAAAAAAAACAGGATAGTGAAAACTATTCTCAACATTAAAAGAACTTCTGGGGGAATCACTTTCCCTGACCTCAAGCTGCACTAAAGAGCACTAGTGATAAAAACTGCATGCTATTGATACAGTGACAGGCAGGTAGATCAATGGAATAGAATTGAAGACACAGAAATGAACTCACACACCTATGGTCACTTAATATTTGACAAAGGAGCTAAAACCATCCAGTGGAAAAAAGACAGCATTTTCAGCAAATTGTTCTGGTTTAACTGGCAGTCAACATATAGAAAAATGCAAATGGATCCATTCTTATCTCCTTGTACAAAGCTCAAGTCCAAGTGGATCAAGGACATCCACATAAAACCAGATACTCTGATTCTAATAGAAGAGAAAGTGGGGAAAACCCTCAAACACATGGGTACAGAGGAAAATTTCCTGAACAGAACTCCAATGGCTTATGCTCTAAGATCAGGAATTGACAAATGGGACCTCATAAAATTGCAAAGCTTCTGTAAGGCAAAGAACACTGTCAATAGGACAAAATGTCAACCAATAGATTAGGAAAAGATCTTTACCAATCCCACATCAGATAGTGGGCTAATAGACAGTAATACCTTTATAAGCAATATATTTGTTCTTTGAAAATTCGATACACTTATGTAATGCACATAGATCATCTCTATCCATGACTATTTCCTGCTAACTCCTCCAAGTAGCCCACCCTCCATTCTTCTAGCATTAAATAGAACTGGAGAATTTTTTGAGTGTAGAATAATACATAATTCCTGGACTAATGATTTATATGTGTTGCTTATGAGAATATTAACTTTTCCACACCTATTCTCTTACATAAACTTAGAATATCAAAATGTGCATCAAAATGCCTTAAACAAAGAATTGCAGATTTTGACAAATGCAAAATTTTTGTCTAATTAAAATTTACTTCACATTTTATTGCTTTAACTTTTTCCTGTTGAATGTTTTTGGGACTAGTTGAAAGCCTCTGATGGAGAACAATGTCCTTGTCTTTGATGAATAACACTTCATTTTCTTGGTCATCAACTAAATGGAATATTGTACTTAAATATGAAAATGATGTGGAGAAAATTTTGTGATGATAAAGTCAAGACTATTAGAAACTAAAAGGAGCTCATCTGAATTTGACAATTTAAGACTTATGAATGAGTTAATTTAGGCAAACTGGAATGTGAACAGTAAAGCAATTGCATAATTCATCACAAATAAAGTAAATTGAATAAAATGAACCTTTGTCACCACAACATTGAGTTATTTCTGTAAAATAAAATAATTCTTTATTTTTTGTCTGGGTCAGAACTGAATTTATACAAGGTGAGGCAGGAAAATTATACATATATATGTATGTATGCATATAAAGTATATATGTTATATATACTCCATATAATGTTCTATTATATGTAGTATCTTTGCATTGTGAGAAAAAGTGAAAGATCACTATGAAGTGCCTATTTAAATGGTAGGTAATATGTGTTCCATTATCCTACAGAGATGAAGACAGTATTTGTTGCTCTCACTTGGTATGTACAGATTATAGAACAAAAGTTAGAAATACAAAGATGGTATTGTAAACACTAATGTAAAGATCAACTGTGGAATCAACAGATGGTCAGAATACATAAAATTTCTTGTTTTATATATTTACATCATTAAAACATTTTTCTTTTTACAACAATCTTTTTCTGAGGAGTAAGAGGCATTACACATTTTCTTTTATCTGTACATCATGGATGAAGAGCTTGCATTTTCAGATAAAGGTAAAGCAGCGAACACTGAAATGTAAGTAATGAATAGAACAAGAATTTGGAAACAGGCTTTATAGCATCTTTGTCAAATGAGTTGTAAAGTCAATGGTCTGGTTTTACTTGGTCACTATAAGAAAAAATGTATTTCATTAAAATAACCAAAACCATTGACTATGCTGTTAATATTAATTAAAAAGATATGAGCTCTTTAGGTTTCCTGAATCATGCAAAGTACAGAAAAATACAAAACACTTGAAAGACTGACAGAAATTATTTAGAAATATGTAGTGTTCACTTTCCAGAGGAAGAGAGCAATTTGATAGGTTGGCCTGTCACAAGATTGTGCTGAAAAAATGCCTTCCTGATGACTGTGGAGTTTTTAAATTAATTAAAATGAGTGGGAGAGTGAAGCAGCAGATACTTTCTGTTGTAATATAAAGGTATTAAAGCAGATGTACTCAAGGGCCTGTGGCCAAGCTCGAGAGAATTAGTTGAATAAAGATGGGTGAATCTCCAACATTGAACACATTAACTGTGCAGTGTTAGGACAGTATGAACCACTTTCTGGATTGTTGATTTAGAGTAAGCATGCTTCTAGAGGTTCCCACAAATGGAGACACAGGTAAAAAACTAAGATGTATTTAGGAATTGTTAGAGCCATGAATGTAGAATGTTCCTTAAACTGAGACCTAAGGACAAATGGCCCTTGGCCTTGATTAAACACAGCCCCTAGTACTATGACCTTTAATGCATATTGACTTACAGAGTCACTGACATACAGAGACAGAAGACAAGTCAAACAAAAGGCTTCAGCTTGAACTTCCCATGTGTTTTTATAACTTGCAAAAAATAATTTACTTAACTTACCTAATTTGGCTAGTACAGACTATTTTATAGAAAGATAACCACTATATATTGAACATGATTTCAATTATATTATTTATTGAAAACAGGGATCACATCATTACTTAAATACTGAACACCAGGAGATGCCTTTCCTGTGTGCTTAGTCTGATTTGGGTGATGGAAATAGAGAATTTTCCTGGACAGTCCTTTCTGTGATGCAACAGCATGTTTAAGGAACTCCAGACCTCCTTTTCCTTGGAATGCCTTCCAATACATTCTGATACTTTAATGCACATCTGTGGATGATACATCAGAATGATGCAGAGAAACCAGTCCAGGAACACATCATTGATTCTATTTATACTACCTCTCTCCACTTTTTGTTATATCTGATATAAACTTCCTTTTTTTTTTTAAGTCAGTCAGTTCTTTTCTTCTTTTTATTAAAAACACATCTTTCTCACATAATGTATCTCGATTAGTTTCTCTTCCCTCCTAGCTCATCCATACCTCCCTTTCCATCATCCCATCTTGTCACTCATCAGAAAACAAACAGGCTAGTACAGGATTACAATATAATAAATATAATATAATATAATATAATATAATATAATATAATATGAGATGATAAAAATAATACATCAGAATTGGACAAAACAAACAAACAAACAAACAATAAAAAGAGCCCAAGAGAAGGCACAAGAAACAGATCCATTTGTACGAACACTCAAGAATCTGATAAAAACACTACTGGAAGCCATAATATATCCACAGAGGACCTTTCCAACAGTCTTTCCTCTCATTGCGCCAATGAGTTCAAGGCTATTCTCACTTTCTCTTATACTGTGTTCAGTCCATCTGGTTTAATTTTTGGTCTTTGATCCATTTAGTTTTGGGTTTGTGTAGGGTGGTAAAGATGGATCTATTAGGAACCTTCATGCAGCCCTTCAGTTTGACCAACACCATTTGTTAAAATTCTGTCTTTTTTCCTGTATGCATTTTGGGCTTATTTATCAAAAATCAGGTGTCCATTGCAATGTGGATTTATGTCTAGATCTTCAATTCAATTATAATGATTGGCATGCCTATTTTTGTATCAATATCATTTCTTGTTATTATGACAGCTCTATAGTACAAGAAATCAGGAATTGTGGTACTTCTAGCAGTTCTTTTTTTATTCCGGATTGTTTTTCATCTCCTGTTGGTTTGGTTGCTTGGCTGTGTGTGTGTGTGTGTTTGCCTGCATGCGTATGTGCGTGTGTATGTGTGTTTTCAGAAGTTGAAGATTGTTCTTTCAAAATCCATGAAGATTTATGTTTTGATCTTGATGAGAATCACATTGAATCTGTAGACTGCTTTTGGTAGGATGATCATTTTTACTATATTCAGTCCTACTGATCCATGAGCATGGGAGATCTTTCCATCTTCTGATATCTTTTTCACTTTCTTTCTTCAAGGACTTCAAGTTCTTATCATACAGGTCTTTCACTTCCTTGGTTACAGTTACACCAAGATATTTTACACTATTTGAGGCTATTGTAAGAGGTGATTTTTTCAGTCTGCCATTTATATATAGAATGACTACTGATTTTTATGAGTTAATTTTGATTCCAGCTACATTGCTGAAGGTGTTTATCAGCTGTAGGAGGTAGGAGTTTCCCAGTGGAATTTTAAGGGCCATTTGTGTATACTATCATATCATCTGGAAATAAAGATTCTTCAACTTCCTTTCCAATTTCTATTCCTTTGATCACCTTTAGCTGTCTTGTTGCTGTAGCTAAGACCTCAAGTATTATATTGAATAGGTATGGAGAGAGTGGACTGCTATGTCTTGTTCCTGATTTTGGTGGAATAAGTAAATAAACTCTCCATTTAAGTTGATATTGTCTATAGATTTTCTGTAAATTTCCTTCATTATGTTTAGGTATGTCCCTTGTATCACAATCTCTCCAGGACTGTTTATAATGAAGAGTGTTGCACTTCATAAAAAGTCTTTTCAGCATCTAACAAGAAGATTATAAGTAATTTAGCTTGTTTATATGGTGAATTACATTGATTTATTTTTGTTTATTGAACCATCCCTGCATCCCTGTGTGAAGCTTACTTGATCAAGGTGGATGATCTCTGATGTGTTTTTGGATTTAGTTGGCAAGTATTTTATTAAATATTTTTTATCCGTTTTATAAGTAAAATCTGTCTGTAATTCTTTTTCTTTATTTGGTATTTATGTGGTTTGGGTATCAGAGCAACAGTAGCCTCATAAAATGAACTGAACTATGTTCCTTCTGATTTTGTTTTATGGAATAATTTGAGGAGTATCAGCATTTGCTATTTGAATGTCTGAGAATTCTGTGCTAAACCATCTGGGCCTGGGTTTTTTCCCTTTTGATTGGGTGACTTTTGACTTCTATTCAGTAGGGGCTATAGGTCTGTTTTAATTGTTTCTCTGACCTTGATTTAGCTTTGGTATGTTATATCATAGAAAAAGTTATGCATTTGTTTTTATATTTTTCAATTTAGTGAAATACAGGTTTTTAAAGTATGTCCTCATGATTCTCTGGATTTCCCCAGTGTCTGTGTCTGATTGGATATTATCCCTTTGCCATTTAGTTAGTTTGGATAAGGGTTTGTCTAATTTGTTATTTTTCCTCAAAGAATCAACTCTTTGTTTCATTGATCCTTTGTGTTCATCTTTGTTTCTATTTTATTGATTTTAGCCCTCTGATTATTTATTGTCATTCTCTCCTCTTAGATACACTTACTTCCTTTTGTTCTAGAACTTTCAGGTATGCTGTTATGTTACTAGTATGATATCTTTCTAATTTCTTTATGTAAACACTTGGTGCTATAAAATTTCCGCTTAGTGTCATTTTTATTTTGTCCTGTAAGTCTGGTTATTCATTTTCATTAAATTTTATAAAGTCCTTAATTTATTTCTTTGTTTCTTGAATTATTTTTCATTAAGTAGAGAGTTATTCAGCTTACATGAATTTGTAAGATTTTTGCTGTTTCTGTTGTCCTTGATATCCAGCTTTAATCCATGGTGGTCAGATAAGATGTGGGGAGTTATTTCAATTCTCTTGTTTTGGCCAAGACTTGCTATGTGTCTGAGTATTCTGTCAATTTTGGAGAAAGCACCATGAAAAGAATGTATATTTTTTTGTGTTTGGGAGAAAAATTATATGCCTTTTGGTCAATTTGGTTTAATAACAGCACTTAACTCTAGAATTTTCTCTATTTAATTTTAATTTTTGTTTAGATAATCTGTCAATTGGTTCAAGTGGTACATGAGGATCAATATATAATTTAAACTTTCTTTTGTTTTTGTTTGTTTATTTTTTGTTTTTGATTTTTTATCAGATATTTTCTTTATTTACATTTCAAATATTATCCCCTTTCCCTGTTTCCCCCTCCCCCAGAAAACCACTATCCCACCATACTTCCCCCTGCTTCTATGAGGGTGTTACCACCCACTCCCAGCTCCTTGTCCTCACATTCCCCTACACTGGAACAATGACCCTTCACAGGACCAGACCTTCCTCTCCCATGGAGGGCCCCATGACTCCAGCCACTTATGTAGCAGAGGATGGCGTACTACAAGGCCATCCTCTGCTATATATGCTGCTGGAGCCATGGGACCCTCCATGTATACTCTTTTGTTGGTGGTTTAGTCCCTGGAAGCTCTGGTGTTTCTGGTTGGTTGATATAGATATTCTTCCTATGATATTGCAAACCCCTTCAGCTCCTTCAATCCTTTCTCTAACTTCTCCATTGGGGACCCTGTGCTCAGTTCAATGGTTAGCTGCAAGCACTCACCTCTGTATTTGTCAGGCTCTGGAAGAGCCTCTAAGGAGACAGCTATGTCAGGCTTCTGTCAGCATGAACTTGGCATCTACAATAGTGTCTGGGTTTGGTGACTGTATATGGGATAGATCCACAGGGGGTGCATTCTCTGGATGGCCATTCCTTCAGTCTCTGCTCCACACTTTGCTCCTGTGAGTATTTTGCTCCCATTTCTAAGAAGGACTGAAGCACTCACACTTTGGTCTTCCTTCTTCTTGAGCTTCATGTGGTCTGTGAATTATTTCTTGGGTCTTCCAAGCTGCTGGGCCATATCTACTTATCAGTGAGTGTATACCATGTGTGATCTTTTGCGAGTGGGTTACCTCAATCCAGATAATATTTTCTAGTTCCATCCATTTGCCTAAGAATTTCATGAATTCATTGTTTTTAATAGCTGAGTAGTATTCCATTGTGTAAATGTACCACATTTTCTGTGTCCATTCCTCTGTTGAAGGACATCTGGGTTCTTTGCTGCTTCTGGCTATTATAAATAAGGCTGCTATGAACATAGTAAAGAATATGTCCTTGTTATATGTTGGAGAGTCTTTTGGGTATATGTCCAGGAGTGGTATAGCTAGGTCCTCAGGTAGTACTATGTCCAGTTTTCTGAGGAACCGCCAAACTGATTTCCAGAGTGATTGTACTAGCTTGCAATCACACCAACAATGGAGGAGTGTTTCTCTTTCTCCACATCTTCAACAGCATCTGCTGTCACCTGAGTTTTTTGATCTTAGCAATTCAGACTGGTGTGAAGTAGAATCTCAGGGTTGCTTTGATTTGCATTTCCCTAATGACTAAGGATGTTAAACATTTCTTTAGGAGCTTCTCAACCATTGGATACTACTCAGTTGAGAATTCTTTGTTTAGCTCTGTACCCCATTTTTAATAGGGTTATTTTATTGTCTGGAGTCTAACTTCTTGAGTTCTTTGTATATATTGGATATTAGCCCTCTATTGGATGTAGGATTGGTAAAGATCTTTCCCAATCTATTGGTTGCCATTTTGTCCTATTTACAGTATCCTTTGCCTTTTTTTTTTTTCTGTTGCTTTGAAATTTTATGAGGTCCCACTTGTCATTTCTTGATCTTAGAGCATAAGCCATTGGTGTTCTGTTCAGGAAATTTTCACCTGTGCCCACATGTTTGAGGCTTTCCCCCACCTTTTCCTCTATAAGTTTTAGTGTATCTGGTTTTATGTGGGGGTCCTTGATCCACTTGGACTTGAGCTTTGTACAGGAGATAAGAATGGATCCATTTCTACATGCTGACTTCCAGTTGAACTAGCACCATTTGTTGAAAATGCTGTCTTTTTTCCACTGGATAGTTTTAGCTCCTATGTCAAAGATCAAGTGACCATATGTGTGTGAATTCATTTCTGGGTCTTCAATTCTATTCCATTGATCTATCTGCCTGTCACTGTACCAATACTGTGCAGTTGAGGTCAGGGAGGGTGATTCCCCCAGAAGTTTTTTTATTGTTGAGAATAGTTTTCACTATCCTGGGTTTTTTGTTATTCCAAATGAATTTGAAAATTGCTCTTTCTTACTCTATGAAGAATTGAGTTGGAATTTTGATGGGGATTGCATTGAATTTGTAGATTGCTTTTTGCAAGATGGCCATTTTTACTATATTGATCTTGGCAATCCATGAACATGGAAGATCTTTCCATCTTCTGAGGTCTTCTTCAATCTTTTTCTTCAAAGACTTGAAGTTCTTTTCATACAGATCTTTCACTTGTTTGGTTAAAGTCACACCAAGATATTTTATATTATTTGTGACTATTGTGAAGGATGTCATTTCTCTAATTTCTTTCTCAGCCTTGTTATCATTTTAGTAGTGGATGGCTACTGATTTGTTTGAGTTAGTTTTATGACCAGCCACTTTGCAGAAGTTGTTTATCAGCTATAGGAGTTCTTTGGTGGATTTTTTGGGGTCACTTAAGTATACTATCATATCATCTACAAACAGTGATATTTGACTTCTTCCTTTCTATATCCCTTTGACCTCCATTTGTTGTGTAATTTCTCTGGTTAGGATTTTGGGTACTATATTGAACAGGTAGGGAGAGAGTGAGCAGCTTTTTCTACACCCTAATTTTAGTGGGATTGTTTCAGTTTTCTCTCCATTTAGTTTTATGTTGGCTACTGGTTTGTTGTATATTGCTTTTACTGTGTTTAGGTATGGACCTTTAATTCCTGATCTTTCCTAGACTTTTATCATGAAGGTGTGTTGAATTTTTTCAAATGCTTTATCAGCATCTAATGAAATGATCATGTGTTTTTTTTCTTTGAGTTTGTTTATATAGTGAATTATGTTGATGGATTTCCATATATTGAACCATCCCTGCATTCCTGGGATAAAACCTACTTGATCATGATGAATGATCATTTTGATGTGTTCTTGGATTAGGTTTGTGAGAATTTTATTGAGTATTTTTGCATTGGTATTCATAAAGGAAATTGGTCTGAAGTTCTCTTTCTTTGTTGTGTTTTTATGTGGTTTAGGTATAAGAATAATTGTGGCTTCGTAGAACCAAGTGGGCAGTGTTCTTTCTGTTTCTATTTTGTGGAATAGTTTGAAGAGTATTGGTATTAGCTCTTCTTTGATGGTCTAATAGAATTCTACACTAAAACCATCTGGTCCTGGGCTTTTTTTGGTTGGGAGACTTTTAACGACTTCTTTATTTCTTTAGGGGTTATGGAACTGTTTAGATTGTTTACCTGATCCTGATTTAATTTTGGCTCCTGTTATCTGTCTAGAAAATTGTCTGTTTCATCCAGATTTTCCAGTTTTGTTGAGTATAGGCTTTTGTAGTAGGATCTAATGATTTTTTGAATTTCCTTGGTTTCTGTTGTTATATCTCCCTTTTCATTTCTGACTATACTAATTTGGATACTGTTTTTGTGCCCTCTGGCTAATCTGGCTAAGTGTTTATCTATCTTGTTGATTTTCTCAAAGAACCAGCTCCTGGTTTTGTTGATTCTTTGTATAGTTCTTGGTGTTTCTACTAGGTTCATTTCAGCCCCAAGATGGATTATTTTCTGCTTTCTACTTCTCTTGGGTGTATTTGCTTCTTTATGTTCTAGCGTTTTCATGTGTGCTGTCAAGCTGCTAGTGTATGCGCTCTCCAGTTTCTTTTTGGAGGCACTTAGAGCCTCCAAAAAGAGTGAGTTTTACTGCTTTCATTGTGTCCTGTAGTTTTGCAATGATGTCTCTTTATTTTCATTAAATTATAAAAAGTTTTTAATTTCTTTCTTTATTTCTTCCTTGACCAAGATATCATTTAGTAGAGTATTGTTCAGCTTCCATATGTATGTGGGCTTTCCATTGTTTTTGTTGTTATCGAAGACCAGCCTTAGTCCATGGTGATCTGATAGGATGCATGGACTTATTTCAATCTTCCTATATCTGTTGAGGCCTGTTTTGTGACCAATTATATGGTCAGTTTTGGAGAAGGTATCATGAGGTGCCGAGAAGAAGGTATATTCTTTTGTTTTTGGATGACATGTTCTATAAATATCTCTAAAATCCATTTGGTTCATAACTTTTGATATTTTTATTGTGTCTATGTTTAGTTTGTGTTTCCATGATTGGTGCATTGCTGAGAGTAGGGTGTTAAATACTCCCACTATTATTGTTTGTGGTGTAACATGTGCTTTGAGCTTTAGTAAAGTTTCTTTTATGAATGTGGGTGCCCTTGAATTTGGAGCATAGATGTTAAAAACTGAGAGTTCATCTTGGTAGATTTTTCCTTTGATGAGTATGAAGTGCCCTTCCATATCTTTTTTGATAACTTTTGGTTGAAAGTCGATTTTTTTTTCTTTTTCTTTTTTTTATATTAGAATGGTTGATCTAGCTTCTTTCTTGGAACCATTTACTTGGAAAATTTTTTCAACCCTTTTACTCTGAGGTAGTGTCTGTCTTTTTCACTGAGGTGTGTTTTCTGAATGCAGCAAAATTCTGGGTCCTGTTTATATATCCAGTTTGTTACTCTATGTCTTTTTATTTGGGAATTGAGCCATTGACGTTAAGAGATATTAAGGAAAAGTGTTGCTTCCTGTTATTTTTGTTGTTATAGGTGGAATTATGTTTGTGTGGCTATCTTCTTTTGGGTTTGCTGAAAGAAGATTACTTTCTTGCTTTTTGAGGGCGTCGTTTTCTTTTTTGTGTTGGCGTTTTCCATCTATTATCCTTTGAATGGCTGGATTTGTGGAAAGATATTATGTAAATTTGTTTTTTTTCATAGAATATCTTGGTTTCTCCATCTATGGTAATTGAGAGCTTTGCTGGGTATAGTAGCCTAAGCTGGCATTTTTGTTCTCTTAGGAACTGTATGACATTTGCCCAGGATCTTCTAGCTTTCTTAGTCTCTGTTGAGAATTTTGGTGTAATTCCAATAGGTATGCCTTTATATAATACTTGACCTTTTTCCCTCACTGATTTTAATATTCTTTCCTTGTTTTGTGCATTTAGTGTTTTGACTATTATGGGATGGGGAGGAATTTCTTTTCTGGTCCAATCTACTTCAAGTTCTGTAAGCTTCTTGTATGTTTATGGGCATCTCTTTCTTTAGGTTAGGGAAGTTTTCTTCTGTAATTTTGTTGAAGATATTTACTGGTCCTTTAAGTTGGGAATCTTCACTCTATTCTATACCCATTATCCTTAGGTTTGGTCTTCTCATTGTGTCCTAGATTTCCTGGATATTTTGGGTTAGGAGCATTTTGCATTTTGCATTTTCTTTGACTGTTGTGTCAATTTTCTATGGTATCTTCTGCACCAGTGATTCTTTTCTCTATTTCTTGTATTCTGTTGATGATGCTTGCATCTATGACTCCTGATCTCTTTCCTAGGTTTTCTATCTCTAGAGTTGTCTCCCTTTGTGATTTCTTTATTGTGTCTATTTCCATCTTTAGATCCTGGATGGTATTGTTCTATTCCTTCCCCTATTTGGTTGTGTTTTCCTGTAATTCTTTAAAGGGTTTTTGTGTTTTCTCTTTAAGAGCTTCTACCTGTTTACCTGTGTTCTTCTTTATTTCTTTTAGGGAGCTATTTATGTCCTTCTTAAAGTCCTCTATCAAAATCATGATATATGATTTTAAATCAGAGTCTTGCTTTTCCAGTGTGATGGTGTATCCAGGACTTGCTATGGTGGGAGAACTGGGTTCTGATGATGCCAAGTAGCCTTGGTTTCTGCTGCTTATGTTCTTATGCTTGCCTCTCATCATCTGCTTATCTCTAGTGCTACCTGCCTTCACTGTCTCTGACTGGAGACTTTTCCTCCCAGGCAGGCTTGCATGGCATGTTCCCAGAAAAGCCAATGGGACTGGAAGTTAGGGTCTTGGATAACAAGATGAGTGTTGAGGAAGTTTAGAGATGTGCAATCAGCTAGAGATAGGTGCAAAGAGGAATTTGAGATCTCAGCAGGTGGTGTTCCATGAAAGGGATTGGATTTGGAGGAGAAGAAGAGGGAGTGAAGATTAGCAGTTAGCCTACCTGCTTCCCTGGCCAGAGTGACTTAACTCACTCTAATCAAAGGTGTCATTTTTTATTGATTGCATCTCAAATGGTTCATCTTCAGTTTTGTGTATTTATGTCACATTATTATCAGAAGATAGAAACTGCCTGCTCAGAATTCTGAATTGACTTTCATAAAAGTAACTGCTTCAAAAATAACAAGAAACATACACTCATACACAAATACACTCACACACACACACATACACACACACACACACACTATAGCTTCACCTCATTGCTCCTGCTTTATAGTGCTGCTCAGTTGCTATGAACACTAGGAAATAAAAGTGTTTTAACCCTTCATAGTAGAAGGTAGTATAGAAGTAAATGGAATTGTTATAAATAATCTTACAGAATTACTCTAGGGGCTTTTCCTAGCAGGAAATAATTCAAACTTGATCTAAGCTACAAGACAATTAACATTACTCTCTTGTTTCCTCATTCGCCCTTTTCATCTTAACATGTATAGGCATATTAATAGATGCCTCCATTTAAGAATAACTAATGGGTAAATGTTGACATAGATAAATAATTTACTAGTTCATTCCTTAAAAATCAATGCATTACTCATCTTACAAAGGATTCAGTATTTCTTACAACTAATTACACTTGTTCACAATATATGGTCTCATATTAAAACCTTCCTTGCACAAATACATATGACCATATAGAGAGAGTCTTATTTAATTAGTACAGAGTAGGACTAGTGCCTGTTTTCTAAAATGTTCTCCAGTTTGCTCCAGTGACCACCAAGGTCTGGGATGCATTAAACTGTATCCTTGAAGAAGTCACTGCTGGCTTAGACAACATGGGTCACATGTGCTGAAAAAAAACCAAAAAAACAAAAATCAGTGGATGGCCTACTCCTAAAGTTACAGCACAGCCTTGGGCCATGCTGGGAAGTTGGTTATTAGACAGGAAACTTTTTTTTAAATTGACTCTATTGCAGGAAAAATAAGGATGAGGAGCAGGAACTTGTCTCCTTGCTTCATTCTTATTGTAATTGAAATCTGGGGAAGGGCAGAAGGATAGGCAATTTAAGATTTCAACCTGTTTTATAAAACTGCATGGGCATAAATATGTTTTATGTATGAATTACTGTGGATAACAGTAGATAAATTATCTCTCAGGAAATATCAGGAAGTATCAAGGAGAAATGCAAAATTGGAATAATTAACCGTATTGCCCAGATTGGATGAATTTAGGTAATATGACATTTTTATAATTCAGCCACAAAAAATGCTCATAGTTATTTAAAATATAATTTGTACACAGGTTTTGGAGAAATACATATTTTCTTTAAGTTAGTAGGGTTCTTTCATAAAGTAAGAGTCATATATAAACACTACCAAGGATATAAGTAAACATACAGTTGTGGGATAGCTGAAGAGAAACATCACTGTAATTAGAGACTGGGTTAAAATAAAACTTTCCAAGGATAGGGAGCTGACTCAGTCAGTAAAGTGCTGCTCTGTAAGTGGATCACCAGAGTTCAGATGTGCAGTACTCACTTAATCGTCAGCCGTTATAACGTTAAGAATCTGTAAACCCAGAACAGGGGCATGGTGGACCAAAACCAGACAGGTCTACAGAGCTCATTTGCCAGCCAGTCTTGCAAATTGTTGAGGTCCAGGATCCATGTGATCACTCTAACATCTTCTTCAGATACTTAGATAATGAAAGTATTTATTTAAAAAACCAGTGATAAATCGCAACATTTAGCTGTCTGTAGAACAGTAGACATTTTTTATTGCTGCAGTTCGGTGTTTTAATGCTAAGCATAGCTGTGTTCTTATATGTCACTCCTTTTGTCTCATCCTAATGGATCTTCAATAGCTTCTCAGCCAAGATTTTTGGGCTCATGCTTTGCAGTTCCTTAAAAGCACATCATGTAGGATTATCTGAGAGAAGCAGGAGATGGAGAAATGCTGGGGTCTTTCCCTGATTCCAGTGTCATGGTTGGTACCTTCTGAGGCTGAGGCTTCCCTTCCTCCTTGAGTATACTCACTGTAATACTTATTGAGCTCTGTACAATAAGCTACTCCAACCAGTCCATCAAAGGTTTAGAACAAACTGAGAACACTGTGATTAAAATAGCAAAATCTAAAACACCACATGTCACATCGTGCACACATTCAATAATAGTTGGTAGACAATATTTTCCTACCATTTCAAAAGAAAAATTATTTACCTTGTCTTGAATTTAAAACTTTTCTGTTCCCTTTGCCTGTATTTTCTTTATAAATGTCTAAGCAGAGCAAGCAGATAGCTGAATTATCACTCATGCTTTAATGTATGTAATAAGAAGAGTTCATCTGTACCAATTTGAATTGTGCATCAAGATAAAGAGAGCTGTTGTGTCACTTGCTCTTAAGGAAAGGCTTCCGTAATTATGATTCCATATCTAGAAACCTTAGCCCGGGGGAAGGAAATACCATGTAGTCTCTATGTTACCTATGTACTGGTTTAACTTGTGGGTTTTTTGTTTGTTTTTCTTTGTCTTTCTTTTGCTTTGTTTTGTTTTGTTTTTTGGATAAACAAGATACAGATTTCTGAGTAATATCATCACTGAATAATTAAAAGCTTACTGTTTTACTTTTAACAATCAAACTTTCACAAAAAAACCCCAGAGTAATAGCCCCTCTACAAATCCTCTTAGTTGTGCTGTGAGCTACAAGAGCATCAGGTTGCAATGTGCCTTATACTCATCAAAAGCGATTACTTTGTCTCCCACCAGATGGCGACATACAGTTCTAAATACTGTATTCCTCCTTAGGAAAGAAACTGCAGCATGTCAGAGAGCCCACATCTTTTCCACACTTGTATTTTGCATGCAGGAAAGTGGGTAGCAATATGAAAAAGAGATAGATGGATAGTAACTTTCTAAACTCAAAGCTGCATTACAAGAAACACAAGAATTAAAATTCATTCTTTAAACAAAAGTTTTCATCATTAGTTTATTCACTTTACATTCTGATAGCAACCCCATTCCTGCCTGTTTTCCTAATCTCACTCTCACAATCCTCCTTCCTGCTGGACTAGGTAATTCTCTCACACTGTTGCCAGATAAACTAGGCAACAATTTTAGTCTCCTTTAGGCCAAAGATGGAGTCATTACAGAGCCTGCCCAGATAAACTGTTTTTGCAATCCACTTGGGGATAGAACAGAGATAGAACACACACAAATGAAGACGAACGTCGGGAGTAACATTTATAAGCTTGGAAAAGAGTGACATTACATTTTTGTTTACAGAGGTAACCAGAGCCAGTGCAGAACCTCCTATTTCTGGCTTTTATCACAGTCACAGACTTTGCATAATGAATGTCACTTCTCTTTTTAAATATACTCAGTGGCTCTCCATTCCTTTCAGAATTAAATTCAAACTTCCAGAGTTTCTGAAAGTACCACACTATGAACTGTTTCTCTGTATTTGTCATGACATAATATACATTTGACAGATGGAAAAAATCAATCATGTCATAAGGAAACTATATAACTCAGTTGGTCACTTCTCTTTCTTATCAAACCTTTTTAGACAAAGGAAGCTGTGCTTTGATTAACTATAAACACAGTAGCTGTTTTTCAGTGCATAGATCTGTCTGCCTTTCCACTTGGACATTTCTGACCCTCTTCCATAGCCTCTACTTACCTTGGATTTATACACATAAAATGAATGAACAAAGTTAATTTCATTATTAGGATATTGGGCTCACAAAGATTGAATTGCCACGCACACAGCCTGCAAGTCCTCTTTGTATGTTATGACTGTTAGTTTGGTTTTCTTGTGGGACTGCTAACAGTGGGGGCCAGGGTGTCTCTGACTCTATTGTCTGCTCTTGAGACTCTTTTCCTCCTCTTGGATCGCCTTGGCCAGCCTGGATAGGATGCTTTTGCCTTGTCTTATTATATCTCTTTGTGTCTGTTTTATGCCCCCTGGAGGCCTTCTGAAGAAGAAACAGAGGGGGAGTGGACTTGGATGATTGGGGAGGTAGAGGGAGCTGGGAGGGGTGGAAGAAGGAGAAACTGGGTGGGATGTATTGTGTAAGAGAAGAATCTATTTTCAATAAAAATTATTTTAAAAACAACCAAAACTGTCACAGTTCTTGTTATTTCATTGTGTTTTCTGACCCTTCTGGATGCAGTTGTCTACTTTATATCACAACTCAGGAGTGTTTCTGGACCATGAGATCCAGATCAGGTCATTCTTCTTCTTAACAATGTGGAATTTTCTTTTCTAGTCTGCTATCATAAGTTATCACATACATAAACTGTGCATGGGCTTCTTGTCACAAGTAGATTTGGGAAAGAATATAAGGGATCTTTGAGCGGGCCATATTGCTTATTAGCCTATGTTAGACTCATACAGTACATATCCTAAAAATCCCATAGGTCTGAAAATCAATTTTGATGATTTCCATTTCAGGGTCATGGCAGGTTCATCATGGTCCTTGGAACCTAGCAAATTAAATATCTATTTAAATATGTTGTGCATGGCATTGTTTGTGGTTCTTCACAGAATGATAGGAGGGTAGAGAAGTGAAGGGAAGGAATTGGGTTTTGAAGGCTTTGCTTTAGTCTGTGGTGCCATTCCTTTTACTGTGGGAATAATCTGCTTGGAAAGAATGAACTATCCAAGATCAGTCAACAAGTTTCATAGGCAAGACCTGGATCCCGAGATTTCTTATGACCAGTGAAGCCCACAGTCCCAGAACTCAATAGATTATATTATTTGTACACATCAGTAGATTGAATGAATTAGTTGATATGGACTCTTGTGATGTGAGTCCTGTGTAAACAGTTATAAAGTTAAAATAATGTTATAAAATATTGTCATTTACAATATACTTATTAACAAATTACTTTCTTAAACAGAGATATTTTGAACACAGTCTAGCCTGGAGAGGTGGAGACTTTGTCTCCTTAACTCTAACTAGTTCAACTGCTATATTGGATTGGTGGTTGATTATCTGCAAATATGAGTAAGTCTGTACTAAATTAATGTCTTGGGAATGTTCTACTTAATATGGTGGCCTCTGCCTATGTAAAATTTAAAAGCTGAATTTATTACTTACATGTTTCATATTTCCAAAGATATAGGCCTCCTTCTAAAAGTTCCTTTGAATCAAGCAGATACCTGTGTGCATGAGCTCTGCAGCTTAGACTGTACTACAAGCCGTAGCCAGCATACCACGGTGCCGTTTATCTCTTTTGTTTTATGATATATATATATATATATATATATATATATATATATATATATAT